>JAACJT020000001.1:35096552-35143791 GCA_009936485.2 Gymnarchus niloticus | reverse complement strand
GCCACGGCACACTAGTGGATATTAGCTAACCAATCATATACGTAACTATATTTTAATTGTGGCCACAGAGTAAGCTGGCAACATGGGTCATTCAGTGATCAATAATATTCTAATATTATTGATAATAATAATAATAATGATCATCGTAATCATCATTTCTACTACTCCCCCACAACCCTGACTAGGATGAGCGTTGGATGGATGGATGGATGCCCTCCGCTTCTTGGAATAATCTCCAGGTTCACTATGAAGAAGAAGAAACATAAGAAGAAGACGAAGACAAAGGAGAAGCAGCCTTCAGCTGGGATCATTTCATTTATGAATGTATTAATCTGCAACTCTATCGAGAAATCTCTAAGAGGGAAGTTTATAACCTTTGTGTTTTGGATCCCATTATGAAATGCTTTGGGTGAAGACATCTCAACCAGCCTACTACACGGTTGCACCCTGGGCTGACTCATGTACATAGGCGTGGGTTGACATGTACATGCACACTCACTTGTTAACAAGCTAAGACATGCACAATCAATCACATGATCATTTAAGCTTGTACAGCTGTAGCCCAGTAGTGACAGAATGGTAAGGAAATCATTGGGACGCTATCAGTGTGTCCTGTAGCGTGAAGACCCTGTATACTGTAGGCTTGCAGCGAAAATAAGCATGACTAAAACTAAACTAAATGAATGAACAAGTTTGTCTGACTTTTTTGTTTCTCAAGGGTGAAACAGGTGCTAATTTTTCCAAAAGCTGGTGCAGAAGCTTAATAAATTCCAGCAGCAGAGAAGAAATTTTAGAAGAAGCTCTTTGGCCACATCCTTGACGCCTTAGCTAGCTCTACATCGAACACTTAAAGGCCTCATTCATGCCATCATCACCTTGCTCCCCACAGACCCCTGGGGGTGAGGGGGCTGTGCGGGTTAAGATGTTTGTCTTGGAGTTCTATACATCATTGGGCCTCTTCGGGTTGAACACGAGGCTCAGTGTGATTGATACAAGTGGGCAGGTTGACGTTGTGGTGAACTGCGACCCCAGCAGAGCTGGCAACCTTACACCACAAATGGAAAATGAAGATAACTCGCATTGTACAGCTGAATGCAATCTGTGTTCCTTGTTTAAAGTTGACAGCATGTACAGTAATTGAAGCTCCTTCCAGGTCCAGCTGCACAAATGAAGCAAAGACACAGGTGATATATGGGTAAACTGATTTATATCATTCTTCTGTAATTATACAGTACCCTGGAGAGGCTTTCCATATAGCTGATGAGTAATTGCTTAAGACAGAATTGCCTCCTTGTGGAGAATGTAGGGGAATTCCTAGTCTGGATATATGATGTTGATATATATTGCTTTCTTTTGATAAGATTCGTTTTAATAACAGTGCAGAGCCAAAGCCATGTTAAGTCTATAAATAAACAGGATATGATGAGACTGTATTTTTAATGAATGCCATAAATCCATAATATTTTTCTAGCATGTTCTCTTGCTATTGAAAGACTTCTTAAGAACTTCTAAAGGCTCTTGGCAACATGAGACAACCTCTTAGACAATCTTTACAGTCCCTTCATTTATATGGAAGAAGGTTCTTGTTGCAGTACAGTAAGCAGATATGCCCATTAACAGCTACTCATAACAGGCAATCTTGCACCAGAATCATGTCATTGCTCAGTTTTGAAGCTTGTGTTTTGACTGATAAAAATGGCTAGTCATTTTCGAAACAGTTTATGTAGATGAAGCTTTTAGTTAAATCCCAGCTTTCTGTCTCTCTTCCTCTGAGGCCTTTGAGTGACAGAAGGGGGTCGAGCCTTTTCGAAGTGAAAGGTTTCGTCTGTCTAAAGACCATCCCCCGTCCTTCATTCAAGTGGCAGGTCTGCGTGTCTCTTCAGGTTGCCGAAAATTGCCCCCTGTCTGTCATCCATCCTCACAGCATGGGCTTCTCCCTGCCAATACCATCATTGTGTCACACACTAAAGGGTGAAAAAAAAACTATGATCTTGACTGAAGTCACAAAAGCAAGCAGAGCAAGGAAAAGAGATCTTTATTTCAACAAAGTGAAGTTATATAATTAGGTTCTCTAAAAGTCGCTTAAATGCAGTCTCCACAGAAATACAAAGGCTGGCAAGTATCTCCTGAATCATCAATCTGTTCTTCAAAGTGTTTCCTTTAAGTAGATGCATGATATATGGCCACCAGGTAAAGCTTTTCTCCAAGTCAGCTGCCATGGGCCACTGAGAAAGAGTGTTTGAGCTGTTGTGTTCCAGTACTCCTGTCCCATATGATGAAGAATGGCAAGATTCTGTCACATGGGGCTGGACACCAGTTTCCTTAAGTTTTCTCAGGCCACTCACCATCTTGTTCTTACTGATCACATGACACAAAAATGTCATAAGGCCCTAAAACAGATAGCATTTCTCAATGCACATCAATTTATTGTCATTCCATTCTAACTTCTGTGTACACAGGTCAGCCTGTCAAACAACTAAGGGAGTGAATGTCCTTCACACAGTCAGCGTTGAGATTTCCTCAAAGGTTCCTTACTTCCAGGCCTGGCTGCGTAGACTAACATGGATGTCAACTAACCGCTGCATGTTTATCGTCTAATGGGAATCCAGCATTTACAGACTGTGCTTGCGGCTGCACACTATTAACGGAGCAGTGGGTATTATATTAACTCCTTAACCGGGTATCATTTGCAAACGTGGGTCAGTCACAGCATTCCTGGGCACGACCCTGTAGACCAGTACACTACTCAAATTTGTCACTGGTCACTGGGGGCGAAGTCTGTACAGCTTAGCAAGAAGCAGAATCCTGAAGTCAGAGTTACGTGTAGAGAATGGCCTGTATCAGAATCAGAATCAGAATATCTTTATTGTCATTGTAACGGGTACAACGAAATTAAGTGCAGTCCCTGTGTCAGAGAGATTTATTGCTCTGTAGAAGAGCAAGGAAAACACAGTCACAGTTAAAAAGTCTACACACTGATCTTCGGTCTTCCTGAGCCCCGGAATAATAATGTGCTTAGACACGGCACCAAACAATTCTCTTCTCCCAAACACTGCACCGCACATATTAGCCGCTTGACCATTCAACCAAGATTTTTGCCAAGACTTGGCTGGCTTCACATCCTCATGCCCGTTGTTCAGCCCATTAATCATCTCCACGCAGTGATGGACACGGCCGGCCAGTGTTGTCGACACCCTGTTAACATGAGTTATTGATGGGTGAGGCAAACACACGGGATGTGTTCCTTTTTATTGTTCATCTATCTGCCAAGGGTTAGTTGTCCAGGAAGGGTCCAGTACAAACATGCACAAACACTCTGTTCTCCAGCGTTTGCTCCATCCATCAATCCCTGTTGTTGTAAGATGTCCCAGTTTGAAAGGCTCGAGGGGGAAGCTCTGATTTTGGGGGAATGTAGATGGGGTGAAGCTCAGACATGGAGATGAAAGAGGCTGGAGCGTGCTGCCCTGAGGAAAGCTGATGGACTGCAGTTTTCACACCATAGATGATGAAGCCGCTCCTCTGTGAGCAATCCCAGCTCGAGCCCCGCTGTACAGCCAAAGAGGGCAAAAATCAGGACAATGTGTCCCGGCTGATTAGGCTTGATTGATGGAATGGTGAACGTCTTCCATTCCAACTTGCTAGACGCTAGGCTCCTCTGATGCCGAGACGGTGAAGGGCGAATGCCTTCGCTCCATATGCTCTGCCGCAGCTGGTGAACAGGCCCAAGGGTTTCGACACGCAGCTGCGAAATAAATAAATAAATAAATAAATACGCCAATAAAGAGAAAAGAGAAGAGAAAACGTGCAAGCAACACAATGTGCTGGCCAGCCATAGACGCAGATAAACGGAGGGCAGGCTTTAGGTTTTACTGAGGATGTCTAGGCAATTCTGATGTCTTTGAAATTTACTCTGAAAGTAAAAATCAATTTGATGATAACACCAATCCCTTTTGGCATCAATAGCACTTGAGCCTTTTTGAGTGATAGAGTTTATGTGAAATCAATCAACATGCATGTTATGAAGCCATGAGTAACTGACGAGCATTATTAATTAAAAAAACACAATACTCAATAACCAGAAATTTTAAATACTCCATGGAAATTCTAATGGCGTCAGTATATATTCCCACCCTGAACAACTTGAAGCTGCTTCTCCTGACTAACCTGTCTCCTGTGGACCAAAACATCTGGAGAGCATCTGCTTTAATTTCATTCTTTTCGGGTCAGGGGTATTGTAAATGGAATGAAAACACATCACATTTAAACTCCAGATCAATGAAATAACGGGCACAGTGGCCCCTGTCCAAGTCTTTCTTTTCTGCACTTGTACCTCTGAGGGCTTCTGAGTCACTTCAGACCCACGTTCCTGTACACCTGTTTTCTGGGCACGTCCTTCTTTCAGACACCATTAATGACCCTAAGTCTTACGTAGGCAAACACCGAGTTCAACTGCTGAAGCTTGGAACAGAGAAGTGGTAATGCATATCAGATGTCAGTGGCTTTTAAATATATATATAAAATCCCCAAAAGCTTGGGTTGTGTGTTTTGTTAAAGATAAGCATAATTAGTCATTATTTTACAGACCCACTATTTAATGCTAATTAGCTTTACCTCCCTGTTTATTTACTTAGAACATAAAAAAAAAATCTTGAGATGTATCAGAGTGGCCTTCCCCTTGCCTGATAATGATGTTAAAGCACCTTCGTTAGTACATTAGCATTCTCCGGATTCTGTTGTAGATCTCACAGGGAACCAAACAGCGTGACACTGACCAGAGAGCAACTGGTCTCATGTACATTCCTCTTAAACTTATTGTTGTTCCCACTTTTGTTAAAAACAAAATAAAAAAGTAAAAAAATTTTCCATCCTTTTATGGTGGGTTTTTTTTCTGTAATTCTCTTTCCTTCATGTAATTAAGAACATATTTCCCAATTCATTTGAAACCAGCTGCTTTGTTTTGTGTAAACAGAAGAGAAAGCACACTAGCCAATAGCAGCGATGACCCCAAAATAGTGAGCACACAGAATAGCCGGAAGATTCCACATATATCCCTGTAGGTGGGTCCAGCATCGCACTTCGACGGCATCTTGGCGCCTGAATTCCCCCTGTGTCATATTCTCACCCCCGCATAACTCAGATGTGTTTCTTAAGCATGTGTCCTAGCGGATGCTCTTCATTGTTATGTTATCAGTGCGTTGGTGTTCATTCACGTGTGTGTGTGCGTTAGCTTCCATCTGCCAGATTGGCAAATCTTATCCAAAGAAGCTGCCAAAATTCAAGCCATCTGGGATTGATGGGTGAAAATAGAGGAGCCTGCACAATGAATCCCAGCATCCAGCCAGCTACCCCATTTTCTCTTCTCCCCCTCTCTCTCTTTCTCTCCCTCTCTGCCCCCTCTGATGAATCTCCCAGAGGCTGTTCCTCGAAGTGAATTGCCCGATCGATGATTATATAATTTTCTGGTTAGTGCATCCATATATTCCAATCTGCCATCTTGGAATTGGCTTGGCATTTTTTATCTCTTTGCAAAGTTAGTGTGACTGAAATAATTACTGGTGCCAATATACAGAGTGGGCAAAGAACTCCCTTCAGAAAGGCGCAACGTTGCTTTGGTGATATATTAAATGAAAGAACAATGTTTGAACTATCGACATCCTCCTGGCTTCTTTCTCACATGAATTATTGTCATTATTGTACCTTATAATATTTTCATAGATGTGGCATATATTGATAATATGTACCGCTTTTCTATATTGAAATTAGGCAAAAATATGCTATTACATACTAATTTGTTACTTTTGCATGTCTTGGCCTTCTCATCAGTACTATGAGACCCATAATACACTGCAGAAAGACAGTGTGTTTTTCTGGCTGAGTCTGTGTTTCCACTTCTGTGTGTGTGCAGACTACTTCAGTTTGCATATGCCTGCAAGGCTGTGCGTGTAAATCCAGAAGAAAAATGAAACGGAAGTGAAACACCCACACTTGCTGTTGTATTTCCTCGCTACAATGAAAAGATGGCACTTACTGCTCTCCAATGTTCTTTGTAAGAAATCATCTTTAAAAATCTCACCAGGTGCTCAGTTGGATCTAAATAACAGATCACTGCAGGGTCTTGGAGAAGTATGACTTTTTATCCATCTCAAATATCGCAGGAAACATTGACATCACAGTGCTATAAGTAAGATTTCTACATTTCCTGAACGTCTTTGACATTGTTAAACATCTTTATGAGTTTAGCATATTGCTAACATTGTACCCAGTGGTTCACTTTGACATCTCTAATTTTGACTAAAAATTATCATTAGCAAATACCATATACTTGTGCTGTAGGCTGCCTGGGATAAACTCCAGTCCCTCGCCCGACTTTAAATACTATGAAGTGGTTTGGAAAATGGATGGATGAATAAAATTGTTATGGTAGTAACCAAATCTCAGCAATGAACCCTTAATGCACTATATGGCATTATGCGGGCACCTGACTATCACACCCTCATGTGCTTGTTGAATATCCCATTCCAACACCATGAGTATTAATATGGAGTTGGCACCGCTTTGCTGCTGTAACAGACTTCACTCTTCTGGGAAGGCTGTGCACTAGACTTTGGACCATTGCTTGGGAATTTGTGCCCATTCAGTCACAAGAGCATTAGTGAGGTCAGGCACTAATGTCTGACAAGACAACATAGGTCACAGTCAGCGTTTTACAACCCCAAATCAGAAAAAACTGGGATGGTATAGAAAATGCAAATAAAAAAACAATGCAGTGATTCTTAAATTTACTTTGCCTTTTATTCCCCAAGATATTTCCCAAAATATTTCATGTTTTGTCTGGTCAAGTTCATTTCATTTGTTAGTATACATCCATTCCTGCATTTTAGGCCTGTAATACATATCAAAAAATGTTGGGACAAGGGAAATTTAGGGCTAGTAATGAGGTAAAAAAAAAAACTAAATAATGATATGATTTCAAACAGGTGATGTCAACAGGTGATTGTAATCATGATTTGATACAAAAGCAGTATCATCAAAAGGCTCAGTCTTTGAGGAGCAAAGATGGGTAGAGCATCTCCAGTTTGTCAATGAATGTGTGAGAAAATTATTGAAATGTTTAAAAACAATGTTCCTCAAAGAAAGATTAGAAGGAGTTTGCATATTTCTCCCTCTACAGTGCATAATATCATGAAATAATTCAAGGAATCTGTAGAAATTTCAGTGCGTAAAGGGCAAGGCCACAAACCTAAGCTGAACACCCGTGATCTCCGATCCCTCAGACGGCACTGTATCAAGAACTGTCATTCATCAATCGTTGATATAATCACTTGGGCAAGGGATTACTTTGACAAACCTTTGTTAAGCACTACAATACAGAGTTACATTCACAAATGCCACTTACAACTTTACTGTGCAAAAAATAAGCCTTATATTAACCAGAAGCGGTGTCGACTTCTCTGGGCTCAGAGGCATCCGGAATGGACCATCACACAGTGGAAACGTATATTGTGGTCAGAAGAATCAGTATTCCAGATCTTTTTTTGAAAGAAATGGATGCCGTTTTCTCCAGACCAAAGACGAAAGGGACCATCCAGACTGTTAGCAGCAACAAGTCCAAAAGCCAAGGTCTGTCATGGTATGGGGTTGTGTCAATGCCCTTGGCAAAGGTAATTTATATTTCTGTGATGGCAGCATTAATACAGAAAAGTACATTGAGATTTTACAGCAACATATGCTGCCTTCAAGATGACATCTTTTCCAGGGACATCCATGCATTTTTCAACAAGACAATGCAAAACCACATTCTGCACACATTACAAAGGCATGGCTGCGGATGAAGAGGGTACGGGTACTGGACTGGCCTGCCTGCAGTCCTGACCTGTCCCCAACAGAGAATGTGTGGGGAATTTTGAAACGAAAAATGCAACAACAACGACCCCGTACTGTTGTGTTTGCAGGAAGAATGGGACAAAATAACACCTAAAACGTTTCATCGCTTGGTATCCTCTGAGCCGAAACATCTTTTAAGTGTTGTGAGAAGGAATGGCAACATTACAGTTGGTAAATGCTTTACTGTCCCAACTTTTTTTGGAATGTGTTGCAGGCCTGAAATGCAGGAACGGATGTACTATATATTAACAAATGAAATGAAGTTCACCAGACAAAACATGAAATATCTTGGGTTCATACTGTCTGCAATGAAATAAAAGTCAAAGTAAATTTAAGAATCGCTGCATTGTTTTTCATTTGCATTTTCCATACCGTTCCAAGTTTTTTCTGATTTGGGTTTGTAGTTCATTCCAAAAGTATTCAGTGAAGTTGAGGCCAGGGCTCTAAGAAGGTCATTCAAGTTCTTCCATGCTAACTTCAGCAAGCAAATTCTTTGTGGACCTCACTTTGTGTGCAGAAGCACAGTCAAGGTTTACCAGATAAGAACTGTCCCAATACCCATCCCATGGGCATGGTGATCTTAGCTTTGTCTGTAGCTGCTCAGCCATGGAAATGTATTTCATGTAAGTTCCCAAAAATTCTTGTGCTGATGTTGCTTCCAGAGGCTGTTTGAAACTCAGGCACAAGTGATGCAACTGAGGACAGACAGTTTTTACACGCTATGTGCTTCAGCACACAGAAGTCCAGCTCTGTGAACTTGCATGGTCTACAGCATTGCGGCTGAGCTGTTGTTGTGACCCTTCCCCCCCGCCCAACCCATTGTGGTTCTCGTGGTTCTCGTGGTTCTCAAGATGTCCTCTAACCTCCTCTGTCTTCTTGCCTCTCTGCTTTTCAACTTAATGCTAAAATCATAACACACGTCAGTCACATCCACAACTGAAGTTCAACAAAGACGGAAACGTCACAATAACGTGAGAAATGTGGGAAAAAGCAGGTACCAGAGAGGTATGTGTGTAGCCTGCAGACTGCCTTGGGCTTGTGGTTCCAGGCCGTGTGTGTGTGTGTGTGTCATGCAATCTGCCCTCTTGTCTAGTGAATGCCTTGCTTTTTGATCCTGAGTTTCAAGGGACGACACGCATCACTGAACTGGCAGGTTTGCAAAACGAATGGAATGGAAAATACATAATTAAATGTATAAATATACCCTGTAAGTTTCTATTGCTTGCATCATTTCAATCCCGAAGTGAGTAATAATCTAATATTCCTTTTTGCATGAGGAGAATTAATGGAATGGCAACAGATAAATGGCTAATTATTTGTTTTTACTAATGACCAGTTTGTCTCTTTAGCTGAGTTAATTATGTTGAACTTAAAGCTAGTTTTAGCTGGATTTGCCATCACAGAATAATTTCTTCCTGTATTTCAAGAGTTCCCGGATCCATCCTTACTGGGAGGCTGCCACGGACGTGAATCGAAGACAGGTTTTTACTGGGACTCCCGTCCAAAGCACCTTGTAAATGCTTCACACTCATGCTAGCACGGTTAGCACAGAACGTCTCTCACGTACGACTCCTTCACCACATCTCCCGCTCTCCTACTGCAACGCAGAACTCTAAATATCAAAGTACAAAACAGCAAAATATGACTTTATGTTTAATCGCATGCTCCTCGTTTAAATACTAACACCCTGTAGAGCATATATTCTGTTTTAATTACTACATGCAACCTGCAGGGTAATACGCTGCTTTGCATAATATGGCTGAATGCTGAAAGCTTTCTCTTACCATTAATGGCCTTGTTTATTTTTGCTTTCTTTAGGGAACAGTCAGTGGGGTCTTCAACACCTGAAAATACTCTAAGATGTGCATCAGTGTTACATTTATGATGGTTGCTGTCTTAAAATGAAGGTGTACGAATGAAAACTTGGATGATCTTGAGACTGTGTCCAATCAGTCTGTGAATTTAAACCTGGACTTGCTGCATGCAATCCGTATACAAACTGTGGTTTTAATCATATCATTTAACAAAAGCAAAGCTCTGTCGTCTATCTGGGTGATCCTTACATGTGTCCCCTTGAAAAATGGGAACTATCCCATTTCCACGGTACCCTTTACCTGGTTCTGGCACAGGGGGAATTTTGCCTGGGATTATCTGGTAATTTCCATTCATTTGTTAAATACATTCCCACGTGTTTGTAAACGGGTTGCAGTCAAGGTTCCTTCCTCCACATAGTTTTGGTAGACAAAAATATAATATATGCCCCTTCACCACCACCACCCTGGAAAAAAGGGGTGGATGTCCTGGGTCAATATAAACTGAAGTGACTTGAGTTCCCTGGTTTTGCCCCATAGAAGCCTCACATTCTTAGCCCAAACTCACTAGAACCACTGTTTAATGAGCTTCCATAGTTTCCTCTAGGCAGGGGAACTCCATTTAAAGCTGGGTAAAACAAAAAGATTATCTGTATCTGTGAAGCCTTTATGTGTCTGAAAATGGTTTGTATGATCACAGAGATGTCTACCATATCATCAAGTTCTTTAATGCATCATTCCTAACCTGGCTACCTGTGAAAAATATCCATTACATGCAACTCTGTTTGACCATTCCCTCCAGGCCAATCCTTGGGGACCCCAAATATACAAAGGGACACTTATGAAAGCTTCACACCTACCCCAACAGAAAGTCTCATTCCCCCAGTCATTGTTTTACCATTTCTTTTACATTTCATGACTTTGTGATGCTGTAACAATCACGCCCCTTGGCGCACGCCTGGCCACATGTGCTGATTCAATCTGTTTTTTTTTTTTTTCCTTCTCATGTCCACGCCGGGGCCAGTTCCCTTACGTGCCCTTGCTATCGTTCTACCAAACAACAATGCCTATAACAAAAGCCACTAATTGGGGAGAGATCCCTGCTCTTTTGGCCAATCCATGCAAATCAGCCTCACACTCATTGCCTTCTTTTTGTCTTTGACACACTTTCAGCTGTCTCCCCCCAAATATTCACGCATGCAACAGTTACGCATGCACACACACGCGGGGGTGCGTTCATTCACATCAGCAGCAAACGGTTTTCTGGATCTACAGACGCACGCCTTCAAATCTCTCCCTTTGTGGGGACTTTGAATTGAATGTACAGCCACTTTCTGCATAGTTCTGAATGAAAAAAGCAGTAATTGATGAAAAGGTTTTAAAAAGCAGGTTAAAAATGGCATTTTGTGGGGACATTGCTTTTTTATCTCAGGGGCAGCTTTCTTTCTGGGACTGTTTCAAAGTCTTTATGTATATACACGTGCACACATTTACTGACACCCTGACACACGCATAAATGCCCCCAGGGGTGCAGGTGCTGTTCCAGGCAGGTCACCAGCAGGCTGGGGTCATCAGGGTAACACCAGGCCCTGAGTTGGACCTCTTGGTACTATACCTCAGACTCCCTCTCGCCTCACGCCCCAACCACACTGGCTGTGGCTCAGCACCATAGATGGAAATTACCGTGGGGGACGGCAAACAGCCAGCCTGCCAGATGTGCGCCGCTATACCCCCCCCCATGACCCTGCACTCCCCTCCCTCAGCCCCAGAGGCGGCACGCGCAGCACACGGCCGCTGGCGCCACGGACAGAGCTGAGGGGGCTCGTGTGGGACGTTGTCATTGGACAGGGGCCTCACTCGCAGGAACGCACGGCAAGAGGCTGGCCTGGTAGCTGAGGTCCGGCTCTCTCAGCCTCAGTCTCTGTCTCAGAGAACCAGATGACCTGCCTGCAGCCAAACCTCAGATGACCCGCTTTTGCTGATAGATTCCCGTGTGGAAAAAGCATTAAATTAAACCCAACAAACAGGGGATCTTCAGAGCTCAGCTGGGTCATGGTTACCGCACCTCTCATTCAAGTCCTCCTTCACTTCTTTTCTTCAATTTCAACTTTCTCGATCCAACTTTACATTAAACCTTCCTTTTTCCATCCTATCCCCTGCTTCTTGCTCTCTTGACACAATTTTTCCTAATGGTATGTTCCACAGATGGTACGTTTCCCAATGGTACATTCCACTGCTCATGCACACTCTTCCTCGCTTTTCATCCAAAGCTCCCCTTTCTTCACAACGTTTATCTGAAAAGCAAATGAGTACTCAGCTGCATTCTTCACTCCTGGCTTGTTTTCTTATTTGTCAAATTCATCTCAGTTACAACTGAAATTATTACCAGAGAAAATAGGACAAATGGTACTGGGGTACAAACACAGCGTGTGTTTCTTCTATATTTTTTATTCAGGGCACATGGCACAAACTGTACTGAAGCATGATCAAGGCACAGATTATTTAATTAGGCTTTATATTATACAGAAGTACAGACACTGCATAAGGTTTACAGACAGCATAAACAATCACAGCTACGTTGACTCACCAAACTCAATTTTAACTTTCCTTCGGATTCATCTGACGTTCCCCCCCACTTTAATGTACGCCAAGGCAAACAGTTGGCCAGGATCAATATCAAATGATGCCGTTCGGCCCTGAAGGTTTAGCATATCCCTCACGCTATGCTCAGAACGACACAGGCCGAGAACAGAGCTCAAAGAATCGAACTTTGATGTTTATTGTTGCATCGCAACGCTCAGTGAAAGCCAGGCGATAAGTGAATCGCAAGCAGATGATCCATGCTAATCTAACAAGGGTGAGTAATTAGTTAACTTTGAGTCCAGACTGTAACAGAGCCCAGCCTTCACGGTCATCAAAGGTATCCATGGTTACCATATCACTTTGAGTCAAAAAACAGCCAGGGATAATGCAGCGTGCTTCCTAACCGAAGCTGAACCAGTTCTGGCCTGGCCATTTTTCCGGTCTAGTTAAGACAGCAGGACCGCAGTTGAGTGTAACAACCTGGATCATGATCATGCTAGCAGCTGTCTTAACCATGTATCATTCAGCTTTGCCTCAAGTGAAGAGACCAGAAGAGCGTCACGTTCATTGTCCTCGCATGATCATATCACTGTCTTCTCTTGTCCTTGTCACCCCTAGATGCCCCCTCAACCCCATGTGTCCTCTTTCACTGAGGGGTATAAACACAGAGTGATTTCATGAATCATTTCCCAGTTCACCGATGCAAGACAAAACTCGCCCGTGGTGATCATAGAAAGAGCCAAGTTATCATATAACACCGACGCAATGTTAGAAGCACATCCTGATGCTCTTTTTGCGATGCATGCTACAGAAGACACCCAAATGAAATGCGTTGTTGAGGTCATAGAGCCAAGTTGTTTATGGAAACAGTTGTGTTATGCGTTGTTATGAATGAGGCGAAAATAAGGAGATGGGAAGGCAAGAACCAACGTGTGAAAAATATTTTAAAAATCAATCTGAATCCCTCTTCTGCAATATGCCAACACTGCTTCTGGGTAATTTGAGTGGGGCTTTGAAATTTTACACAAGTTCCTGTCATGTATTTCAAAAGTGTGATGCACTTTTACAGACATTAAAGTATGGGATGAAAATATTAGGCAGGCAAAGGATTTATTCCATGATATCACACAGACAGCAAAGGGTTAAGTATTATCAGTTGTTTCTTCCTTAACCATACTGTGACTGACAAAACCCAATATGGCTGTAAGTTCCTCACAGATCGCAGCGATTCAGTTGCATCGTGGCCCTGGTGGGGTTCTTGGGTGGGCTACAATCAGATTACTTTTATTTGTCTTGGCAGCAAATCGTAGTTGAAGGACCGAAATGTGCCTCGTATTAAAGATCTCCAGGTCTTCTCTTGGTGTTCTTATATCACTCCATAGCATCCTTATTTAGGAGTCTGTGTGTTTGTCACTGGTCAATAGTTGTGTGTCTGTGAATCCATATTAAGATCCTAGAATGCGCTGTGGATTCCCAAAGTGTTTGGCGAGTAAGATTCTGCTGAGTGCAAATGCAGTGCCAATTTGACGTCCGTTTCTATTTAGACCATTCCATAATCAGCACCATAACTGTTTCTCATTAGCATATCCAGTATATTTCATGACTACTGGGTGACGGGAGAAGGGGGAATTGGCACACTTATGCTTGAATCATGTAGTATAGTGTTTGGGGGGGTGGACTTAAGCTGAAGGTTGTTAGTTCATTTTTCAGGAACAGACTTTCTGTAGCTCTTTGGTGAAAGGTAGTTAACCTAAATGGCTTAGGTAGATTATTCAGCTGAATACAATTGCTGGCGATAAGAACATTGGCTTAATAGGTAGCCATGTTATCCTGTCTAGAGCTAAAACGGCAGCAGCGTAATAGATTTGGCATAATCAGTTATGAAATGCAGCAACAAAATCCGAACCACATTTTCAATAGAAAGAAAGCCTTGCCAATACTTCTTACATTCCTCCCTAAGACAATGTTTCCAAATTCAATTTGACGGCTTTTTCTTTGTCCTTCTCTGAACCTGCGCGGTGCTTTATTCAGCAAAACCAAATTTTAAGGGTCCGGTGCTGCCAGGCAACAGGGGGAACCTATTGGGACGGGGGGGTTCAGGGAACCGGATACCCGTCACAGCTTCAGTCACATTTGGCAGGCTTTCGAAATGCAGCCCTCCTTTGTCAGTGAGGCCAACCTGGACTCGGGAAGCTCGGGCAGTACGCAAACACAGCCGAGCAGGCCGAACTGACGCAGCCTCGACGGAGGAGGGAACGCGGACACTGGCTCGCCTCTCGAGCCACGCTCATCTCTGCGATGCAGAAGGAGCACATTTTAAATCCATTAGCTTCACTCCTGCCAGCTGCATCTCGGCTGAAATCATAAATTGTTTTACTGGATAAAGTTTCTGTGAAATGATGAGCTCAGCAGTACGGATTCCCGGCAAAGCATAGTGCTATTCTATGTGTGCGCGCACACGCGTGTGTGTGTGTGTGTGTGTGTGTGTGTGTGTGTGTCTGTGTGTTTGTGTGATACAGCACTTTGATATCCATGATCATTGAAAGTGTGTATAGTAGCATGAATGTTATCAGTAAGTTATCAAAAATAAATATGAGTCACAAGACTGACTGCTTATTACAACTATGGCTTTTTGTACAGTCTTTGCAAAGAGTGGAATATTACTTATAAAACTGACAGCAGAATGGTGAATTTCTTGACCATGTTATTTGCAGAGTAAGATCTAAACAGTCTTCACTTTGTTGAAAGGCAGAGCTACAGATGAAGACAAATGAGAATGATGATGCTGTACCAAGGAAACATTATGACTGCACCATTATGCTATCAACCTGCATTACGTCGCTGGCATAACCGGAGGAGAGGAGGAGGAGAGAGAGGGGCTCTGCTGTTCCAAACTGGCTTTAGACAGGCCTGTTAGCACTGACTTTGTTGACTTTAGAGCTTCCCCTGCTCCTACCTCGTGCTTCGCACAGCTGTGCGCAATGTAAACACATTGGAGGCCCATGTGGTACTGCGTTGCCGTGGCGACCGAAGGAAACACTGCTGGCATCATCCACAGGCCCAGTCTCACCAAAGGCTCATCCTTCGAGGGTTGGTGGTTCCCTGCTGGTGCACTGCCACCTTGGAAGCTGGGCTAGGCATAGCAGGTCACCTTCAAAGCCCCCCGTTAAGACAATTTCTTTACGTATTTTTGACCACTCATCTTCAGCAAAGCAGCATCCACATGTGATGGATACTTGAACTTACAAAATTGCTTTAAATTATTTAAGTGACATTTTATATTAAAATGTATTAAACCAATGGATGTTTTACTGGACCAAATGAGGATGACCTTGCACAAAAGTCCATTAAGCATCCAGGCCAACTCTTTAACTTCCCTACCATCTTTGCTTGGCTATGATGAGCACATGTAGAGATGATTGAGTGGTTTATGTCTACTCTTGTTATTCAAATAACTTGCCCAGCTACCCAGAATCCATTCAACAAGGTAAGGATAGACTTACCACGTAACCCTTTAAGGTTCCTTCCAGCTCAGTCAATGTGCCTGAGTGTCAGTATAACACACAAGGCTCTTTTAAGGTGCAAGATATTCTGGCTTGTTTTCTTTGTTGCCAAGGGAATGAACTCCACAAATTCTGGAAAGATCCCCTTTCTGCCACTGGAACTACATTGTAATAATATTTAGGTACGTCATCTGAATCCAGAGATGGAAGGAATGCAAAAGAAGGACAGGTCACCTACACCTGTACTGTGATCTACATCTTCCACGTCCCTGTGATCAGGAGGATAAATATTTCTTTCTTAAAACATTGGTGGTTCAAGACCACTGGCTTTGCACTTCACTCTCCCTATTAATGAATCAAGTCTAAAGATGGAAAAATCCCAGAGTCACAACAAGGTCTCTGTTTCAATCACTGTAGAAAGTGTGTGTAGGGTGGAAGGTGTGAATTTGGCATCCAGTCAAAATAATATGGACTCTGTCAACATGAATCACAGAGCTTGTTTTAGGGCCAACAGGAGGGTATGAAAGATTTCCAATCTGATGATCCCAGAAATCTGTAATTGAACCATGAAATCCTTCAGACAATTTTGTTTGTTAAATCAGAAAATGAAATTTACCTGAACTTTCTGCTAGATGGTGTGAGATCTGAGACACTTTGACGTATGTACAAAGAGGACCATACTCACCACTAAAAATGCAGTCTAAATATACAACTGACGTTGCTGCAGTACATGGGAGTCAATGCGCCAGCCTCCTCATAAATCGACACCTATGCTGCTAGGGGTAGTAATATGACAATAATATGTAATATGATGGCTTCAAATAGTATGATAGTAATATGACTACTTCAAAACCCTTGGTGGGTGGGAATATCCTGAGCTATCAAACCAATGCTGGTGCTAAATGAGCCTTCAATACCATGGTATTTGGAAGTATACTGAATGAACCAACCAATGCTAGTGCTAAATGAGGCTTCAAAATCCATGGTGGGTTGGTTTTCCCAGCATTGATTGGTCATTTTCGGATGCTTCCTCTCACCTTGGGATTTGAAGCCTCATTTGTAGCATCACTAACTATGGGTCACTATCAATGCTGGTTCTAAGTGACCATGGCAGATAGATGGACCATTGGAGTGTCACGAGTTGGAGTCTTATGATAAGATGCGACTGCATCTGGAATAAAGCAGAACACAAGGGCAGCCTGCCCACAGGGACCAATCAGGATTACTTAGGCATGCTCTCCATTTTCAAAGGACTTTAAAGGCAACCTCAGATTACAAAGGGGGAGTTTGCTGACATTCTGTGCCAGAACTGGGCTTTGGTTTTAACTTTTGAACTGAATGTGTCACTGTCCTTTCAGTTCCTATTGATTTCAGTTCAAATTAATACAGCAGAGAATAGACGAAGAAGCCAGCTGGTGATTGGTCTGATTTATATTGGCAATAATTCATGGTCCTCATCTGTGCATATTTGGGCTGTATCTTTCCGAAGGACTTAAGACTGCTGGGCTTCATCAGAGTGGCAGTCATTCTCCTCAACTTCCTTTGCACTCATTCATACTCTTTTTAATTAATTGTTATTGTTTTTTTATTATTAAAGGCCATTCTACTACCAAAACTTTCCCTGAATTCTCTGTGTAGGAAGGCTTTAGAATATGAATTAAGTGTAACTACACTCATATTGTTACTCTTTTCTGGGAATATATTTATTTTTGAGAGCAATTTTCAATAGTTTTCGAGGTGGGTGCGATTTGTATTAATTCTTGTAATTTTTGTAATTCTTTTTTGGTTCTTTTCAAGCCAGGCTATGAATTTCCTTAACTAACATTAGGTGGACATACACTGGGACACACATTTTTATCACTCAGGCTCTATGCAAGCTTTCTCTGTTTTCCACTTCTCATTTAGAGTGAATATGAAGATTCTGGAAAAGTTTAGTCATGTATTTCTGCTTCATTAAGGTCGGCACTCTTATTTAAAGAATTTATAAACACCATCTGTGGCAGTTCAAGGCAATGATACCCAAAGAAATGTTCAGTCACAGTGGCTGTCAGGAGTTAAACTGTAACCTGAAACCAGTTGAAAACCCCCCTTTTGTGCTTCTTAGATAATGTACTGTGTAAAATGGAAACAGCTTTCTACTGTAGTCTTGGTTTATACCGCAAAATGCACTTCTCGTATACACATTTGCTGTCAGGACAGGTGAACAGTTTAAATACTGAGATTTTGGACACAAGGCACCCCAGTGAAATTTCACTCCTTTGTAAGGTATTATGGATGTGTGCTGTTTGAACTAACTCCAGTTCAGAAATAAACTTATGACAGCTTGTGGAACTGTCAACCCAGTGACAGCTCAGCCCAGAGTCCAGGTTCCGGGAAGAGAAAAACATCATCCATATATCATTCCCAGCTTCTTCAGAGGAGCCTCCGCTGAGGTCATTGTAATAATGACAATATCGATTCCCAGCACAGGCAGGCACGGTGGAATTGTGCACGACCACATTCAAAGCAAATGGCTCCTGTGTGCGGAATGAACGCTTGGGCGAACGCATGTTTTAAGTTTAAACCGCGGTCCAAAAACAGTAGTTTGGGCTAGCCCTGACCTTTTATCTCCTTCTCGTACCCAAGCTCTCTCTCACTCTTATCCCGCTCCATCGCACCCGTCCTGAGCAAAGTGGGAGAAGATCACGCCTCAGTGAGACCAGGCCTGTCCTCATGCCCTCTCGAGATTCCTCGGTGTTCTTTAATAGAGTCCCATTTGGCAGGGGCTGGTGGTGACCATGTGGGACTCACATCGGAGCAGGATACCTGCATTTACACACGCACCCATACCTGTGTCCTACTTGCACAACACCACGCAATACTCCCTTGGTGCTGCAACAGAACAATATTAAACTGCTGTGGTAACATTATAATGCCTGCACTTGACCCTTATGGGCAACAATAACACAAGAACCCCAAATCAAGGACTCTCTTAGTATCTTCTATTGATACAAAAGTTCTGTCTCCTGACGTCTAAGACTTTGGACCTTGTGACAGAGCAGAGCATAGAGAATGGCCTGATTGCAATGCCTGTTTATTACTGGCTGTGTTTAAAGGTGAATTGTTGAGAGAGCAGTATACACACAAGCATAGTCAACTTTCAGATTTTGTCAGATTCATACTCAGCTTATATACTTTGCCACATAGTACATAAAGAAAATACTTGTGTGCGTATGAATCTGGAAATACTACGGATGTAAGCATTTTAACCCATAAGCCTGAAAGGCGATGACATTGAGAGCTGAATTTTAATGGGTCTTCAGTTTGTCACATGCTGTCTGTCGACCATTACAAAGTTAATGATTTGTGTAGCTGATTGTTTCCATATACATTTTTAAAAAAGATTAACTTTTAACAAGTGTGTGGTGTTTTGCCTCAGTGACATTCTGTGGCCAGCTGTTTCACTATCCCCTGTGGCAAGAAATAGGTGGGGTTACACCGTGTGATCTGGTGATCTCTCGACCCTTTTACTACTTGCCTGGTCAGCAGAAAATGGTAGCATTGGCCCATAACATTCTGGCAATGTTAGCCGCCACATGCCCGTACAAACCCACGAGAGAGGCATGCAACCTGGGTGTAAGAAATAGGAATGACCATTACTGTTATTTGTTTTCACGACATTCCTGTGATGCTAGTGAGAGGACAGTCTTGGAGAACCCTGAATGTGTGAAGGTCTTGGGTGGTAAAAGCATGAGGTCAAGGGTTTCGAGGGCACCACATAAGGATAAGCAAAGGTCACTTATAAGCTGTGTGAAGTGGGCTGTTTTGAGCATGAAGAAACTTGTTCTGTGACACCTATAATCTGGACCCAGGATATGGCGGAGTTAGCAGTATATTAGCATTCAAAGTAATGGGTCACTGCGTCTCCTTTCCCCTTAACTTCCTGGGGCTTCAAAATGAGCAAGATTATCGACCTCGATCTCAGATGCTGAATGACACACGCCAGCCTGGAGAAATGGAAGAGGAAAAAAACGAAGATAAAACAAAGAGCGCATCTTCCCCTGGCAGGTGTAGAAGAAAGAGGTAGGAGAGAGACAGAGAGAGAGAGAGGATGTTATGGTTTGAGATAAAGCATCAGGCGGGCAAGCAAAGCAGTGATCACAGCTAATGCTCCCCATAGTAACTGGAGCGAACAAAGAACCCATAGAGCGCTTGCTCTAGGACAGCGAGCCATCCAGGTAAACAGGGGCTTGAAAGGACGGGCCAAGAAGAAAAGGCCTCCGCTCACTAAGATACGGGAAGGAGCTAATCAAAGGGAGGGAGAAGGTTCTCAGCGTTCCACCTCTCCTCTGAACCCACATCTCACACACAGAGAAATGTTCAGGCAAACATTTGTTTTATTATTAACAAGAACTTTATGTTGACTCTCACTTTAGTGCAATTAATGGTTCACAAAGCAAACTCAATGAAAATCAGATAACAAGGAGAAAGATTTGGTACTTTTGTTTCAAATTCTGAAAAGGGTACAATTAAACAAGTCATTGGAAGATGGAAGGATGGATGGATGGATGGATGGATAGATGGATGGACATTTTCCCATAAGTCTGAGTGTGTTTGGGGAGGCAGTTAGGGTCTCTTTATTGGGAACCACAAACACCTATGAGAGACAATTAGCTTATGAATTATATTAAGAACCATAATTCTAGACTTAAGGTTAAAAAGCATTATAAAGGGTTATAAGGAGTAGAGTTATAAAGCGTTTGAAGTGGCATGCTTTGGTTTCCAGTAATGCAGGGGCAGTAATGTGTCTTGGCATTAAGGCAATGAGAGGAGGCTAAATCACCCCCTTGCAGTATTACCACACCTGGCATGCAGACAGACGCACGGACGCATGCAGACAGAGGGCTCATTGACAGGGGAGATTACCGCGGACTCAGCGGCACACGGGGTGATGACAGCCTCGCTCACCCTCCCCATAACCCACCCACTGCAGAGAGTAGAAGAAAGAATCATCCTGCCTTTGTTCATCTCATTATTGCCCAATCACTCAAGACACTACCTTGCCGTGGGTTTTAACATCCCTGATCTCAAGGGTTTTGAAAAACGGTTGCTAACAAAGCCTTATTGTCAGCAGGGAGTTTTCACTTTGTTTTTAAACATGGTTTTCTTCTCCAGCTCGCTGCAGGGCCTGCAGATACAGTGCAAACATGCTTCTCCTCAGCTCTCATCTTTCATCCACGGGATAACAAGACAAAACAAAACAACATTTAGAATAGTGAGGAAGAACAATGAAGCAACAGTGAGAGCATGCGAGGGTGTGTGTGTGTGTGTGTGTGTGTGTGTGTGTGTGTGTGTGTGTGTGTGTGTGTGTGTGCATGTACCATGTTCCTGTTACTTTGTGTGGACAAAAAGTACATAACATTTTTACTCTGTGAGGACATTTGTTATGTTCCCATAAGGGAAAACACTTTTATAAAAATCTGTGAATGAAATCAAAAAACCAAAAGAACCAAAAGTCTTGTATTTTGTTGTGTTACTTATGGTTAAGGTTAGGGCTGGGTAAAGGTTAGGGTTTTCATAGTTAGGATTAGGGTTAGGCCCATAGAAATGAATGGAAGGTCCCCAGCAGGCTCAAACTACAGACGTGTGTGGGTGTCTGTGTGTCTGTATGTGTGTATGCGTGTGTGCGTGAATGCATGTGAGACTTCGTATACGTGTGCACAAAGCCCTCAGGCCCATTTAGCTGGAGGACCCCCATGAGATCGTCATGTGAAGAAGATCCCCCAGTGTTTTTTTAAATCATCTTTTAAATGCATTTTGCCTGGATCACACATTCATTCAATGGGCATTTTTTTAATGAAAACTAACGATGTCCCAGAAATATATCATTTAAGGATCTGGGACAGCCAAGCAACAGCACTTTCTTTGCCTTCTCATGTAAAGACATCACACTATAACAAATTCTGTTAGGGAGCAGCTACTTTTATCGACGATAGCCAGAAAGCTTGATTCATTGATACGGGGCTGGTCGCAGCACACGCCTAACTTTATTTACACATGCAGAAATGCCAACACTCAGGCACAACTCTGTTCACCACAATACATAATTCACTAATACCTTTCAAGCCCCATTTCATCCCACTTTACCATAACTGAACTTCACCCTCCCTTTTTAAAATTCAATTCTTCCATTCAAAATTATTCTAAAATGATAAGAATGCAGTAGTGCATATTATGCATATATGCATGTCATGAAACTTTCGTTGTGGTCAAACAGGGATCAAATATACTGATATTAAAGTCTCAACATGCTGTGACTTTCACGTGTGATGCATCATATGTCAAACTCAGAAAAACACCTGCAGTGTCTCAGTGTCACCCCCACCAGGCCTGGGTGACATAGGGGCTCCACCCTCCTCACTGGCTGTAAGGGGAAACCTCGACTGGGATCTTTCTCCATCTGCAGTTCTTCGAGAGGAGCTTGTCGCGCAGCACGTGAGCTCAGACACGCAAAGGCAAGGGGCATTCTGGGACACACCAAACATCGGACACGCCAGAACACTCTCTCCTTGGCCTGCTCCTCTTTCTGCGTTGCTGTCTGCCAGGGATGTGCCGGTAATGGGGCCACAGACTGAAACAGCTGGACAAGGGCCACTCCCAGGCCCAAGGTGGAGAAGAAAAGGTCTCCCAGATCTCCCAATTCAAGACCACAAGAAAGGCTTCATTGTTGGGTTACATTTCGCAATCCCTTCCCCAAACAGGAGATAATAACGTGACAGAAATTACTTTGGAAATCACCCTAAAATAGAAACGATTCATCCATCATGTTCCACATTCTGCTGCCAGGCTCTGCCATTTTCTGTCCAAAAATTAATTAATATATGCGCTTAATTATGCTGTCCCGTAGTCTAATGATTACAACTGAAGCCCCGAATACAGAATAGGGCCTCATTAAGAGCTGTCCACAAGCACAAGCCAACTGCTTTCCATGCTGTGTGTGTGTGTGTCAGCAACCTACCACCCATCTTGCAAACTTACACACACACAATTCCACCCACATCTCTGTTGTCAGCAAACAGTCTGAAATGGATTAGTTCAAGTTCAAGACAACTTTATTGTCGTTCCACATTGGTATTCACTGCACATACAGGGAATGAAATTGCATTTACTCCTGGACTGCAGTGTGACACAGAACCAAACTAGTACAACAACATGCAAAGTAGAAGAAAATGCATGCTATCATTCCCAGGTAGACACTGACTTATTTACCCCACTTCTCATTAGTTACTTAAATGGTTCCCATTAGGTTAACCAATCAGCGACAGACAACAGACGATCATACCACCAGTGTTCAAAGCATTATTTCTACATACACTTTCAACCACCATTTATCCAGTCAAAGCCACAAGATGTCATGAATTGCGATAGACAAGACAAAGAAGCCTAGTCCAGGGCTTCAGAACCTTGGCTGAGCACTGGACCCCCAGCACCACTTGAGGACTGTTGTCTGCATGAATGGTGCCAGATGGGGCGTTGAGTTTCTTGAGCCACTTGTCCATTTCTAGCTTGCCTGTATGTAGCTAGCAGGTACAGCTGGAAAAGTAAGAGCAAAGACTTAGGAACAGTGAAGCTAGGACCGCCAATGAATCACTATTGCATCTGCATAACACAAAGTGACAGAAGTTTGCATAGGACAACTGATACAACTGAAATAATTGTTGATATATATATTTCTTCAAAAATGCCACTTATATCTTGCAGTGTGCACTAGCTGTAGTAGCAGGCATTGCTTAAGATGAATCTAAGTACCTGTTGGTCAAAATGTTGGGTCAAGACATAGTCTATGGTTTTGCCCCAGTCAAATGGGACGTCTGTGCAAAATCTGGACAGACGGACACACAGACATTGAGCTTTATATATTATATTTTTCAAAGTATTCCACAGACCCCCTGAAATTACACAATGGACCAAGAGGGGCCAAGTCCGCTCGGAACATAGCCAGCTGTACTGAATGATTATACTGTAAGTGTCAGTGCCTAGCTCTGAGAATTTCAGAGATATGCAATGTGGCCTCCAGAAGCATTTCAATGTGTTACTAGGTGCATTATTAGCAGAACACCTTGGTTACTGTATTCACATGCCCCTGTCTGTTTCCGCACCTACATTTGCACAAATTGTCCTGTGGGATGCGCTCCAGGCCGCCCTCCAACCTTGACCAGAATAAGCCGTTCGAAGATGGATCTACCACTGTATCAGCTCACATGTTCATTCCAGGACCTGACCAACTTGGTTTTGCACTTGGCCATGGGCATGTGGGTGACGTGATGTTCTGAGAGTCTGCAGGGGCCAGGATGGGGGCTTCCAGGTGGACACAGGAGCCGGATAGCCAGGCGGAGGCAGCGAGGCACCTCGGGGAAGACCTGAACAGTGGGAACGGCTCCAGGCAGGCAGGCCGAGAACACGAAGGGGCAAGGGGAGGTGGTGAGGACAAACAGGTCTAACAGCATGGCCCAGGACTGGTGGAGGGAGCCCAAGCCATGGACACGTATGCCCACACTCGCCGGTGGGATCACACAGGCTTGCACACACACATGCATGCAGGGAGAGCTCCTTTCAAGGACCTACATGGCAGGTGGAGAAAAAAAAAAATTCTAACATTTTCCACGCGTGTCTTTTCCTTCTTATTCTTGGCGTTTTCTTTTTCCGTCTCAGCCTTTCCCTGTTTGTGTCTCTGGGTAAACGTTTTCATAGGACCGCCGGGAGCAAACAGAAGCAGGCCTAAGCTGTCACCTAAAATAATCCCCCAGTGTCCTTGCACGCAGACATAAATACACATGCGTGCATGACACAGACACGGAGACACACGGGGTTTGTTCAACCAATCTCAACTCCCTGAATGGCTAATCCTTATCCCAGGCGACGTTCAGTCAGATTGAGCCGCTTAGCCCATGTTTGAAAAGCTTTGAGTGTCAAGTCAGATACGCATATTCCCGGGGGGAAAGGAATGAGGGAGAGGTGTTGAAAAGGAGAAGAGGAGCGAAGCGATGCTGAGAGGTCAAAATAAGCTGTTGGTAAAGAAGAGAAATAGTGTAGCGTGTTTGGAAGGAGTCATTGGAGGAAGACCAAGCAGAAGATGGACAAGGCTAGTGTCAGATTAAAGAAAAGAGCCTGGAGAGTCACTCTGATTCTTCTCCTTCTTCCTGTGTCCTTCTTGGAGTTTCAATGACGAAGGGCCTTAGTCATCATTCGGGATCAGGTTCAGGAGACTGCATGTCTACATTCTACGTATGGTCACCACTCCTCATGCCCCAGCTCCATAAGCCCGTTAAAGCGTATATTCCCCACGAGTCCGTTTATTTAGACGTCACGCAAGCGGGCTGGACAGCTCTTCACCTACAGTGCCATAGGCGCCGTAAAGTCATGTTCTGGGGGGGGGTGCTGTAACAACAGTACCAGAGAGGTTCCACGTCTGCTTCAACTGCATGACGGACGCATTGGCAATAATTGCCCCATGGAACCTCGACCACGCTACAGATTTTGCCAACCAGTTGCCGCACCGCCTACTACAGAGTCAAGGCTCACTTTTTGCCAATGTACACAAATCTTACTCTAGAAGCTTTCACTGAAGAAAAAGAATTGTGAAGGATTGTTCCAGAGTGTAAGGAGAGCTGGAAGACGAAACCCGGAGATGCAAATGGGGCCAAAATGGAAAAATATTTAGCTCAAAAGGAGGATCTAACCTACAAAAAGGAAAATGTTGTTAAAATGGATGTCAAAGGTAGAGCAGTGGTACTAAAATATGACTGGGATTAGAAAAATAATAGATTGCTATCTAAAATAAAGTCTAATTACTTGGAAGAGTGAATTCCATGTACTGAGCTGTGGTGGAAGACATCCAAAGTTCCCGCTGTCTAGATGTTTGATGAAACCACTGCAAAATCAGCCCCTATTTAAGGGCCCAGTTCTTTCTGGAAACAAGTCAAAATCATCTAGTCTAGGCCTTCATTACTGGCCACGTTTAGAATGTCTTGTGTACAGTTAACACAGTTTGACAGTCATGATGGATTATGAACCGCTAAGGAAATTGGTGATTGACTTCTTAATGCCACGATCAAAGTATATGATGGACTTTGAAGGACACCGTTTTTTTTTCAAGAATACTTCAAAAGGCGGATCAGAGGTACAGCTAAGCCCATGTGCATGGCAGATAATGACATTAGCCTTTCTGGTGGAGTTGGGTTGAGATAAACACCAAGCTGAGGTTTTAATATTGGCAGAAAAAGGAAGTTTGGTTGGTCAGAGGAAGGTCTTAGAAAAGATGACCAGCATAAGAACTGTTTGTCTTAATTACTGAGGACTCAGATGCCTCAAAATACCAAATCATAAGGAGCAATTCTTATAATAATAGTAAGCATTGTTCATATAAGTAGAAGATAATAACATTACAATCTTCTAGAAAGATCATTTCAGATGCACACTTTAAACAGAGACATTTCCTTATTTAGTTCTGATTTTGGAAGATGGAAATTCTGAACTGCAGCTCAGTCTAAAAGGTGGATGACCCCCCAAAGACAAACAAAGCTGTGTGTTTGTTTTCAATTCACCATTATGGTGATGCCGTGGGGTAAACATCAGGCAAAAGTTAGCACATCGCAGGGCATATCTGAACACTCTGAGCATTAAACAGGAGAGGCACCCCTCCAGATGAGATCAATCTAGATATGAGGAAAATATTATCCAGACAGGATCAGTATAACCAGGACTGTATCTCTAATACAGTTAAAGAACCTCCTTAACATCATAAACTTTAACACAGTGTCACCTCCAACTCACCAATGCATTTTGTTAATACAAACTGTGTGTGATATTCACGAATTGGGTCTAACTTTCAGATCTGAAGAACAAATTTTATTATCACTAATCTAAATACCTTGGATTTCTCACTATCTGTATTCGCTGCTTTTTTACCAGTTTGCTGTAACTTTGTCCATTTTTCCAACAAAACAAAAATGAAGCAGTTAACTAAGAGGAAACAGTTAATTTGCTTTTAACCTACTTATAGAGAAGACACACAAAAAGTGTCACAACACTTGAGAAACATATCAGTTATGTAAAGCCTTTTTGTCAATTAACATTCATTTGTGGCTTTTATCCACCACTGTTCTTTTCAGTTCTTATTGCCCTATATTTATACGACAAACCAGTGTGCAGAAAAATGACCCAGATCCTGCACAAAGAGTGCCTTCACTAAGCAGAAAACCTCAAGCGAGCAGACGAGGTGAAGGAACTGAAGGAGCTCGAGGCGAGCTGAAGGAGGAACAGACCGTCACACGCGATAAGTAAATACCTCGAAATGCACGAGTCTGTTCCCAGAACGTCCAAGCTTCTGCCTCCAGATGGGTGGCAGAAGGCAGAAGTATAGGTGCCATCTATTTTTACCAACGCCACAGTAAACACAGCCTCTCCCAATGCCTGAATTCTCTATTTCACTAGCATCTTCAGTCTCCTATGCTAAATTCGATTACACATGTATTTTTACATTTTTTTGCTCCTTTAGACTTGGTCCTGGCTACATCCAAGGCTTAAATCGGATCGATTTTGTATTTATTCATGAAAAACTTATTGGGTTTTCAAGAACTTGGGATAATTACCTTCTGAATATTTCTTGTTACAGTTTCATGCCTGCAAAATGTTTTTAAACTCAGTTTCAGGTCACACAGGCAGTATTTGCTGAAAGAATCCTCGCATCGGCACATTTTCACTGAGAGGTTCTCTGGGGGGGGGATTATGGGTATAATAAAAATGGACTGAGATATTTACACACATGATTTATGATACCAGCATGATAATATCAGGTGTATACACCATTCATCCTTGAGCACTGGTTGCTCTAATTTTTGAAAATGATATCATAATGAGGTCTTTGTTTCCCACCAGCTTTTAAAAGACATCTAACACACAATAATGGGACATTCCACGGAGTCTGGAAGACAGGTCCCTTAGGGGACAATGCAGCGCTGACAGAAGCAGCAGCAACACAGGAAGACGACAGAGCACCAAAGACAGTGGGCCATTCATGGTTATTAATAACTTCCTGCCATCTCATCTGACAGTGTGTGCACGTTTACACACAATCTCTGTGTAACCGGAACCAAAAGACAAATCTATTAACTGATATAGCTCATATTTGAATTAAAGGGGGGTCCTATGAAGATTCCATTTTTCACATCCTATCAATGGAAGTTCGTGTAACTTTCCTTGGCATAAATTACAGAAATGATCCTGCATACTGACTAATTACCTGATACTGAACCCAAGGTCTGAGGAATACTGTGTTTTTTTTTTTTCTTTAAATAATTAGAATCAGTAGCCAAGTTAATTGACAATAGAGGTTTTAAGGCATTTGTCTGAGGATTTTAATTAGAATATACAGAACAGCCAGGACTGTGGCTGACACTGTTCTGTCCCTGGGCTGGAAATTCTAAGAAGGACTCAGATATTTAACCTTCAGACTCCTATCTTGACCCTAGCTCCCATGATAAACACATTCTGCTCCATAAAGCTCAGCATTTTGACTGGAATTAAAGAAAACTTCTGAGGAGCTGAATAAATTTTACTTTCAAACACAGGCATCATTTGAATTTTATACATGCCTCAACACATTACGTGGACTGGTATGTAGATTGTAGAAAAGTCATACGTATGTCTGTAATTCTGGCCCAAAAAAGTGTCCTCGCCCATCAACCCCACAAAAAGCGCTAAACTAAACAAAGAACAACAACAGCAGCAATGGGTCCTCAGTGACTGTCCTGAGAGTGAGATAAAGAGGGTGCATATTTCCCTGATTTTTCCCTCACTTAAGCTGCCTCCTGCTGGCCGTATATTTTCGTAACTAAATCTTGTCAGCGAACAGCCTTTGTTACTATCAAAGGCGCTACAACACTGACAGCCACAGGAAGACTCCTTACTGCATTTTTGTGTATAGATAATTTAAAATAAAAATTTATTTCATTAAACAACATAATTATGTCAATCAATCAAGAAATGAGAATGGTTATGTAGTTCTGTTAAATGCCTGCAGGTGTCAGCGTAAACACAGATAAGGTTTTGGGACTCTTGGCGGGTCCTTCACTTTTTTGGCCATCAGGTGACGCTAAAATTTTCGAGTTTTCTGTCTTAATTGTTTGTGGTTCTCTGGAAAGGGAAAACATGCCTGTTTGGGTAAGTAAAAAACATGGAAATTTTAAAAGTATAAAAATTATGTGGTTAAAAGCAGTAACCCGGCAGTTAGCCAATGGCTAGGATGCTTCCTGCACCCATCTCCACTTCCCAGAGCTGAACCTGAGCATATTCTTTTTATCTACCTTTTAGTTCTCCTTCATCTATTAAAGGTTTCCACATTTATACACTCTTAACATCCATCAAGTTTTTGTAGGCTTTTAAATATGTTAGACATTACATGACATTAAACACAAGTTCAGATGTCTCCTTACGACAAACTTTGGGTTTAGCTGTTTGTTTTTTCCACATCCAGAGTAATTTTTTCTTACTCAAAGCAAACAGGTTTCAAGACATAAATTGCTTTGTTTACTTCTCCAATAACTCCATTACCAACCATCTTTAATAACAAGGCACTCGAATGCATTTGCACTGCAAATGAGTGGTGTATAGACTCATCAGCACTCACACAAATGTCCAACGTGATGTCCAACGTGATGTCCAACATGATGTCCAACATGATGTCCAACATGATGTCCAATGTTCAACAATAAGAATTTCATTGTGCTTCGTTCACTGCACCTTAATAAAAAAGGTGAGTCTTTAAATCTTTGATTGCTTTTCAAGGAGGTGAATGGGCCTTTGGGAAATACACACAAAATTGGGATAGTAAAATGCATAGGGAATGCATGCTGCATTTTATTGCTACAAGTGATTTGAAGACATAAATTGTGACACTGGATAAGATGTCTCATACCAAATGATATGTGAAAACTACTGACTTATAGTAATAAAGGGAACACATTTTACTCTTGAAGTGTCATATGGTGTTAATAATGATACACTGATACATATACAGTCCATTGATCAAACATAACCTCAAACAATGCAGCAAAGAGTTGCACTGTCAGAAAATGATTAATGCTCATAGCCAAATAATGATGTAGTCTAACTCTGCTTAAAAAATGGTAAATATACTAGGTGTAGTGAGTGGGGTGGAGCAGCTGGCTGAATGAATAATATGGGAAGAGACAATTAAGACAAATGGCTAGAACTGACCTAGAAGTGAACAGATCAGGTTTACAGGGTTAACATTCTCATTTTACAGAAATCCTGCACTTCAGGAACTTTGTGCTTGCAGATGCCATAAGAAAAATCAACTAACATCACTTAGAAAATTGTTGGATGCAGTGTATTTTAATCATATTTCCTCTGTATAGACAGGGATGGAAGGCATGAGGGCTCACATCTATGGGTTGTCACTTGCTGCTAATGACTAGCTAATTTAAGCCACTTCCATAAGGTTAATTTGTTCATTCCTTTTGAGTTGGATTGGATTGACAGTTACGCCACCCAATGAAGGTCCATTCAAACAGATGATCAGCCAAACCAACCACTCCTGCAAAAACAAATTGCATGATCTAGGATGCTATCAAGATCATGAATCCTTCATTTTTGTTAAAATTAGGACATGCAAGATCACACATAGTATGCTGTAAGGAGGTCCCTGTCGTGTCACCTTTAAGTGGAGTGTCATTTTTTACACAATGTCTTTGTGTTACGTGCCCCTAACGGTAGGTCTTGTAGTGTTCTTGGTCAGGGATTTTGACCACATTATAGTTGTATATTATCACGCTTATGCATATGGCTATGAATTCCTCATTCGAAGATCGGTCATTTGGTCGTGCTCTGCAAGAACTGTGCGGGTGGGCAGGACATCTATAAACGGGGGAACTTGTGACAGTAACTCCCACTCTCGGGCATTGAGCTAGCCACCAGTTTAGGACTTTGCAGTAGCTTTTGCATTTTGAGTTTAGCTGGCACTGCACTGTTAGGCAGTGATGGAAGATATGATACTTCGGTCTCCAGCAGGCAGGGCTAACCATACACAACCAATCCATGCCTCCATCAACCCACTCGGGACCAACAAAGTAACAAATGAAAACCAGTCTGAATTGCAGGCGGTGGACAGAACACGAAAATCCCATCCACCATGGATTTCAAAGCTTTGTTTCTGTCCCTGCTAGTATTAGGCTGTTTACTGGGGCTGTCTTAGGCCTGTATTTGTGCGAGACTTTACAGCCCCACTGATTGGACAAGCACAGTAACAACCTCCCACATGTTGATGACAGGATTGTATGCACCAGGGACCCACTGCCTAAATTAGCTAAATTAAATTATCATGGGATTACATTGAACCAATTAAACAGCAGTTTTTCCGTTCCTCCTTTTGGTAATCAATGATTTAATTGTTCTTTTAGTTCCATCAGACTGAGAATTAAAATCAATTACACATTTTTTCACATCTAAACCTAACTCTATTAGCTTGTCTTTTTCATAATTTGAAATTGCATGTTGTGTAATAGATTAATCAGGGTAAGAGATAATATTTTCTGCTTATTATGCACTCCAATCTTTGCCTTACCCAGACTAATATGAATAACAGGCAAACGATTTTTGTCTCCAAATCTAGAAAAATATAGATATCATAAATCTTCATGTCTGTGATGCAGAAGCACATAGTTATCATAGCTGTAATTAAATGTATCAGAATTATTTTGGGGTAGATGTGTAATGTTGGATTTGTTCTAAGCCTCATTATTTTGTAACTTACCAGCTGACACTGATTACACTGACTACATAGACTACAGCTGTCATCGTACTATGTACAAAGGGAACTGTACATTATTGACCACAAAAGACCCTGTAGAGTCTCAGTTGAACTGGTGAGTAAGGTCATCTCAGTTGATTGATTGAAACCATGCTCAGCTAGTCTCTGTCAAATGCCAGTGGACCATTTTGGAATAGAGGCATTACCAGCCACTCTTAACCAATGATTTGCTACTGTTATCCTTATAAAACCAAAGAAAGCCTCATACACTTGGTGGCTGTCATTACATCAAGCACAATCAGATTGTTGACTCATCTGCAGTCGACAGGATTATTTTCAGTGTACAGATCCTTGGGCTTGTACTTCAGTGTCCTGCCTTACTGTCTTTTGGGACAGGGGTGTGTGTTTGTCCATAGACATCACACCAGCAGAATGTCACATCAACATGCCGTCATTAATGGGCAGTGAAATGGAGAGCAGGTAAGGGACTATACAGGTTAAAGTGCAAGTGAGGTGTAGACATCATGATGCTTGGTCTTCTTGACCTCGTCTAGGCCATGCAGTATTTCTTTAGAAAAGGAAACATTTACACCTCCATTAAAGTTCTTTCTCAAAAAAAAATAAAAAACATACAGTAAGCAGTATAAAACTGGTTTTGTAATCTGTTGCACTTCTGCTTTGGGAAGACCTGATTAACAATTGCAGATAAACAGCTGAGATTAGCTTGGTCATTGAAACAACACACTCCCTTTTAGTTTTCTGCTGAAATAATAGCCACAATGCTGTGCAATCAATTCATTCATATTTTGTTTGTATTTTGTTGCCAGTACAAGGTCAACCTGATGTGAAGTTACATTTAGGGCAATAAATTACTCAGGGTAAGAGATAACATTGACTGGTTATTATGGTCTTTAGAGTAATGTACACGTGTTTACTGTAGATAAGTATCGCTTAATATTTTGGCATAGTTTTGAATTTTATGCCTACTATTTAAAATTACAGTGACTGCAGCATCTTTAACCTACGCGTTTCTTTTGGACATTACTTGCTGTAAAATTGCAAATCTTCAAATGTTAGTTTTTCCCTTCAGTAAAGGAACACAGTCAACCCTAGAGGAAGGCCCCATTTCGAGCCACGTGATAGACCTCTTGAGACGTACTGGATCTCCGAGCAGATCCTCAGGAAGACCCAGACAGCCGGTCTGCATCAACGTCTATAGGGCAGATCCACCTGTCACTGTGATCCAGCATATTGTCTTGGCCCGTTCTCAGTGCCCTGCATTCTACAACTGAATCACCTGGCCACAGTCACCACCACCCAGTTGCCATCTTCCATCGTTTTTATATACTATGGTTATTGGACTTGTTATTTACACATACTGCAGATAGCATTTCCAGGAATGCTAATCTATTGACTTGTGTTAATGTGAATGAGTCAGAGAACTCTTTCTGTTTTTTTTTTTATATTGGTGTGGGTGTGAGTATGTGTGGAGGAGGGGGTCACCGTGGGTCAGGAGAGGCTCAGCTAGGTGACATTCCTGGTTTGGTTGATTCCATCCATCTGTACCTTGTTGAGGTCCGTTGTGTGCTTCTGCAGGAAGATCAACTGAATCCAGAGACCAACATGAGACCTTAACTGCAACCAATGGCAGGCAATCTGGATGTCATGTGCAATTTTTGTTATTTGTTTCCACAGCAAAACAGTTTTTGGGAGCCATGTGAGCCAAACCCCCCCCCCCCCATTTTCTCATTTCTTCCCTGAAAAATGACAGCACAAAACAAAACTCTGGTCTGTTGCTTAAACACCCCTTGCCACGTGTATCAGTCTCCCAGCTCCCCAAGCCTCCCACATTGGGGAGTACTGTGTTTTCCTGGTCTTGGAAACCATCAGGAAAATTATGATAAATCATTGCAAAATTCTGTGTGACAAAGTTGTTTTAAAATGTACTATACTGAATAAAAGGTGATTGATTTACAGACTGAAAAGAGTCATAAGGAAGTCTTGAGGAAATTGTCATCTCCCGTCGTTTGTGTCATTTTTTTCAAGTGTCAGCTTTACATATTAAGGGGGTTCTGTTCAAAAGAAGATAATTTAGATACTATCCACTGGCTTGGATTATACTGTATTTTTTCACAATAAGTCACAGTAAAGTGTGTCTGCATAACTTCACACCACAGATTTAAGATTCAATACATATGCTGATGGTTGTTCTACTGCCACGAGATGTGTAAGTGGACTTAGGCATCGAAAGTTAACGTGACACCTGTCTATGGATGTTTTTACCAGTCTCGCTGTGTAAGCTGTGCTATTCAACCTAATGACAGCATTTCCCAGACACGCATGTGGGTAACGTGGTGTTTTCACAATATTGTGGCCCTTATAGCATAAACTCAGCAGGAATCCATATCAGACCATAAACAACCACGTCAGCTTTCTGAAGATGCATTTCTGCACATGTTTACTTGTCCTCCCAACAGATCAGCACTGCAGCCTACTCAAAACCCTGTGGCCGACATTATGGGAAGTTGGCAAGAAGTCCAACCGCACCACATGCAACCATGAGGAATTTGGTTTATTTCCCAAGGAATTACGCCTCTCGGGTTTTGCAATGAAGATTAATATTTTATCCAAATATTTCCCTTGATTGTGTGTAAATAACAAATACATGTTCTTTCTTGCAAACCTTTTGAATTGTTCTCATACTTGGTCTGATGGTTGCCACATGTTAATGCAAAAAAAAATGGAAATTCTATGGATTTTCCACAGACTGAGCGATACCTCTTAGCCCAAACAGGGGTTTTCAGTAGGCCAGTGTTCATACCACTGCTCCTGCTTTGATAAGAAAGGCTTGGTGAGTTTACAGTGTTTTTATTGACACTCTTCACGGGTCAATTATGGTGCAACAGAAAAGAAAAAAAGTTTATATAAGCACATGCACATTTCTTATTCCATCATAACGCAATAGTAACAGTTCAGTGAGACACGCACAGTCAGACACCTACTGGAAGCACCAGCTGTGAAAACAAAGTTGTGGTGATGTCACTTCAGATGGATGAGGCCTGCAACAGGTTGTGGGTAAGGCCAAATCTGGTCCCACTTCGACGAGTTCTGGTCCAGTGGAAGTCTGGAGGAAGGGTGGGGAAGGTCACCCTTGAACCCAGGATGGACTGGACTACATAAACGGTCTTTTTTCACAGCCAAAGGGCAAAAGTCTCAGACGGTCCCCTAAGCACAGCGAACAGCACTTAAAACTGCAACTGGCAGACAGCTCACAGGTCAGCTTGCAAAACATGAGGACAAAGCATTACTTTGCTTGTTCCCTCTTTAGATCTTCATTGTGGACCAAAAGGTTTCAAGTTCCAGTAGCAGCCTTGTAGTAAACAGACTATTTAATAGTGCTGAGAGCATTGACTGCCTGGGTTCGACTGTAAATTTATGGCACATGGTAGCCCCCCCACCGTGAGCTTCGAAGCCTGATTTTTCAACTTGTATTTTACCTGAATTTCATCACTAAGAATATGTTGCTCAAGTCTTAAGTATACGACTAAAATGTAAGAATTAGTATGCTGACACACATGCACAGAATATTTCTTGGGTGGTTTCGGAGCAAGTGCCTTTTTCCGACAGCTGGGAAAAGCCGATTTGGCCTGGATTCGACAGGTTGTCACAAATACTGGGGTTGGTTTAGGTATACCACGTCACTAGTGAACATCATCCAGATTCTGCAGTGCTGGGTGATTCCTGCTTGATCGGCATTGCACAAATGGTTCTGTGTCCCCCCAGAGATGCGGATCAGCGAAGTGGCCACCAGTTGCTTCAGAAAAAGTGCTGGCAAAGACATGTCTGTGGTGAGACAGCCATGGTTTGGTTAATGGTCACCCTTGTAGTGCGCTCATAAAACTCTCGAGCAAGCGTCAGCAGAGAGTTCCCCAGCCAGAGGCCTTATCATGACCTCTAGATGGAAAGCAAATAAAGAAGTTACCAGACCTCCAAGCACATGTCCGAAATGCTGGAGCGTTGCTGAGCTAACACACCTACAGGAGTTCTAGAGGAACTTCAAAGTGAAACGAAGGTCAATGTTTAAACTGCGAGGCTTTTATTGATCCCTATGTTCTTTTCAAATATTCTCATTTTGAATAAATAGCCCGGTCATCACAGTTGGGTAGGGTTCCATGTGTTCTGGAGCTTCTAATGAAAAGCATAGTAAACCTCGGGAATGCTTCATGTCCAGTGATGAGTTCATGACACATACAGAAGGAATCTTAGAGTCACCAATTCACACAAAGTTTTCAGACCTCCTGAGGCAATTAAAGAACCAATAGGAAACACCACTGTAGAATGGGAAGAACAGGCACCACATAGTTGATGTTAGGGCTTGATTTGAACCCACAAACTGAAAACATTAGGATACAACAAGTACCCCACTCACCACCTTTCCTTCCTATGACAGATGAGCTCTCAGTTTATCTGAGGAACAATAAAATATCTCCCTCTCCACTATACAAAGTTATTTGTGCTGTCTCTAATTTCCTACCTGCCAAGAAATAACAGTGCAAAATAATGAACTGGTTTCATTCTGACCATAACCAGTATTTTCCCAACAACCAGCAGCCATAGCCAGATCTTTAAATGCAATATTTTACTGTGCTACTCATAAAAGTACCCTTTGAAGTTCTGCAGTTTGAGTTGAGGAGCAGGAACTCCATGTTGGACCAGATCAGATTCTGTAAAATGTTCCCCTGCATCCTTATTCAGAGGCTGCTGGCAGAGGAAGATAGAAAAGTGAGAGAGTGACAGAAATGAGGAGGCAGCAGTGAGAAGGGCCAGCGCAGGAAAGGGGGATGAGAAGATGAGTGGTCACTGGGTGGTCCTGGCCCAGATTTCCCAGTAAAAGATGCAGGTGCAGATCCCCCTTCTTCTAACCACCTTTATTTGTTTTATTCTTTTTTCTTCATCTGTTTAAGTTTAAGATTTTTTAATTACTGCATTTTAAAATTCACATTAGGCCTAATACGCTCTGAAATAAGTTGTCACAGTAATTGTGATGCAATAAGCAAAAACACAATAAATTACTGTTGTCACGGGCTGCTGCAATCTTGAGACACCGGGCCCCGAGCCAAGGATGGTGAGGACACAAGTGTGAGTGCAAACAGGGATTTAATGAACAAAACAGTAAACACAAAAGCTTTGCCTTGAACACAAAGGAATGAACTCAAAGTTACCAGGCAAGACAAGGCTAAAACCATAGGCACCAGACATACAAACAGACATGACGAGGGCATTACCAGTCTGGGAACTGGGAACATGACTAGGGATTAAAAACAGGACTGGTAATGCCCCTTACAGATTACAGTGCACAGATATCCTAATGATTTTAACCTAAGCAAATGAACGACTTAACAACCAACACCGAACCCAGACAAGACACTGAGGGCAATCAGGGCAAAGGTGGAACGAAAGAAGAAAAAATGCGGTACATGGGTAAAACCCAAAACCTGGCCAGTCTTTGGGGGAACCGGAGCACTGGTGCAGATGTGGCAACTATGCTGTCTCTGAGCTTTTTCTGAAGCACGGGGTTTCCACAGTATGATGAGGCCTTTAATATTTAACTATTGTATGACAGGATCAGCTTCTTTTTCTCACTTTCTGCAAGATTTCTGCTTTTTAGAGATGAGTCCTGCATAGAACTAACTAAATCCCCTCTTATAAGTTCAACGTCAACTTCTTACAACTGGCGTATAATAGATTAATATATTAGTGGTAGGGGGCACTTAGCTTTGTTTCCTAACTTCATCTGGGGGTCTCTAGGTAAAGAAAGGTTGAAAGCACCTCATTAACCAACTTTACCTGGTAAATTGCATCATGATCTGTGGTGATGCCAGTTCAATGCCAATCTGGTTTCATAACCGCTATCATTTAGGCACCCAGCTGCATTCTTCAGGGTTTAAAGAGTCAGTTTGTTCCCAACAGAAAACTCGTTTTTAGTCACATGGGCATTCAGATAGGAAGTTCCTTGGTTTGCCCAGCCAACCACCGTCCCACAGGTGTCCAGTACCGTGCTGCGTTTACATTCTGTTTATGTCCTGTTTTCTTTAAAATGCTTCTCGAGGAAAAGGAAAGACGCATCGGCTGGAAGGATATCACAGGCTGAGCACGTACATGAGGTATGGATTAGTATGTCATTCACCTCTCTGAGAGGAAACCAAATGAAGATCAGAAGTACACTCGTGAGGGCAGACTGCAGGAATGGGGTATCAAGCAGAAAGTTTGAAGGACTAAGCTTTTGATGCCCCCCTCATAGCCTATACAGGAAGTCTTTGATTAATGCCATTTTCAGGGTAAAAAACATACTTTACTAGAAAGGCTGAGGCAGCAGCTTTTCACGGGAAGCATTGATTTCCTTTTGCAAAAAAAAAAAAAAGCCTAACACTTAAAATTAAAGAAGAATGTGTGCTCTTTTAAAGGCGTTTTAATGTGGTCAGTCAGCATATAAGAAACTATATTTCCTGGTTTAAAAAACAGGGCCTTGATTTCCTCCACAAGGACAGAGGGTGGAGTACAATCTTTTGCTAGTGCTTTGGAATGCGGGTCTAAGTTGAAAAGAGGAGACATCACCAGAGGTAGAAATGTACTTTGTTTCATTTATGGATTTGTTTTTGTGGTTTTGGTCATCCTCAGAAATGCCACTTTTCCTGTTGTGTTTGACACAAAGTCACTCCCTGTGACTGACTGCAGCAAATATGAATAAAAAATGATATAAAACAAAATTACACCACACAAACAGTGGACGCTCATGCTTTTCAATACAAATTCAATTCTTCGATTCTAATTTTATAAGAAATGATATCCTTCATTATCTTGTTATAGCTATAGAAATCATAAGTACTTGATCTGAGCAGGCATTTTGACTACAGTGAAGCAGAGCAATGATCCAGCTCCGGCAAGTGTAAGTGTAAAGTCAGAGTATTTTTCTCCCATGCCTCTCTTGAAAGCTACTCCCTATGTTTCTGCTATTCCCCTATGAGTTCTGTTGTGAATCTGTCGATGTAATCCATTCAGTGTTGATCACATGATTTTGTTTTCACACAGGCACTAGTCTGGGTGACCCCAAATGCTCCCAGACATAAAAATCGTGCAAATCCTCAAAATAGCAGGCCCCTGTTTCTGGACAAACCCCCAGACAGGGTGGGGAACACATTATTAGCAGTATGCTCCCCTTAAATTCTCTCACAAGCAGCACCCATATGACCAGCACGCATTCCTTCAAAACATTTTCAGGCCAGGAGGGGGATTATTATGGGTACTCCTTCAAGCCGGTGATACCTAGAACCATTAAGATTCACTCCCTTTTCACCTAGAGGAAAAGCGTTTCTGGTAGGTACCAGTCCTGGGTGTTGTCACCGTTAATATGCTCCCCCAGATGAATTGACTTTTGGAATGAGATTAATACAGAGGTGGATGGTGTTGCTTTTCCTCAGACTCATTTTTGTTTTTTCCAGGTTAGGTTCTGTGAATGCAGATCTATAAGGGACCTACATGGCTGAAAGTTGGCCGAATGATGACTGTGTTCCAGGACGTCCTGCACCCTGCGTACCACCTGTGGCCATTAAATTACAGCATGTTACGGAAGATGACATATAAAGAGAACCTCCAATTCAAATCACTTCTGCGGGCCTTCAGAAAATGTGCTCATTAATTAATTTGATGTGTGTGACATTTGTACCATGAAATGTTGCATTTGGTCTAAATCCACAAGTGACATAAGACTGTAGAGAGACGGAATGAAATTATCCAGTCAAAGTAAAATGTGACTTGACTTTGTGTGGGGGGGGCGGGGGAGCATTTTTGACAGACATTTCAGTTATTCATTATTTTTATATCCCAGCAGTGGGTTGGCACCCTATTCAGGGTGTTCTCTCCCTTGTACCCTAGGCTGCCTGGGATAGGCTCCAGACCCCCCATGACCTTGAGTAGGATTTAGTGGGTTGGGCAATGGATGAATGGATTATTTTTATATGTAATAAATGCAATAGCTGGTGAAAGCATTGCATGCAAGTGACAAACTTGACAGTAATGCATATGTGTGAGCCCTCATGTCATGATATGCGGTATTCAGTTCAAAAGTAAATGTATCCTGATAGTATCCACACTTTCTGGAAAAAGAAAACCCATACATTTGCTGTGCATTCCTCAAGGGCACATTTGAGCCAAATATTTGGACTGACAGTTGATATTTTAACTCATTTGGACCCTACGGAGAAATTTCGATGCTTGTTTCATTTCCCCAGTGAGCTGATTATAAGACCAAGTTGTATCTTCACCAGTTCTCCTTCCAGCCATCCTGTGACGCTCCATAAGAAAGTCAGTTGCTGCAGGTCCATCACTGAAGAGCAGTCTTGGGGAGAAATGTCAGCTGACCTCCGGTACGGCTGAGATGTGACCGTGCTCCATGGACCTGGATTCTTTCTGGGCTCACATTTTTTGGAGACTGGGGATAGCACTCTTAACATTGACATTCATTTCATTAAGCTCTCCTCGTTATATTTATTAGATGCAGCTACTGGTGGTGTAATAGCTACAAATTTAACCATAGCCACAATATTGCACATAACAGTTTCCCATGACATGAGACATCCACCTTTTTCCCAGCATTTCAAAAACCGCTCTTTCCAGGTCTGCATGATTGTTTCTGCAATTTGGAATCAATTTTATTACGAAACCACACAGTCCTAAACGCAATTTCTTTTATGTACTACAGGCTGGCAGAGCTCAGGGAAATGAATTGATGGGAAACTATCTGCAGTCAGGATGCATAATTAGAGCCAGCAGCTCTGTGTTTTCATAAGAAGGTCAGTATTTTGGTCATAGCTCAGCTCAGCTTGGTTGGGACTATGTGTTAGGCATTCATGTGGTGAGACCATCCATAAGTCATTGACTTTAGGTCATCGAAACACAAGTGTATTGGACAGTGAACGATTCAAGGTTTAATATAAAGAAATGTCTTCTGTGTGTGATGTAGCCAAACGTCTAGCATACACGCTGCTAAGTTATGGAGTGAATCTTGCGCTTAATCCCTCTAAATGCTCCCATCTTCCAACTACTTGGAAGTGGTCAGTGTCACCTGGTGCTGATGGCAGGCAGCATAGGGCTCAATTCTGGGGCACACCCTGAACAGGGTGCCAGTCCATCACAGGATACATGCACACTCACAGTCAGACAGAAATTCCAATAAGCCTAACTGCATGTCTTGAGGAGAAAACCAAAGTACCCAGAAGAAACCTACAAAGCAGGGGGAGAACATGCAAACTCCACACACACAGAGAACACAAAAGTGTGAATCAGACCCCTAACCCCGGAGGTAACAGTGCTAACCACTGAGCGAATGAGGCTCATTCAAAATATGTTTAATGTTTCAATTTGAACATCTGATGGACCCACAATGAGTATCCAACATGTCAGACTGCTTTGAAGATATTCTAATAATCATATATATGTGGTCAGCTAGTGACCTAATTAGCTAGTGAGCTAATACAGAGACTGAGAGGACAGAACCCTGGATTTAGACCATATACGTATATTTAACACCCCCCAGTGTGATCGATTATGCCAAGGCATGTACCTGCATTGTGTATTTGCATGTGTGTTTGTGTGTGTTCATCTTCATTTCTGTGAAGAAGCTCTGATTGTATTGTGAGGATGGAAAACAATAAATCTGTCTCTCCTGGCAGTTACGTTGTATCCTTTGGCCTGAAGACCGATGAGACAATATATTAGCAGGCATGGGTGACATCCACGGAAAAAGGCTGCTGGCGGGAGGTTCCAGACCAGTAGGTTCTCCACAGACCATTTCCCGGTGCTGGTGACACATCATATAGGAGAAAGAATCCAGCTGTCTAAAAGGGTTACTTAAGAAAGTGGTAGAGATCAGAAATCGGGCATGGCAAAGCTGAGGTTTATCTGTGCCAAAAACCAGCAAAGACTCACTGCTACCAGTTCAGCCTCAGAACCAGTGGAACCAAATTAATGCAAAGCCAGACCACTGGCAAGACTGTAAACCCAGGGAGTCCCAAGCTGGCTGGGGCCATGAGATGATCAGCCAGAAGCAGTCATGAGGTGACCTTGTTGTTGTTACCCCATGGGGCTGTGGTGACGCTCAGTGCTGGATCAAAGTAAATAATAGCTCTAAAATGAAAAGCAATTATTACTGGAGATTGGGAACACATCAAAGCCATCAGTTGCACAGCTGGGGTGGCATCTGCTTAAAAAACCATTAGAAGAGAGCTTTTACAATCTACAAACAGCTTTGCAAGTTCAGCGGCATCAGCAACTTTGTTGTGTGTGTATGTATGTGTGCACGCGTGTGTGTGGGAGGGTGGCAGTCCATTTATGCTTGTCAGTGAAGATAGAGGCACACTATTGGACCTCCTGTCATATCAGAGACTAACACAGACATCCATCCTGAGAGCCAGTAGGACAAAAATGGTCAAAGAGAACGGAAGCAGCCCATGGTATTTTTTCTATCAGCAGAACTTGTGTCCAGGGTCCAGATGATTGACAGTACATCTCCAGGCCAGAAGTGTGGGGCTGCCAGACACTCAGTTAGGCCCAAACCACAGAGATACAGCTGGATTGCTTCAGCCATTTAGGTAACAGTTTGACCAAAGCACAATAATAATCTCTAGTCTAATTCACAGAAAGGTTTGTATCAGGTGACAGTGACATTGTACAAACCTCCTCTTGAAGGGTCCACACGCTGTATTTTCAATAATGGAAAAATAGAATAGCACTGTTGTACATTTAATACAAAAAAAAAACAACAACCTGATTCAATGCTAAATGTGGCTACCATCTGGGTAATTCATTCCTGCAACACCTCAACATTTTTAACCTGACTCCAATTCCACTGAAAGACATTTGGAACAGAAACCTTTAAATTCACTAGAACTTATTGTGTACAAAATTGAGTAAGGCATTATTGGCACTTACTGGACACTGGAACAAAAGATGATTCCCCTACATCTTTATATCTCCCAAGACTGTGTAATCTGGTCAAAGAGAATCAGAGAATGGAAATCTAATCTGTTGGAGCTGATTAATATGACCGACAGTAAAATGCATTGAGCATGAATCTCAGATGCTTTGAAAGCCCATTCCTGCATGCTTTCTTGATTTTGTTTAGCTCATTTTGTGTTCTCCTTTAGTTTGATTTTTTGATTAAATCTCACAAATGGGCCTACAAATACTAAAGATGAGAGAAGCCACAGGTCTGTGTCTACGCGCAACAGAGGGGGCATCTGGCGGCCACAGGGGCTACTGGTGTGGGCATCTAGAAAGGGCTTCTGGCTGCATACAAGTCTGACTGGGAATTTAATGAGGGAGACCACATTTTTATTCATTTTTTTGATATGCTGTGGAAAATTACTCTTGTTTTGGGAGTACCCACAATGGACAAAACAGCAGCATGAACTCAAGGAGGACGTCACAGTGCAAGATGTTATTTCTTACAAAAACTGAAAACTTTTTGAAGGCTAACCCCATACTTATAGCATTAGTTACCCCTCTTAGCACTTAATGGCGTCCGATGTGATCGCTAATGGTTCTGAAGAAGTACCATGATTCCATGACAAGGCCATAGCTGTATTTTGGATATTTTACTGACTTTTCCACCCTGTTTTAATGGACTCTAACAGACTGAGCTGTGATCGGTTGCCTTGGGAGTTACCATGTGACTGCCGGCCACGGTTCCTCCGTAATCACGCATTCACTCATTCCCAACAAGCACATGTGCTAATTTACATTTTCCATTAAGCCACGATTTATTGTCAGTGGCGTTTTGCTGAATCAAGCGAAGAAGAGATTACACATATGGAACTGAGTCTTGTTTGAGGTTTGGAGGGAGGGAGACAGCCTGAGGGTATGGAATGGGATCTGTGAGGGTGGATCATCAGCCCATGGGTGTGGGCTACATGCAGGAAACCAGGGGAGAGCTGTTTCGACTTGAGTGTTGCGCTCAACCAGATGGGAGGCCTTGCTACTGGTGGACAGATGCTCTCCAGAAACTGTACTGTCCAAGTACTTGTCGAAGGGGTCGAGGTGAGTCGGTTAGTTGTGGCTTGGTGTGCCTTTCCATGGTATAAACAGGACCTCCCTGCTGACCCTTCCATTGTTTAGTCTGCACCTTATTGCACACGGCACTTTCCAGAACATCCAGAATCGCTATTCCTTTCCCTCAAGAGGAGAACCACATCCACAGCTCTGTTTGTGCTCTTTGGCCCATTTACAGACATGTGACTTTACCCCCTGGTGTCTGCAGAAGACGGCCCTGTGGCTTCCCTGACCTCAGTGTCCTTCACCCAAGTGTTTCTAACATGTTGGTTGTGCTTGCAGTGGAGAAAAAGTGACAGAGATTTTGAATTGGGTTTCTCGTATGCTGGTCAGCTGTGAGGTCAGCCTCAGATGGCTTTGAAACACATTTCAAACCCCACTGTTCAAGGGTGTAAACCATTACTCACTGACCTTTAAATGATTAGTCTGTCTCAACTGTGTGAAAGCCATTAGTTTTATTTGGCCAAATTTAAGGTACATGCTCCATCTATGCTACTGAAATTCATCCCAGGGGTAACTACCCAAGGAAGGGGTAAATTAATCTTTTTCGTGAGGGTAACTAGCCACGCTGTGTAACTATTCAAAAATGCTGCTCTGTCATCATGCATTTCTTTCTCAGAACATTCGGCGGCTCAAGGCTGGAGGAGTGTTAAAGGTTCAGCTTTGTTTTTTTTTTTCCTGTGCTGTGATCCATCAGTGAATGAATGATGAATGGTCACTCTGCCTACAGAAATGTATGCCAGACACCCTAAGAGACAAGTCTGTCAGTGTCTTTGTTCCTCAGAAAGCAGGGAATCTGGCATTACATGTGCACCACTTCATAAGGATGACAATGACTGCCATGAATGTCTACTCAGAACTGTGGAAGAGATAACAGAACCATTTTAGGTCTCACATTACTTTTCTAAGGTGTAACGCAAATGAATTACCCTGATTATTCACTTTGTGTATTTTCCTTTGTGCCGCAGAAAGAGTATTTGTCAATACATATGAAGGTTAACATGACCCTCAAGCATGACATGCGTACAACAATAGTTAATATTTCATCTAGAGTGCCACGTTAGGATTGTATCACTGCATAATCAAAGCTTCACCACAGAGTAACGAAATGGGACAATGGGAATCATAAAAGTGGGAGGTGGGGCCCATTATGAGCATTTGGTCGAAGCGGGTAAAACACCATATCTGGGAATGAACTGAGAAATTGTCACAGTTGGACAGAAATATTTGGTAAAAAACACTGAGTAATGGCTAAAATATGTGAAAAGTTACAGTTCAATACTTAAATCTGATCATAAAAAGAGTAAAAGATGGCAAAAATGAGCAAGCTACTTCTACAAGAGCATGCGTGTGGTTAATATTAAATAATGTGCAAAATTCAATGTCCCCCACCCTGACGCATGGCATGGTGTGTGTGCCATGTCTTTAAAGCCCATCCCTCATGCTGGCTTCAGCCCCTGAAGGGACAGGCTCTGCTACGCGGTTCTGTTCTCACTTCATCAATCATGGAGTCCGGTACAAGCGGACGAGAGGGAAGAGTGTTTACGCTAAGCGTTCCAGTCTGACAAGGTCCAGAAAGAGGCAGCTGTCAAGTCAGCCAGCAAGGCCTGAAAGATCACTGAAAGTGATCCTTTGGATGGAAAGTGCCCTCACCTGCTTTCTGGGTGCACGATGTTTGCCAAACGCTTTTCAGTCAGCAGTTGAACTATTTTCAACCTGCAAAAGCCTGGCAATGTAACACTGTCTGAATCATAACTTTATATAAAAGCTGTGGGACCTTGTGCTGGCACCATGTGCTGGGACCTTGTGCTGGAACCTTGTGCTGGGACCTTGTCCTGGAACCTTGTGCTCGCTGGGACCTTGTGCTGGAACCTTGTGCTAATCCTAAGGTATGGGGACAAACCTTCGTTTGGGGCAGTTGAGAAAACACCTTCAGTTATACTTTAAATGAGATTAAGCTGTTCGCAGTAATGACCTCACATCAATCATCATCTTTTGACAGTTCTGTCATAACAAAAAACATGAAAAATATACTGGGCTTCCTGTTGAGTGTGTAACCCCCCCCCACACCCTAGACATGCAGTGTAACAGAAAATGCATGGCGAGATGGGTGGATCCCAAAGAATCGAATGTCATTATTTTTGAAAGAAAGATGTAATCTTAATCAAGCCAATGTCAGCCATGATAAATGACAGTGTTGGCTGTATTTTTTCCAGCATATTATTTTACAGTGATTTTATTTTGGAATGTTATTGCTTAGTAATAATCGTGGATGTTAACTGGATGACTAAAACACTGGGCCCCAGATACACGTCTCTTTTGGGGGTCTCCTCCCGTCACACCGCTCCCACTTTTAGTGGCGTGTCAACCCTCCCAGGGCTCTTCTACAAAATCTTCCCTAAACAGCACTGGGTTCACCTGAATACGCTCCAGGCCTGCATCAGCACCGTTCCACACTCTCCTGACGCACGAAGACAAGCAAATACAAAGTAGGAAACACAATATTTGGGTTCTGCATTCCTCACCCCAGCCTGACCCAGCTGTTCTCCCTCCCGGGGGGGACGTCAAGCCTGGCACGCAGAGCGGAGCCTGCTGTCTCTCAGGCAGAAAAAACCTAAAAACACACAGGCTGTAATCTGGAGGAAAACCTCCTTTCTGATGCTTTTTTCATGTCGTTTTCTGGTCTAATAATCAAATGAGGGCAGGCACCACTGACCGGCGGCAGTAAACAGTCCAGAACAGCAACACCGATCAAAACAAAGTCCCGGCACAATGTCTCGTATGAATCTAGAAAAAAAAATCTACTGTTCTGTCCAGAGAACCAAAAACAAATTCTACAAAATACAGTGCTCCTATTAGACACTCACCACAGAAGTCTCTGAGCAGTTAACCCCAATTATATTTTGGTATAATCTCTATGCATGTATGCATACCTTTCTTTGCAATGATGTCTTTAATATTGGTTTCGTCCTTCTCTAGGATTAAAGTGTGCCTTGTATATTCAGCCAAAGTCACTGGATGTTTGAGTTTGTTTCGGGGGGATAGATGGATTGTGACGCGGGTGCGTGTAGATTAGAAAGACAAGGAACCTTTTGTATATACAATATACTCTTTCAGATCTTTCCATTTCTGACCTTCCATAAGTATACCTTTGGAAGAAGATGAAGTCCCAGAAGATAAATCTGGTGCCCTGCACAGCAGAACTTCCCAGCAATGTCAGTAGTCAATATTTTTCTTCACTGCTCCAGTCCGTCTAAGACGTCTGTTTATTTTACCCAGCGTTATCTCAGGCTTTGTCATTCGTTTAGCAAGCTACTCTGAGGTCTGCCTAGTCATCCATAATAAATTTAATGAGGACATTCAAGAGAGATCTGTTTTGTTTTTCTCAGCATTGGAGAAGTTGTTTCTGTGTGTGTGTGCATGTTTGTGCGTGTGTGCATGTGTGTGTGCGTGTGTGTGTGTGAGTGTGTGTGCATGTGTGTGTGTGTGTGTGTGTGTGTGTGTGCATGTGTGTGTGTGTGCGTGTGCGTGAGTGTGTGTGCATG
>JAACJT020000001.1:35056525-35096452 GCA_009936485.2 Gymnarchus niloticus | reverse complement strand
GGGCAGGCTTCGAGAGGCGGTGGAGGACAGGGCGGCCTGGCATGCTGTGGTCCATGGAGTCGCGAAGAGTCAGACACAACTGCGTGACTAAACAACAACAACAACAACAATGAGAAGGTCGACAGTAAGAGGACCCACAGTGAGAGGTCCTACAATGAGAAAGTCGAAAGTGAGAGACTGATGGCTAAATGGCTTAGAGAAGGATGCCAGTTGTGTAGCTGGCTGATGGTGAAACAGAACACTACAGCTACCAAGCTTAAGCCAGTTCTTAGACTTTAATTTATTACAACCCATTCTTTAAATTTCATTTCCTGCAGTACAGAGAGTAAGTGCACTGGCCTTCATTGTCTGCTGCCAGCAGGAAAGCAGCACATTACCACTGCCAAAAATCCAGGGTTTCGGAAAAGTGGTAGGTCGTAAATATACATTCCTCTGGGGCACATTAATCAGAACCCCACAGATGAGTGGAGAGTTATAGAACACAAATGTCTGCTTCATTCCCATTCAAGGTCACCATCATAAACAAAAGATCAGATATTTTGGGTATTCAGTAAGTTTCTGTGTTTTTACTGTGTCTGTGTCTGAATGTATTTGCTGTTGTGTGCATTTATGCACACAGTGTGACTAGCAAGGGCTTAGGATTCTTATCTGCGCTGCATTACTACAATTTGACAAAAAGTTCATCATGATAATGGCTGGTGGTCCAACATTGACTTGAGAAACTTCTTCAATATTTCTCCTGCAGCACTAAAACGATGTCGCAGATGACTGTAAATTGACAGCGAGGTCCCAAAAATCGTACACCGGGGAACGTCCATTTTTCTGTCAGATCTTGTTTCAATAACATGCATGAGGATCTCTCCTCTGGGAACACCCTTGTTCCTCAAAGAATGAGCCAGAATGATCATGGACTACAGAGACTAAAAATAGTCATGACCTTAGCAGACAGTTGCTGTAGATCAGTAGTCTTATATGTATTTAACATTAAAATGCTTTTCAAAGTTCTTCCCAGACAGATTCATGACTTGTTTCATTTCTTTGCAGTCTCTTTTCTGCAATTGCCCACCAGAAAGCAAACAGCCATTCCGACCCCACGTGTGCATGTTGTGGGAGGCTGAACAGGTCAATGTCTCAGCTACCAAAGGAAACAATAACCAGAGACAAAAGATACAGCTGAAAGTGAATAAACAAATTGACTGCATGTGGCACATGTCTTCTTTAATTCAGTTATGCAACAGAGGAACGTTCTGGTCCATTTGTCCTTTAGAGAGAAATTGAAATGCTTTTTATTTTGTTCCTCACATCTCCTCACATCTGTCTATGATGGTCAAGCAACAGGATGTTTTTGAGGTCTTGCATGTGTCCATGTATCTTTTTAATTGGGAATTGTCTGTGTATGCGTGTGTGTGTGTGTATCTGTGTGTGCATGTGTGTAATATGTTTATATTATGCTGTGGGGAAAAAGTGTCCCTAGGAGGAAATAAAAACCTTACATTTTTACCCTGTAGAGGCATTTGTCATGTCCCCACAAGGGAAAACACAGTTTTATAAAAATCTGTGAATGAAATCAAAAAACCAAAATAGCCAAAAGTCTTGTATTTTTTTGGGTTACTAATGGTTAAGGTTAGGGCTGGGTAAGAGTCAGGGTTGTCATAGTTAGCATTAAGGTTAGACCAATAGAAATGAATACAACGTACCCACAACATTATAAATATAGTGTTTATGAGCGTTTGATGGAGATACACAATACTCAGAACATAAGTAGAGGTAGGGTTAATGGCCTAGTAACATGATAATATTCCCAGACTTGAACGATGTCAGGCTTCAGTGAGTCCCGGATAGCTGAACCATCCTGTCCAGTGATTTCTAATCTCTTAGCTCATCCTGTCCCAAGTCTGGATAGATACACATGCACCTGTGAATACACCACTTGGAGTGTTGTACTCATATGTTAGGAAATGTATGACATAACAGAGAATATCTCACCTAGTAGCCACACAACCACCCCAGTAGCTCAGCACTGAATATGTGCCTCAGTGTGTCCAAATCAGAAGCCCGATGTGAGGTTCAGTGGGTTTTCTCCAAAGGCGTCCTACCTAGACTGGTCTTGTTTGGGATGGAAGAAACATCTGGAGCTGTCATGGTGGAGGGCAAGCGGGGAACTGGTCCCAGAGCCTGGGGTATGTCAGGGTAAGTGGCAATGAAGGAAAAAAAACAGTGGAGAGGCTCTGGACAGCATAAAGGGCAGACAGGCCGATGCTACAGAGAGATTAGAGCTGTAAAGGACACATGTGTGTGGAAGGGGGGATGGAGGTAGGTTATAAAAACAGAACACGACTGTCGGGAAATCTTAAAATTGTCAAATGAAGGATTTTGAAGACTAACTAAGAGGTTTAACAAATTGAGCTCACATCCTGCTTTGCTCTTCATTTCTAATCTGAAATAAGGTCATTCAGAAATATAGCACATTAATGATTATCCTTCAATTTTATATAATGATTGTATCATAAATGATAACTCTGACCCTGTTGAATAGTATGGTAGTGACTGCTATTGGACTGAAAAGAACTCAGTCATTTTCATTGGAGGACATTCAATTCAATTCAGTTTTATTTATATAGCTCCTTTAACAAAAAAACAATGTCACAAAGACCTTTTCAGAAACCTGGACTCAGGACCCAAAAAGTAAGCCTGAGGTGAGTGTGGCAAAGAGAAGCTCCCTCACAGAGCTAAAGAAACCTTGGGAGGAACCAGACTCAAGGCGGCAGACCATCCTCCTTTGATCGGCGCCGAGTAATACAAGTTAACATAATTTACTGGTAGGTAAATTCAAACAGACCGGTGAATACAATCCTTAAACTGGTGAAACCAGTAGTCACATATAAGGACAGGGGGTTTGAATGTACTAAACAGGTAAGTAAAGGGCAGGTGTAAATAAATGAAGATGACCTCACCTAGAAGACCAGATGGAGGATTGATGCCTATGTCACAGTCGTGGCAAGTCAAGGCAGACTGTGTCAGTGAGTCTGTAAAGCATCCTTGAAGAGCACAGCCCTCTTGTAGCAAGACTGCCCTTTTGCCATTCTGGTAACCTGGCGACAATGCTGGGTTATCACCCTAGCTCATCATGCAAAAAACTATCCTATAAAAGGTCCCCATTTTCAAGTTCATCAGCTTAGACCCAATAAAACTAGAAGCCATGAATGCTGCCAGATGGCTAACTGGGGAGATAAAAATAGGCCCACATGAATAAATGAAGCCCACAAGCCAACCACAATGAGATGAACTTGCAAATAGCTGCATGTATTTCATTGAGGAGGCCGCCATGTGGCCTTTCATGACAGCATGGGGGGATGGGCAGGAACGGTGACCTGCTTTGTTAACTGTTTCCTCAAGAGGCAGACTAAAGTATCAAACAAGCTCAGTTGGGTAACTGGTACAAGCCCAGCATGATTGGGAATATTTCTAAGGTACCATATCTCAGTCTTCCCATTACTAAGTTTAATCAGAGTTAGAGATGCATATTTCAGGATAGCCTGGTGGATGGCGTCATTTATCACTCCACAGTCATGACCAGTGTGGGCGCAGGTTTCAGTCTTGCTCAACCGCTCATCACAGCTGCCCTGTGTTTTGAGTGAGACCGCTAACACCCAGAATGCAGAGGCGGGCCTGGTTTTCGACCAACCCAAGCCCACAGCCCTTCACATGCCATTGGCTGTGGCCTACGCCAATTTAAAAGCTGTGGCTACCACTCCAGTCTTCCTAGTTAGCTCTTCTTCAGCAGATTAAAGACATTTTATCCAGAGTATCGCAGCTAGGCTTTTCTATGTATTTGTTAAATTTCCAAGCATAAATCATATCATAACCAACCAATGAGACCCAGTTTATTGCCAGTTTATTCTAAGGGAATAAATTGCCCAAAGAATGCCTTGTGGCCTTGTATCACTGACAGCATCCCAACTCACCCTATTTTACCTCCAGTCCCCATTAAGAATGTCCTAATGAGATGATCAGCTATTTTGTCTCAATGGCCAGCTTTCATCCCAAGAGTTAACACCAAGCCAATGATAATGAACAAATTTGTGTGCCAAGCAACAACTAACACAAACCCCTTATTCTGACCCCTTAGCATTAGGAAAGAAGATGGTGTTATCCACTGCATTTGCCATTTCAAGCACATGTGTCTTGGTATTGTTGGAATATTACCTTGAGGATTCTTGTAAACCACTGTAATGGCATTGAATATGTTTTTATGCTACTGGTTTCTACTTAGGTATATTTTGGCCATGCTGACCTTGGATCAAAGCATCAGCTATATAAATAAACGTAAATATTCCAGTAGCTCTAAAAACTCCAGTGATATTTCACTGAAATATGGAACGGAGCACATGTCAACTTTAGGTTGAGTTAGTTCAGTTTTTCCAAAGCAGCTTTTGAAAATATGTGAAGTGACCTCCGTCAAAATTTGAAGAAGAAAAAACACACACATCAGGTCATACGTTTCTAATTTAGAATTTACAGCTGTTGGGTCATTTTTCCTTTACAATCCAGCATCCCGTGTTTTGTATTTACAGAGCAAAAGAAGAATGGAGTGTTTCTGGGCAGACAGACAGACAGAGGGACAGAATGGGCAGTAGGAGGACATATTGTGGATCAGAAAGTAGCTAGAGGGATATTCGAGATTCCCAAAAAGCAGGAACAGGGTGTGCAGTTCAGTCTGGAGCAACACATTACAAAGGTATCCCACCAGAGTCAGCGTTGGGATATTGTTGTTATTTATTTGTTTATTTGTTTGTCTTTAATTTTTGGGCACAATTTAAAGCATTTACCACTCCGCCCAACCCCACAGCGCCCTCCTGCTGAGGAGCTGCTGTCTTCCAGGGAGGGAGAGGCTTAAATGTGTCACAAGAAAGACAGAAAAGGTCTCCCAGGCCAAGAGTGGGCACTGGTCTGCTTTGAGAGTGCCGGGTGGCTTATTTCTGAGGTCAAGAGCTGAGGGAATTTTGCAGGAAAGTTGGGCTCTAGTGTCCTCTGGGGATGGGGGAAGAGATTATATAGGCCCCCACATTAGGGGGCTCTCCTTGCAAGATCAGTTTCAAAAGCTACAATGTGTGAAGAGAAACATTAAAATCAAATTTTGAATGATTAGTTTAAGTGAGAATATCCTTCACACATGCTTACATTTTCGAACACTTGTGCCGTGTATTGAAAAATGGAGTTCTCACAACATTTTTGTAGCATTATGGCAAGGTTGTGATGGCAACCAGTAGTCATAGAAATAAATAAAGCTGTGGTACTCAAGAACAACGAGTACAAGTGATACCATAGTCATGTTTATTTGTATATTTTGTCATATACAGTTAGAAGCATATCCTTAAAATACCGATTCTATTCCCTCTTTCCACTTTATACATTAAAATGTAGATTCTGTTTAAAAGTCAAATCTATGGTACAAACAAAAACTGTTGACATCATGAGACAGAATGTAATGTATTTAGGTCCTGTAATTTTAAATGATGTGAATTTGCCTCGTGTTTCAGTTCCGTATATGTCATAGGAGTAGGTGAACAGTGACTGTTAGCACCATCTACACAGCATGTAGGTTACGCCAAAACAATGGAATGGAAATCTCTCTGGCACTGTTTTTATAAGGAAGTCTTTCATCACAAAGGGGCTAAAAGTCTACTGCAAATGCCCATCCTGCCTTCCCTTCCCATGGCAGCACCGTCCATGCCCAACAACACTTCCTGGGTAAGCCAGTTCATTGTTCCTCCTATGCTAGGTTTCCAGAAGACTTCCCAGTTCCCTGCAGGTTCCACTAATGACGACATTCACATTGCAGGGTGGAAAATTCAGTTCTAATTCGTGAACCATATTGGGTCCACCTGTAACTAAGATTAGATAGATAGATAGATAGATAGATAGATAGATAGATAGATAGATAGATAGATAGTGTTGGGCCTGTTTTCAAACGTGACAAGCAGGCTATAAAATAAAGCTAGGAAAGGATGGGTCAGATCTAGACATTTTCATCAAGGTTGTGGCTATGGCTTCCTTTGCAAATCTAAATCAGAAAGCTTGGATTTCATATACATCTTTAACTTCAAGGTAAAATAGCATCAGACATTAGATACAGAAAAAATATGAGCAAAAAAAATCTATTGCCTAGCATACTCGGGACAGAGCTGTGTGACAAATTTCTCACCTAGATGATAGTCACATTCATCTAATTAATCTTTAAAAATTCATGTGCCATAAAATTCAAATGCAGCACTATCAAACAGTCATTTAAGTAAATGTTTAGTACAGTTTCTAAATTTTACCATTTAAACTCAGACGTTCATTGACTTTTTTAAAGATGCATAGGTCTGACATGCTACCAATTTACAGTTGCTCATGGTGTTACTGACATACCAGAACAATAATTAAAACAGTAAAAAATAATAATAGTGTACATTTTATTTTAGCAAAAATTCCAGTCAGGCAAGGAAGAAGAGGGAGACATTCTTGTTCAAACACAACACAGAGTGCCTTTTAACTTAGAGGCTTTCACGCTTCAGAGATTGTCACACACCAGTCTGAGAAGCATCCTGTGATGTTGACGTTAGTCTTCCTCACTTTGGGCTTCATACTGCCCCATTTTATGATCCACTGAAGCCTGGTATGCCGACCCATCTCCCTGAGCTTCTGATCCTTGGTAGGCGGAGACCTTTAAAGAGGATGTCATTTGCGAGACTTCTAAACTGAGAGACTATGCTGAGGATGTGCTTGACACCAGCTAAGGGAAACACGTACTCATCCCTGTGCTGATATCCATCCAAAGTGCAAGGTCATAGCCCATCTTGGAAACGTCGGAATGGGCCCAGACTGCCTCACACATAAACCAGAAGGCTGGGATTCTGGGTGGGAAGTAGCTATGGGAACTGGTGGGGACACTGGGTTTATTTTCCTTTACTGGGGAGAGAGTCATGATGGCACGGCTGTGTGTGTTCACAGCTGAGCAGAGTAGGACCACAGGAGCCCCTGTTTGTGTTGGGGATGGAGCCCTAACAGAGGCCTGACAAATTGCTATCCAGCAAGCCCAGGTGCCGGTCTCGTGGAGGGAAGGTTGCTACATTCCACGCAACCGCCATGTGAAAAGCTGTCTTTCAGCTTCACACTCAAAAAGAGGGCTCACCAGGGCTCATCCAGACCTTCCTGTCTGCAGACTTTTAAGCGCCCATCATTTACCTAAAACTCAAACAAACGGACAGGTATGTAAAGAACCCAGTGAGCTTCACCAATCCATCACTCATCCCTTTCCTAATAGGAGATGGCATTTAAAAAAACAAAATGGTTTTTAATATCAGTTTCCAAAGATTAAAATATCCCTTCAAAGGAAAAAAAAAAACATTGCCGATAGTGATATTTTACACTTTGGTTTCATAGAAGTTCAAATCAAATTTTAAATTGAAATAAAACTCATCAGAAATTGAGAAGACAACTTTGATTTTGTTTACTGCTGTAATTTATGGATCTGGAGAATTGCATTTTGGTCAAATGTGATCAAAGCCTCCCTTGTTGGAGACACTGTGGTAACTGCTAGCCTGGTCCATTTACGGCCCAAAAGGGTAGCAGGCAAAACAGGCATACATCATTTTTCTAGCCAGACTGAAATCTGTAGGAGGGAATATTTATTTCTCCATAAGCCCTCCTTCACATTCCAGTTGGTTGTTCATCGAAACAGACTCACAATACCTTTTGGGATGCATCCAGCACGTTCTTTGGGCGTGTGCACAAGGTCGTTTTTGTGTGTGCTTTTTATGAGTGATTAAGTTAGCCTTTATGGTTTAAATCAAGTGTAGTTCAGCTATATATGGGACTCTAAGTGGATATTAATAAAGCAGGATTTTCGGACCTAGCATTCCACTGCAGAGGGTTCTTGGTGAATTCATAACTGCAGGGTGTTTCGGGACCCACCCAAATCCCTGGTCCTACACCTTCTTTGCTTTGCTTACAATAGCAAGGATAAGGCTACCCAACCCTCAGCTCACTACCAGGTCAAAAATATGCATTTTCTCACTGTCTGACAGTCAATGGATTTCCCAGTGGTAATTTCTGAACTGATCATCCTATTGATGTTAAATCACACCACTGGTGCATAAATGAAGTTCTTGAAGGCCTGACTGACACCAGGATAGACAAATTGTTATCCAAATAATTAACCAATCGGGTAATTAGAAGCTGATACATAGTAATGGAGGCTCCTCAAAGGCCAGAGGGCCACGTTCTCGTACATCAGAGTTCAAAGTCTGAGCACTGACAGGATATGAAAAGAGGCTCACATGAGCTGCCCAGGAAGTGAGTAGTCTCCACGGCTACACATCATCCACAGACTTGGGGAATCATTGCATACCCAATGCGCTTGTTCTTTTTGAGTCTTGCCCAGTAACATAAAGTTGACATTGGACCTGCTGCAGTCCAGAGGAAACATGCTGCCAAAGAACACAGGTACTCTGTTAGGAGAGGAAGGCCGGTACGTTTGTGGGAATGAAAGAGAGAGGGAGGCCGAGGTACAACCTGCACGAGTTTATATGCATGTAAAAAGCTGAGAGAAGGATTTAAGTGCCAAAAGGAGGTGCAGCGTCTGTCTGTCTGCCTGTCTGTCTGAAAGAGAATGGCGTTTCGAGCAATGAACAAGAGGAGACACTACATGCCAGTGACACAGAAAGAAAAGAAAGCACACAGCCAAAGAGAGGGGGATAATGCATGTATGTGTTGGTGTGAGAGTGTGAGCGTTTCAGCCTGTTCTGCCCATGTGAGAGAGCAGCGTTCAGTTTGCGTGTGCAAGCGTTTCAGGCTGTTCTCTGTGTGTGTGTGGGCAGGCGGTCCGGTGTCTGTGTGGGCCAGAAAGGGAGCTCCCATCACTCAACATCAACTGAATGTTTGAGTATTAATGAAGTCTCACTTCATGTGGCTAAGCTAAACCATGGATTCTGATTTGAAGCCAGATACTGGCTGGGCTTCATCAGGGCCAACCCCGCTATTGTGACTGCTTCCACCCCACCCCCCTCATCTGAAGGGTGGTTCAGGCCCTGCGCCCTGAGATTTTTCTGCAAGCCCTGAAAGCTTTGCTGTAATTCCAGCTTTCCTCCCTTGAGTGGGCTGCTCCCTCTCACGAAGGAGATTTCATGAAACAAGATTGTGTAACAACCTGGGCTTTGTTCTATTCCCTCCTAAACTGTTGCAGTTTTTCTCTGCAAAATACGAATGAAACCACCCAGCACGTACGTGATCCCACATCTGAACACCATGTCCGAGTTTGTTACATCATCCATTAAGACAGTTACAAAATCTGTGCTGTCTTAAAGAACAGTGACTCTCAACCAGGGACCCCAGCCAGTCCACATTTTTGTTACGATCCACCACCTAGTTCTACATACCCACTTGTGATGTCCTTGACTACCTGACTTGGATGTGTACTGGCTGAGGTCCATGAGGACTGGGTTGAGAAGCACTGTTTTAGAACACCTGTCACTCCAAGGGTGGTCTAGTTCAAGTCCAGTTGGGATGTTCTGGGCATCTTTTCAGTTCCTTGTAAGGTAAGTGATGACTTAATCACGTGTTGGCACATAGTGTAAGTCGCACATTAAGTTTCCTATGCATGTAATCTGTTAAGCACCCCACACCACCCATCTTCTTAAAAGTGAGGTTTTGACAACGAAACAGCAATGTGCCCTATAGGAATGCTTGCGTATATAAATGCCAATTTGGATTTTACGTATACTTTTTCATTTCTCTGGGAATTTTTCTGTATGTTGTGGTCCTTACCCTGAAGTGGTTTGTACAGATATTTGGAAACATGGCTCTTTGGATGCAAGAAGCAAGGCTGTTAGGGCCCTGCTGTTTTGGTTGTGCATTTTGTAACCGAATAGGCCTGTTATAAAGTTTGATTACTGTAGACATTAAATGGAATCTTTTAAAGAGAAAGTCAACTCACTCATGACCAAGTACGGAAAAGTGGTTTTTATTGGGATGATTCTAAAAAAAAAAAAAAGAAATACAATGTCTTTGTCAAAAGTGCACCTAACACTTCTATCTAATTTTGGGTTAATTTGCAATTGTGATTGTTGGCCTTTGTTTGATGGTGAAGATGAAGCATGCTGCATTAAGAGGATAGAAAATTCCATATAGTGTAAGGAAGCTGTAACTGTAAAGTACATGTAGCTGACAAAAGCAAAATCTGGGATTATTTTCAATATTCCGGCGACATGATGTGCAGTCTGCGTGCACAATTAGTTTGATGAAGGTTTAGTTGTTTTTTTAAAGAACGCACTTTAAGATTCTTACTGCAATGTTGTGTACTCATTGCCGTTTCTAAAGAAAGATGCAGCATTTTTCTCTTTCTATTTTCATTCACTATATCATAAAAAATATGTGAACACGTGCCTGTGCATTATCTCATTTCAAAATCAAGGGTATAAATGGGTAGCTGGTCCTCCCTTGCCTGCTGTAATAGCCACTACTCTTCTGGAAAGGTTTTCCACTAGATGTTGGAATACTGCCTGGGTAATTTGCCGCCATTCAGCCATAACAACATTATTGGGGCTTAGTATTGATGTTGGGCGATCACGTCCATTTCTGTTTGTGTGGCCAATCACATCATACCTGAACTCTTTCGGCTTCCACTTGCTATTGACCCTGGTAGAAATATAACAAATGTTTGTTGCTTAAGAACACATGTTTGTGTGCTTCATTATACATGTGCCAGCAACTGGTGTGGCTTAATTAGCCAATTCCACTGCTTTGCACACATTTACCCATAGTGATGGGACTAATGAAGCTTCAAAACCCATGGTGGCTGGGAGAATCCTGAACTAGCAATCTTTGCTAGTGATAAATGAGGCTTCAAAAACAGTGTTGGCTGGTAAATTCAGGATACTTCCACCCACCACAGGTTTTGAAGCCTTATTTGTCCCATTACTACTTGCTCATACTTTTGGCAATATACAGTATTTTACTGGAGAAATACAGCTTTGAAGTAGAACAGTTTTCCTTTCCTTAACTGACATTTAACAGCATTCTTATCCGCTTTACTAACTGGTGCGCAAGGCATGACCCAATATTATATTTTGCATTCTGAATGCCCACACCCCAATTAGAGCCAGATTTCCCATGTCATCCCTGCGTCACCTGGTGCTGTTTGCAGACCAGCTGTGTGAATTTCACACATCTCTGAAGCCGAGTTGAAAGATTCTCCCATGACACACTTATCCAGCTTTACTCCTCACCCACAATAGGCAAGAACTCAACTGCCCTTAGCCAATCCATGTCTCCGCTTACTCAATGACATTTTCAAATCACGCCATTACACTTTACATCAGGAATTTTTTGATTTTCCTATCACAAATGAATACTTTCATGCCCCTGGTGATGAATTAGTGTTCATTGCACCAAATTAATTTTTCCCTAAGAAGAACATTGATAAAGACTTTTTTATACTGTCACATCTACACCAGCGGTCCAGATTCCACAAATCCAGGTCAGGATTTTGGCAATGCCATTGTTTCTCGTTTCTCTATTCAGTTTAATCGCCTTTGCCCTGATTGCCCTCACATGTCTCATCTCATGCCGACATTTCTAGCCTTGTCTTGTCTAGCTTATCTTTCAAGTTTATTCTTCTGTGTTCTGGGCAAAGCTTGCTGTTAATTCCTTTTTGGTTTGTCATCAAACCTTTGCACTCACACTTGCATCCTCACCACCCTTGCCTTGTGGCCCCGTGACCCCAGACTGCAGCAGCCCATGACACATACAGTGTGGAGGCTAAGTCACTGCTTATTGCTTTTGAGGGCCAGCATCAAAAAGCTGTGAAAATGTTTAACTCAATACAGATTGAAACATTTCTGTTAAGAAAAAAATTGCTTTTGGTCTTCTGCTTGTCTGCATCATGTAAAAATAAGCAATGTGCAAATTATGTATAAAAAATAAGACCATCTTAGCCATAAGTGAGGTTTCTGTAAAGCAGATGCTTAACCTAATGCAGAAATGGTACTTTGATATCAGAACTGGGCAGTGGAGCATTGATTTTATGACCTGCCAATCATTTTATAGAGACTTGTCACACAGCATACACTTTGTCAGTTTTTAAATTAGGCTCCTGTTTGTCAAAGTAGACCTGGACACCATCTTCATAATCAATAGTGTAAAACCTTCATCTAGTTAAACAGCTCCTTAGTGGCAAGGCTCCAGGGGTGGACGAGATTCGCCCTGAGTTCCTGAAGGCTCTGGATGTTGTTGGACTGTCCTGGTTGACACGTATCTTCAACGTTGCATGGAGGTCAGGAACAGTGTCTTTGGACTGGCAGACCGGGGTGGTGGTCCCTATCTTTAAGAAAGGGGACCAGGGGGTGTATTCAAACTTTAGGGGAATCACACTTCTCAGCCTCCCAGGGAAGGCCTATGCCAGGGTATTGGAAAGGAGAGTCTGGGCGTTAGTCGAACCTCGGATTCAGGAGGAACAATGCAGATCTCGTCCTGGCCATAGTACACTGGACCAGCTTTATACCCTCAGGAGGATAGTGGAGGGTGCGTGGGAGTATGCCCGACCAATCTACATGTGTTTTGTGGACTTGGAAAAGGTGTACGACTGAGTCATGTGTGGGGTCCTGTGGGGGGTACTTCGGGAGTATGGGGTGCCGAGCTCGTTATTACGGGCTATTAGGTCCTTGTACAACCGGAGTGAGAGCTTAGTCCGTATTAACAACATTAGGTCGGACCTATTTCTAATGCGCATTGGACTCCGCCAGGGCTGCCCTTTGTCACCAATTCTGTTCATAATTTTTATGGACAGAATTTCTCGGTGCAGCCAAGAGGTGGAGGGGGTACGGTTTTGTGACCACAGGATCATGTCTTGGTATTGGCAGATGATGTGGTCTTGTTGGCTTCATCGAGCAGTAACCTACAGTGCGCACTGGAGAGGTTTGTGATAAAGTGTAGAACGGCTGGGATGAGGGTCATCACATCCAAGTCTGAGGTCATGGTCCTCAGCCAGAAAAGGGTGTGTTGTCCCATTTGGATAGGAGATGAGTTACTACCTCAAGCGGGGGAGTTTAAGTATCTCGAGATCTTATTCACAGGTGATGGTAGAGTGGATCGGGAGATTAACTGAAAGATTGGGGCAGCATCCGCAATGATGCAGACGCGATACCGGTCAGTTGTGGTGAAAAGAGAGCTGAGCCAACGGGCAAAGCTAGCGATTTACCGTGCAATCTACATCCCAACCCTCACCTATGGTCACGAGCTCTGGGTAGTGACCAAAAGGATAAGGTCGCGGATACAAGCGGCAGAAATGAGTTTCCTTCTCAGGGTGGCTGGGCTCAGCCTTAGAGACAGGATTAGAAGCTCAGGCATTCAGGAGGATCTCAAAGTAGAGCCGCTGCTCCTCCGCATTGAAAGGAGCCAGTTGAGGTGGTTCGGGCATCTGCTTAGGATGCCTCCTGGACGCCTCCCTATAGAGGTGTTTCAGGCATGTCCAATGGGGAGAAGACCTCTGGGCAGACCCAGGACCAGATGGACAGACTATATCTCTAGGCTGACCTGGGAGTGCCTGGGCATCCCTGTAAAGGAGCTGGAGGAGGTAGCTGGGGAAAGGGAGATCTGGAAGTCCCTGCTAAGACTGCTGCCCCCACAACCCGATCTCGGATAAGCAGTGGATGGATGGATGGATGGATGGATGGATGGAAAACCTTCATCAGCTAGTTTCTAGTGTGGAATGGGAGCATATCATCCATAATTTTTTTAATAAGCAATGAATCATCAGTTAGTTTTATTTATGTTTAGGAAAGGTATTAAGGGAAAAAAACAACGCAGTAAAAAGATTTGAAATGATATACCAGTGGCTTCATACAACAGATGTTTGAAATTTAAAACTGATGATTAGTGGAGGTGAGGAGGAGGAACATTTAAAATTTTGCAATAATCTACATCCAAAGTGTTCTGAGATGCTTGAGATACAGATGAAGTGAGACTTCTCCAAGATCTCCTTATATTCTCCAGAAACATCTGAAAAATGCAAGTCTAAGCAATAGTCTTATCTTTATCTCACTGACTCCATTTTTTACCCTATTAGAAACAGAATAAAAATATGGAAGTTGCCTACAGTCCATCTCTTCCTCTCTTACTGGCCTTCATGTTCCTTGGCTTTCCTTTCTAATTTAGAGAACGCGACTAGACTGCACATTAAATGTAGCGTCAGCCTTACCTTATTTATTTTGGATCTTCAGGTCTGAGACTGAGGGGGCCAGTGTTTATGGTTGTGTCTGAGAATAGGACTCTTGGGAATCAGGGAAAACACCCAACTATAGCCCCAAGCTTTTAAGTCCAAGAGGAGATCCTTTTACTCTGCCCAGGTATGACCCTTCTCCAAAGATTTGTGGTAAGGTAAGACCTTCTCTTTACCCCTACCCAGACTGCAACTCTCTTGCCAAAACAACACACACCAGGACCCTGAAAACCATGAATTGGGAAAAGGCTTCTTGTACAGGTTCTCTTAGGGTCCTTTTGGTCATATGCTTAATGTTTGCTAAGGGGTTCGTTGTTTGTTCCATCTAAAATACCTGGGGTTTGTTTGGTTTACAATGATCAAAAGGCTGGGATATGTTGTAACAAATCAAGCCTAAAGATCTGGGCCTTGTGGCTGTAGATAAAGCTGTTAGAGGTAGTTTAAAAGGATATAGAAGCAAACTTTCACAACCATGGTTTCTTCTGAACTTGACAAATGTTTTTTTGTTTCTACAGCAAAATGTTGTTGAAAAGAATCCACAAATTGCTATAAAATTTTATACATATGTGTATGATGAAACTGAGCTCATAACTCTAGAAGTGTAAGGCCACCCCTCATCTCCTGTAGTAACACTTTATTATGCTCTAGGCTAATATAAAAACACTGAGAATAATGGCAGTCAATCCATCTGTTATCTAATAGATCATCCTTGTCAGGGTCATGGAGAGGCCTGGAGTCTGTCCCAGGATGCTCAGGGCACAAGGCTAGGGTACACCCTGGACAAGATGCGAACAGCAAGTCTTCTGTGAAAATTAAATGTTGGTTTCATGTAAATTTGACTCTTTTGGCAGTCTGTTATGTTAGCGCATTCAGTCTTGTTTTTGTGACATTTTCTCATTCGCAGCATAGCTGCAAGGTCTCCTGCGGGTGTGACCTCATTGTGGCTTTTTGTCTCCTATGACAACGTCACGGCAGTCTCGCTTGGGTCCCATGAACAAGATCCCCGGCTGCTCATGATGGTGTTTTGCAAATATGTGTTCTCACAGAGGGACCACGGCATTATTGAGACCAAATCACTTCCTGCAAAAGTTTTCTTGGACGGATCTAATTCTGAGTCATTGTAAGAAAATGCATTTTCTCAGTGCTGCCTGCTTTTTAGACTATGATATTTTTGTTCAGAATTTTCATTCAAATGTGCAGCTGTCGTTTGGACCAGTTTGCAAACTGACACATTCCATTTATAGTAAATAATGTTAATAACAGTTGTGTTTTCATCATTTGGTTGTGTTTGACAGGGTATTTTCAAATGAATCTGTTGAAGGAAGGATTCATTTCTTTCCAAGGTAAAAATTTCTTATGACTCACGAAATTAGAAGAGACCTCCAGGTGGGAATAAACAAAAGAAGAATTTTCTATACGTAACACAACGTTCAGTGAAATTTAGATATTTTCATGTTGGAACAGGTAACATACTGGTTAGAGAGGTGGAGTGATTGCTATTGTATAAAACATTTATCTTAGCATCTAAAAATGACAAAAGGTGGAGATTGTTTAATAATCAAATTAAAATCATCCTGTTGACGTTTCAAGTGACCATTTATTTATTTATTTATTGGCCTTTTTCTTATGAGACAAGTGACATCCATTTTACACAGATATCAGAGTGGAAAAAATGGCTGAATTACTCAAAAAATTTTATAATCACTGTTGGCATATTTCCGCCCAGACACTTGGGCTACTCTGTAATTCTCAGAGGCCCAATTGTTCCTCTGTTTTCGACCAGTCAGTAAGTGTTGGCGTGCCTTGTGCCAGTGGTTATGTTGATCTCAATATGCATTCCAACAATATGAGGCCTGTGCCAGAGGAGAGGACCCCAGGTCCTAAACAGGAGAAGCCTGGCTGAAGATGGGGGGCAGCCTATCAGATATGGGCAACCTCTCACCCCAGACTGGGGGGGAGGCCTTGGGAACGTATATTAGGAGGAGCAGGGCAGGGGTTAGCATTTCTGCTGCGATGCAGAATAACTGAAACAACCCACTGGTGGTGCCGTGCCAGTGGAGGACTCGTAAACAGCACGGTTACCCACACTGGGGCACATGCCCTGCAGTTACTGCTTTTTAAAAGCCCTCCAAAAACATGACGCATTTAGTGCCTGTACCCTCAAACAGCAGGTTTAACAAAGTGCCAGGTAGCCCCAGAACATAGCAATGAGCCGCAGTATATGTCACAATAAATGTCACAGAATATGTCACTTTCCTTCAGTTGTGTAGTTTTTGAAGTTGCAATCAACTTTAAAACTACACTCTATGTCTGCAGTTAGAAACAGTATAACGTTAAAATTTTCATATAATTTTTTAAATGGCATGTTATGGCATAATCATTTTTAACAGTGATGATGTACTCTTGTTATCCAGGGTTAATACTTCTGACTTGGACTGCATGTTGCGAGCCTTGACTGAGGTAAACTATTTAACTCTGTTTAGCAGGAGATCCATCTCAGTTACTACGCCTCATGTGTATTACAAGACTGGCTTCTATGTTCCATTTAGCACTATAGCTGTTAGAGGTGAGCTTTTACTAGGGGATGGAGAAACGGAGGACAGTGTGACATTTGGGGAGGAGGGTTCTCAGACTCTTAAGAATTCTAATTCCTCCCATGCAACTCTTGATCCACCTGAGCCTTTATTTAATGCGACACGTAAACTTTATGCATCCATTCCATGGCAGCCATAAGGTGATTTACTTACTGTTGACTACATATTACATTCATGAGGCCAGTTAACAGTGATATCGCTGCTATTCTGGGACAATATGGGGGTTGTGTGTATGACAGAGATACTACTGCTTAGTTATTGTCCTTTACCAGCTTGTTGATAGCTGCCTTGTCTCGATAGCGGCATTAGCACCAGCCATGAAGGTCCGCTTAGAACTGGAATGGTGCATTGCCACACTTAGCAGAGCACACAAATGACCACAGTATCTGATAACAGAACTAAGAACTCTCTAAGCAGATGGCACATGGCCATGAAATGTGCATGACCTATTCCAGAATACTTAGGAGAAAAGCCACATTCCATCTGCGGTGCAAACAAAAATGTGTCATTTTTTAGCACTAAATTGGGTGTTATCTGTTTTTCCCCCTGAGGGAGTAATAGATAGCCAGATGTAAAGGTTGTGCTACCCGGCGTGTCCAGATTATTTGAGATCTCAGATTTGTGAGTTTTTAAAGGATAAATGAGTGGATGAAGGCTTTCCAGAAACCTTCTCTGCCAATGATTAAATTGTCATCTAGTGCTCTTCTTCCTACCAGAAGGTGCTGAGTTTGCTATTCCTGCCAATTAATGACAGCTATCTTTGAAACAACCCGTTGTCAATTTCAAGTGATTTTGTTTGCTGCATATTTTAAATTATTCTATTGCAAGTGAATGGTGTTTAATTTGACTATGAAAAGTGTTTTGCTTTTATATGACTTTATCTCATCTAGTTGACATACATCACCACCATATTGGACAAGAATAATTAGCCTCAGTCAAGCAGACTGAGGCATCCATTCGGAATTTCTGATTGGATGGACCTGTCATGTATGATTGACTCCATACAGACTTGCAGCCTCAGCTTGGAAGTAAGTCCAGAGAACTTCACTTCTGGAGGTTCTGTTTCACCTCGGCTTTTCCACATGTTGCTTCCAGCCCTTCCTGAATTATGGCTTTTTGTGGAGTGTTTTCTTTGAGCCTTTGCCCTATGGGAAAGGTTGTTTATTTTCATTGCTTCCCATGACTTCCCACAAACTGTTTTGAGGCAGTCGGCATCATGATGCATCGATGACCTCATAAAAGGGGTCCTCCTTTAACAATCAAATAGGCATACATCCCATAAACATGACAGTCCATTCCTGAAATTAGAGCATATATTGAGTTACCTCTGTAATCCTGGTTTTCTCAGCAGAGACCTGGAATGGCAGCACGCAGGACTCTAATAACCTTCATGTGGTATTAAGAGACAAAGTGCTATTTATCAGCCAAAACACAAGATGGAGTGTAATCTCCAAAGCAAACTTGGGGATTTAGATGTTGTTTTGTCTTTTGGCAGGTCTAACGCACAAACTAGACTAGGTGGACAGTACATCCAGTACTTGGTAGCTTATTATTGTCAAGGAGCCACACAATAACACACTGCCCTACCACTAAATCACAATAGGTAATGACTTAATTGTACTCTTTACCAGCACAGTGAAATATTCAGATATACAATCATACATTTTTTTCTGGGATTGTCCCTTGATAATGCAAGTATTTCTTGTTTTTCAAACTTTGAAAAAGGTAGTTGTTTTGTTTTGTCATATTGGGCCTAGAGAAAAAAATTTTAATATTTTTTGAAGCGATATGACTATTTCTAAGAATGATGCTTAAACATCCGCAAATTTACACATGAAATTTGTTTTCCTTTGTTCCTACTGAAGTAAGTTTTGGCAAAATGAAGTTCTTAACCATTTTGAAGTGAAAAAGGTATTTTTTGAGCAATATCTTACTGGGAATCCAAGAAGCAACAGAAGGTACACTGAAAGACAGGCCTCAACCCTGTCCAGCCTCCCCTCCACCCCCCCAAAAAAAATCCTTCAGCTGGAAACTTGATTGTTTTCAATGCAGCATTTTGTAATGTCCACGTCTCTTTCACTATCTCCCATCATACATCAGTGTTCCCAGATTCCAGTTAAGTAACATAATCACAAACACTGTCACATGTCCATATGTCACAACTTGCTTGTTTTTACATTGCCCTTGTTTATTTCACTCATCAAAGAGAATTTTGCACAGCTGCCCTAATGCCAACCAGCATTGCCATATGTTAGATACATATCTGGCAGGTCCAGGGCCAACTTTCCTGACTTAAGACAAATTAGCCAGAATGTAATTCTAATAAATTCTCCTCATGTTCACTGGCGCTTTAGAGTAGCCATACCACAAGATAGCTAACATCAATGAGGATACTTTTATACCAAGACGTTCCAGGAAAGGATGAAAAAACTATCCATGTGTTATTTCCTATTTGTGATATACATTAATAAAGATCTTAGGCCCGGTTTTATCTAAATCGCAAACATCTGTCACCATGAGTCAATTTAAAGGTCACAGAAACCCGAGACTGGCAGCTTGCTCATCTCACACCACGCATGTGTTTTAGATCAGGACTTCAATCTGATACTTCAATCCCTCCTTTATGAACAACAAGATTTATTTTTAATGTTCATCCAGCAGTCAAAACATTGAAACAAAATGTGGCTCTTTAGCAGCATCTGACAAGCCTGATGTATCACAAATTCTCAGTTTTTACCCTATAGCACACAAGGGGTCCAAAGTCAGTGGCCAGATTTGAAAATGCTCTGAAGGAAAGGGAAAACTTCAGCCAGCCAAGGTTTAAATTATCAGTGCCCTATTAATTAAGGCTTAAAGTACTGGACTTTTAATTTGCCAGGGGTTTTATGCCCCTTAGCAAGGAGGAACCCATAAATTCCCCTTCTGAAATCAGCATGACCACTGCCTGCTGAGCTCTGTTGTTGTCTAAACAATTGACTTTTGCCTGTGGAGTGTGTTGATGTAACTGGCTGTCTCTGTGTATTGTGCTAAAGGCCACGGCTTTGAGTTTAATCACTAGACTTCCTAAAGGCCTCGATGAAGCCGAACAAAGGCTTGGGCAACCAATGGCGCGAGGCAGGATTTTGGTATAGACAGCATGAATGAGACTGGGGATTATGGGCCGAAGGAGACATGAGGGTATGGGGTGCTGCCCGTGGGTGGTTGGCTTCTGGGAAAGCATGGGAAAACTGAGGCCTGTGTCAGAAATGTGAAGGAGGCATCGGAGAAAGTCTAGGTAACAATGGACTGCAGTGTTAGATCATAATAAATGTGATTTCCATTCCAGTCTTTATGGAACTTCTATGGTTTGGCTAAATGATGACTATGTGAAACCCAGACATGTAGGGTTGCACAAGTGGAGGATAAGCACATCCTGTATGATAAGTTTGTCATGACAGCTAAGTGTCTGCAAAGCCACACTTAAGGCATCTAAATTATGGGACTGTCAAAGCAGGATCCAGCAGCCCAAATAGATGTCATCATGATGGTGGGACAACTTCAGAGTCACTTTTCATCTTCATGTACTTTGTAACAATCCAAGAAGGAATTGAAGAACCCAAGAACTTTGGACCATTGCTGACGCAAAAACATATTCCGTCAAACAATTTTTCGAATGAAGACGGAGAAACCAAGGACACATCCATGGTGTCTTTGTTCCTGAGCTGGTTGTTTTTCTCCTTGCTGTCGAGATGAGTTACACCTCGGCTGTGAAGAACTGTGCAGGTAGTTTTTTCATGTGGTCGACTTTCCACTAGAAAATGAAAATGCAGAAGGGGGGGTAGGAAAGATAGAAGATAGGAGCAGTTCTGTTTTTCTGGTGTGATTACTCCTGTCTGCCGCCCATCCTCTGCCATCACTCGTCTGTAAGTGTAGAACTGTAGGCTAACATTCCTTCATGTGTGGGCCACTGTCCAAGTTGTGTGTGGGGCTTTGTTCTCCCATGTGGCCCCTCCCTGGCACAACAGCACCCCCTCCCAGATCGCGGTCATTGGTAATAAATACACTTCTCAACCACATAGATACTGAGCTCCAGGCATGCTGTGAAGCTGTCTGGATTTGAATTAATGTCTTCTGCTGCATGGTCTCAGTCTGCACGCACTTCTTGCATGGATTAAAATGTCCTGTAGAGGATGCCATTCTCATTTCAGCATTTTTCAATTAACAACATAAACAGTTTATTCGTTGCATTTCGGTAGCTAAACAACAACATTCACTGAAGTGGAGGGAGTCAACGTGGAAAGTACTGTGTAGCAGTGCTAATTCAGCCTGAGCACTTCCTGGCTTCTCGGGGTCAAAGGATTTTGTTGACCTTGGGATGGTTCCATAGAATTTGGGGCCTCGGTTTGTAGACAGCCATTAAGCCATTAGACCACACTTTGGTATCTTACCTTGCAATGATAAGTTTATTAATCTTCTGGGTGTGCTTTAAAAGCTTGCAGTGTGTATAGAGTTTTAATGTATTCTCATTGTACCTTATTCTCCTTTTCATATGTTTCTGGACTTTGTATTCATATAAAAGCTAAGGCACACCTGCACAGGTAACAAAGCACCTCATCTGTGTTATATGCTCAGATGCTCTCCACAAGATGGGTGTGTCTCCCACATGGCGATCATTAAAGAGTAAAAACCAAAACAGTACAGGTGGAGCATGCACCATCTCTGAGCCAGAAACAATATCTGTACCCAGCTACGCCTCTGGTGATTCTGGGCACAGCAACGAAAACGTAGCATGGCAGATGCCAAGTACTGTCGGAGATGATGGCTGTGTTTACCATATATCCCAGAACCTGACAGATGAGGTTATAACCCGTAGTGTTGTTGGCAGGCAAAGAAAGAATTAAATACTCAAAAATGTTGTAAGAACGTTAAAAATATTAGGCATGTTTTTGTTGTCTGTGTCATTTTAAGTACATAACGGAATTCTAGTACTCTGGGTGTAAGCTGATTATGCTTAAAATAGTAAATTTAGTTCTTTTTTATTTTACCTGAAAACTTCAAAGCAATATTTTTGTTCTGGTATGACTATAACCTAAACTGACTGCCCTGTTTCAAATGCTTTGGAGAGACTGCTCTGAGTTCGTAGGCTTCTGGCCTTTAAATGAGAGATAATTACAAACCACAATGTTGCTCGAACATCTGGCAGATTATTCCTGTCATATAACATTAAAATCCAACTAAAGAAAACCTTCATTAACTCCTCACATGTACAGCTCTGTAATCATAATGAAGTTGCGCTCTGTAAATTGCTGCAGTGTTACTTCAACAATTAGACTTAATTTTTTTATTAGCCTATATTTTGTGCATTACCCTTGGCAGCACTGTAAGAACTATAAAATATGAAACGTACCTTTTCTTTATTTGTATATTAATGTAATAATATTACATTTTCTTACTGATAGAACAAACCCATGGTGAGTGTTGGTAGTTTGAGATACTCCCACCTACTACAAGTTTTGAAACTTTGTTTAGTGCCAGCATTGACTGGTTAGCTCAGGATACTCCCACCCACCATGGGTTATAAAACTTCCTTTAATGCCAGCATTGATTGGTTAGTTTAAGATGCTCCCACCCACCCTGGATTGTAAAACTTCCTTTAATGCCAGCATTGATTGGTTAGTTTAAGATGCTCCCACCCACCCTAGGTTATAAAACGTCCTTTAATGCCAGCATTGATTGGATAATTTAAGATGCTCCCACCCACCCTGGGTTATAAGCCTCATTTAGTTCCAGCATTAATTGGTTAGTTAAGGATACTCCCACCCAGAACAGGTTTTAAAGCCTCATTTGTTGAATTACTAGCATTTTTATTATATTCAGCAACATGTGTTATCTCTAATGTTTTTGTATTGTCTCTACATGGAAGGTAGTCTGTGATAATAGTATGATTGCACTGTAGTGCTGAATGCACTTTTCTTTCATGCCAGGTTAGCTTAATTTGGTTGATGTCTAATTAATATGTTGGTGCAGGATAATTGTCTGTTGTCTGCATCAACACTTTTAAAATTCTGTGTTTATGCTCGTCTCATGACTTAATTGTCAACCCATTCTCGTTAACCAACAAATAAAAATGTAATCGCACGCTCAAAGACATACATATATACAAGAGTATATGTAGAAACACTTTAATTTTACAAGGGAAGGTAGTTAGGGGTGATGAGATAATGTGATTTTACATAAAACCGAAAACACATTTGCTCTCAGGATGTGAGTATTCCTTGCACGTTACGTAAGGGGCCAACATAATTTTTCAGGGTGGGATTAAATCAGTTTAAGTCACAGTCAAAGTATCCAAGAGTTATGTAACTACAGATTGACTAATGATCTGTTGATTAGTTTAGACGGAAATGTTGCAGAGTATGGAACATCAGTGGGTGTGGTCATGTGTGGAATTACATTATCACTGAATTAGTGTTATAGGAGGTTAATTCTGTATAACCCCTTTACTGACAATCTTTTCCAAACCTATGACTCTCATCTTAGCTATTTATGCAATACAATAATATCTTTCATATATAGTGTGGTGCAAGGGCTGCTTCAAGACTGAAATTTTTCTGTCACATCACAAATGGTCACAGAATAAATAAGAAAATCTGCCCCCAACTCATGGATGAGAAAGCAACAATTTGTTTCTTTTAATTATAGAAGCAAATATTCATGACTGAAATTTGTTTCAGGTTTTGTGATGGAGCTCATAGTTTCCATATAGTAGGAAATACAGGCTTTAGATTTCGATGTACATCTATTTGTTAGGCGATTTTTCTGTTCTGTTTTTCACTGAAAATATCCCGTTGACATTGCACTGCTCCCACCAGCCTCAGCTCAACAGAATTGATGGAACGCTCAATAAAGTTCAGATTTTTGCTAATAATATCCAAAAAAAAAATTCCTCATGTGGGCATAATCACATTTAATCTGACTTTTATGGTTGTTTGCTGGAAAGCAAGATGTGGCTGCTTATATGACAGCGATCATAATTTCATATTACTCTACTATTGCCCTTTACATTTCTTGTGCAACCTCCATTTTAATTTAGTTCATCCCAGTGATGGGACAAATTAGGCTTCAAAACCTAGTTCAGGATACTACTACCCACCACAGGTTTTGAAACCTCATTTGTCCTATCACTAGTTCATACTGTCATGTCAAATACTGTAATAGTTAAATTTTTTGGTTTTACCATGAGTTCTGGGTCAATATCTACTTGCACAGTCCCTTTGGACAAAGCCTTTGGAAAGATGTTCAAGGCAACACGACCATGTGTAATATGGCTCTCATTAGAAGCTCTAGTTTAGAAGCTGTTGTTCTACAACCACAAGTCTTCCTTTTATTCACCAAAGTGTCTATAGGACCACCTCCATCACTAATCTGGCATTTTATTTTGATAATCACAAATAACACAAAAGAAAACGTTGACAAGTAACCAAACTAGGCTGCATCCTTAAACAATCAATTAACAAGCCCCTGGCTGGTGTCTGGGTTCATTGTACTGTCTTGCAAGTACCTCTTTGTACAACATTACAGGCACATGTTAGCAGACTTATGATGATGTCAAGGCTTTAGCTCCTGTATGCGATCTGACCTCACTCTGGTCTGCTGTGGCTGTCACTGGTGTGTGACTGTCACACTGCCTGCCTGTAGAGGAAATGGCCTACTCAACTAGAGAAACCAGGGCCTTTGTTCAACTTAAAACCAGTAAAATGGATAGAGGAGAATTCCAGTATTAAAGGAGAATTAGGGGTATGTTCTAGTCCCTGGAGTATTCTGTTGTACTGTGAAGAACCATGTTAGGTTAGATGGTGTTCATGTGCAGTGTTAAACAGTTAAATGTTAAAGATGGTTCACTCAGAGGACAGAACGGACACTCCACAGACCCAGAGCAGTATCATACGTCCAGGTTTTCGGGTTTCCATATTCAGCTCCAGATTGGAAGGAATTGTATGGTCTTCAAATATCCACTTAGATATTTTCTCCAATAGTTGACAGACATGCAGAAGTAGTGGTGGTGATGTGACTCTGTGGGTCAGATGTCTGTGTGATTGATAGTACTTGAACCTATGACCAAAAGGTCACAGGTGCAAGTCCCGCAACTTGCAAAACTGTGCATCTCACCATTGGGCCCTTGAGCAATTTCGTAAACCCAATTGCTCCAAAGCACTAGATGCTGGCTGACCCTGTGCACAGACCCTCAACTTGGAGAGCAAGATGGGAAAATGTGAAAACTACAAATTTCTCCATGAGGATTACTAAAGTAATTATTATTATTATTATTATTATTATTATTATTATACTGGTAGTGCATTATAATCTGTGTGAATTACAGTGCACCTCACCTTGTGTCCTGTGCTTCTTGAAAAAACACTGTACCATTGCACCCTTATTTAGATAAACAGCTGAAAACAGACAAATGGAAAATACTCAGTTCTCCCATTTCTGTAACTGAAGTTGTCTGCTTTTCGACAATTTTCTGAGAGGAGTAAGGGAACATTCGTGTCCACGCTGTATCAGGGACAGTTAATGACAAGGGCAGGAAGTGCATTTTTATGAGTCTCCAGTACAAACTGGGACCCCAGCTGTCAACTTTTAACTGACATTACTAGTGTAATGGGACAGGAAATGATAGTTACCGAATAATAAACTGTGAGATAAAAATTTTTTAAATTAAGAGGCAGAATCCAGGGCGACTTATGCAGTCGTCCTAGCAAAGTTCTTTTTTTTTTCGAACACCACTGCAGAACTGCACTTCCTAATCAACGATTAAAAAGTGGGAGTTGGGTGTGGGCACAGTCATCAGTTTTAGAATGATGACCTCACCACCCCTACACCCTACACGCAAGAAAAGATTCTATTTGTCTTCTTGTCAACGAAGCTCTTCTGATGTCACCCCACAGACATGCTGAGCCCAGAGAAGCCGATTCTCCCTTTTTCCCTCTCTCTGCATCTCACTCTCCTTCTCCTTGTCATTTTTTTTTGATCCCTGCCTCTTTGGCTCCTCTATTGATACGTGACAACAGATGCCGGTTTTGTCTTCTGGAGCACACAAGTTGTGCAAGTCGGCAAACTATGCATCTCGAACTGAGTCAGAGTGTGTAAACAGGCCCATACTTTGAACCAAGCTTAATCACTGTCAAACAACTTCCAAACATTATATTCCCTGCTTTACACTTGACTGAGCATGTAAGGCTCTGGGCAAGGCAGTAGACACGTGGGGATAGGACAACGGAATGGGAACTGTATTTGGGTGCGGAAGTGGAGATGGGTTTAATTAGCAGAGATGAGTTTGAGACGGTGAAGTGGAGTGAAACAACAGACAGCTGTTTCAGCTCCAGCTCTGGGGACGTACACAGGAAGAGAATTTGGGAGGCCAGTTCTTGGGAAGGGTTGCATTTGGGTGTGTGATCGGGCATCGGGGTCTGGGTGGGTGTTCACAGGCCAAGAGACAAAACTGAACGCCTTTATTTATTATCATCAGTAATGAGGACCAGGTGAGTGAATTACCTGACTTTGGACCATCCTAGGACATCCACTGTTCCATTGAACAATACTCACATGGATATAGCACAGCGTCCACACACATAAAAATGTTTTTTAAAACTTGTTTAATTCATTTGCTTGTCTATTTCTCAGCTTAAAGACACTCAACATTTTAGCATGTTACAGAGAGGCTTTACTTAATCCCTAAGACACCGGGAGGCCTCTTCAACATGGATCCACTGGTCACCATGCGGGTTAAAACTCTGTATAATGATAGCCCTTGAAGGGTCACTGTAAGATCAGCATGTTAAAGAAAACTTGCCACAATTCGTTACCAAGAACTTGTTTTCCTTGAGAACATGCCGAGCACTGAGCACTGGAGTGTGAAGCCACTGTCGTTCTGCTCCTGTGAGGTCCAAACAGACACAGAATAGGCGTCTGTCACCACCCTCGCCGTTAACACACAGAAGCCGCACGTGGTCTGAGAGGAGCACCCAGCGGGAAGGTCTCACAGAAAGACGGCACGGCAGAGCTCAGAGGCCAGCTTCTGGGGTCCCACGATAACCGGAGCTTGGCACGGTCGTCAGTCTTCTGTTATGAGGAATAATGTGCCGTTACATGGGAATGAAGGGAGGAAGGGGGATGTTTGTAGAAGTTTCCTGAGGGGTAGTTCAATCTGCAAGGGGCTGCAAGGGGAGGGCTACGTTTGGACTTGGGAGGTAATGCAGGTCACCGTAACAGAAAGCGAGAGGCTAAACGATGGTTTCTGATGATGGCAGCCAAGATATATGCTGCCACATGACAGGGAGGAAAGCAGTGGTAGGTTGAGAGGATTCGGGAAGGATCCCCATTCCCCACCGTGCCAAGACCACACCCGGTGACTGGCCTTCCTGAGAGAATCGGGGTGGATCAAAGCAGGAACAGGCCAGGCCATTTACAGCTACTGCCCAGCAAATTGTTTCCTGCCTTGCTGTCCTTATCGAGCATATAGATCCTCAGGAAAGTCAAGCCATCCAAACAAAATCTATTTACATTTTTTATATAAATTACTCTCTAGCTTCCTGTACCGTCTTATTTAACATTTCTTAAGCTGATCCACAAGAACTTCATGGCTACGTAGGAAAGATATTGCATTGCTCTTAATCCAGTGCTAACTTGCACTTGGTTGCTGGTCCCTCATGAGATGCTCATCTTAGCTGCACATATACCTTAGGTAGCTTTTTAAAATGCTGCGTGCTGGTGTTGCATCTGCCTCACTGTATGTCACTTTGGACAAAAGCGTCTGCTAAATGAATAAAATTTAAATGCAAAAATGTCTTCTACATAAGACTTTCAGCAGAATCATATGGAAAGGATATGAAATTCAGTTGTCAACTATTGAGTTATGGTTAATACACTGATAAAGTTTCCAACCACTTATCCTTAGCAGGGTTACAGAGGTTAATATGTGTTAATTTATAAAATATAAGCTTAATATATCCTTAATATATCCTGAAGGAAAGTAGCAGGACAAAAAATGTTTATATGATACATTCTCAAAATTGTTCTGGTAAATTTATATTCAGATTTGATTATCCATCTCTGCAATCTTCAATTCCAGTTGTCTATCAGATTTAGCAGACTTTATAAGATCTCTGTATACACTACCAGTCAAAAGTTTTTGCACTTACTAAGATTTTTTACATTTTCAATGTTGCTCACATAATTTTCACAAAAAATTCTAGACACTCAATAGTGCAATGTATATGTGTATGGTAAATGCTGTAATTTGTCTTCAACTCCCACCCAAAAGAGAGTCATGAATACTACAACATAATAAACATAATAAACCATAATAAATATAATAAACCGTAATAACCATAAACCATGTCCCAGGAGTGCTGGAATGAACTTACAGAGCAATATTTAATGTCCCTGGAAAGCATGCCTCGAATTTGCTCTGCCATTGTAGCTGCTCGAGGAGGGTACTTTGATGAACCAAAGATATGACTAATTTTCTTGCTAATAAAGGTATTTGAAGGACATTGAACGTGAATGTCTAATTTTTTGGCAATGAATATTGAGTGTCTAGAATTTTTTGTGAAAATTATGTGAGTAACATTGATAATGTAGAAAATCTTAGTGTGTGCAAAAACTTTTGACTGGTAGTGTAACTGAGCAAAAAGAAATTAAAGGATAGGCAGCATTTATTTTACTCTGATTTAGAGGGCTCTGAGAGAGCGTTTAGTACCAGTTAAAGGCACAGCGCTCACAACACTGGCCGGTAGGAGGCATTAGTACAAATGGTAGTTAAGATACCCTGACCAGTTTAAACCCTCTCTTCCTCAACAAAAGGATACCACCTTATTTAGCTTGATTGTCTTTTTGTTTTAATTAGCATTACATTACCTAGGTTGTAATATGCCCTTAACAACAGGTCTCCCGTGCAAAGGAAATAAAGCTTTTTGTAAAACAACTTTGTTTAAATAAACTTAATGAATGCAGTTTCTCCCCAGTCCAACGCTGACACTTGCTTCCATACCCCAATCCAGTTTTGAGACATCTTAAATTTTCTGAGCAGTAGCATTCAACACTGTGTCAACACCATTGACAAATCCCATCAAAGTCCACACTGGCAGCAGATGGCTTGCATTGCTTTGTTGATGGTTAGCAGAGCCAGCTTGCCTACATTTGACACTGGCTCCAATTTACGCTGTACGTTCAAGTTCACAATTGACTATGTTCTGTTATGGTTTCTATTTGTGCACGGTCATCCTTAGTGATATACAGCAAGTGCAGTAGCTGACATACCCCTTATAATTTCTAAGGACTATAATCCAAAGGGGATTAACAGGGACAGATTTCATGCCGTATCAAGGCAAGGTATTATGCTAGTAATACCATCTTTAATTCCACTATTAAGGAGGAGAAAACTTCAAAGTGTTATTTTTCTTTTCCTTTTTTTTTACTACATTTCAGGTTTTTGCGCACAATAGGCAGTGTAACAAAAATTGTGCTGCATTTGTAATTGGAACAGTGGAGGATTGCATAACTATTTAGTCCATCCAGGTCCACCCCAAACATTCCACATTGACAGCTTTCATCTTTCATGCAGTGAACCTCACAGGATGGTTCTGCGAAGCCATTTCAGTGGAAGCCCAGCCAAAGTATGTGGGTGACCCAGCCAACAGACACTACCCCCAAGGGAACCTCCGGGGATGGGTCCTGGCATTGCCGATCCAGGCGGAATTGTTCTGGATTGTTCTGGACCATCCTTGGGGATCCTTTGTCCCTCATGTAAGGAGGTCGATGGCTTTAGTAGCATGTCATCCTCCACCACTGCCAGAATAAACAAGACTTTTTTGTGTAACAAAAATCTTTTTGCCAAATGAGTGGGCTAATTTCTGTAATCCTAACTCTGTGTGGATGTAAGAGTAATAGTACTTCCTGTACCAGCTGACCCCATTTAGCTTCAGGGGGAAAGAGCTCATTTTCAGACAAGCTGACCCTTTTCCTCTTTTCACAGTGGAGCTGCATGTTGCTTCAACCAGCTGTGGCAAGTAGGAAAAGTCTCATAAAAGATTACTCCATCCATCCGTTTCCTAACTGTGTATCCTGATCAGGGTTGCCAGGGGAGTCCAAAATATCCTAATTTTATTGTAGATACTGCATGGATACCTGACTGGAGTGTTTTAAAACACAATCTGTTTAATGCTGAAATTGTTCATATGTGTGGCAGGCAGCCAGCAGAGCCATACCCATCTGCTGCCCACAGGCAACCACACCAGGGGGTGGGCAGCTTAGGGTAACCGCACACAACAGGTGGCAATTATTAAGCCTACATGATCCTCCCACACTGAGGGCGTGAGAAGAAAACCTCTGTGTGAAGATCATTCTGCATCTGAAAAGTTATACGCAAAATCACTTTGCTATGTGCATAATCTTCACATCAATAAAGTTAATAGCCATAATCTGGCTTTCCCAAGTTATTTTAAACGTAAAATCATGTAAGGGTGCATTAAGCCGGACTGAGCAGCTGAGAGCACTGAGTGTGTCAAACCTGTGTCAGCACAGCGCCACACGGCGTGTGAATTGAAGACTCCTGAGTCATCCTTCCTTGACCTCTAGAATCATCTGAAGGAATTCCCTGGAGGAGACGTTCAGCTTTCTAAAATATAACAACCAGTCCACTTTGTCAGGGGGACTCAGCACAATGCCGTGTGCTGGGGGCCCTTCTTTCTGATCCTACTGTGTGAAAACTAAGCACCAGTTCACCTCCTGACTCTTTGGTCAGGTGGTCTGGGTTGGTGTAGCCACCATGCCGTCTCTTCTTACCTCTATCTTCTGGTGTCTAATGTCATCACTCATGTTTTCACTTGTTTCTTCTCTGTGTCTACTTCTCTCTGTCTCTTACTCTTTTGGGAAGCTAGTGATGGGACAAATGAGGCTTCAAAACCTGTGGTGGGCAGAAGTATTCTGAACTAACCAATCAATGCTGGCACTAATTGAGGCTTCAAAACCCATAGCGGGTGGGAGTATCCTGAACTACCACTTAATGCATTCACTAAACGAGCCTTCAAAACCTGCAGTTGACGGGTGTATCCTAAATCACCAATTAATGCTGGTGATAGTATTGAATGTTGCCAGCATTGATTGGTAGTTCAAGATTCTCCCGCCTGCCACAGATTTTGAAGTCTCATTTGTCCCATCACTATGGGAAGCCTTTGCTACTTGCCTATATGCTTTTTTCATCACATTTGTTTATTAATCTCTTCCTGTTTTTTCAGCTGCACCCCAAAACTTTTGGGGTCCTCCTAAGCCCCTCTCTCTCTCCGCCTCTTTGCAAATGCATGAGAGAATTTGAAAGGCGCTGTCTGAATTGCTCTCCTTGTTTGGTGTGACTGAGCAACAGGCAAAAAAAAATAAAAAATATTCACAGCCCCATTTAAACATGATTATCAAATGGTTAGGACTGAAAATATCTGCATGTATCTGCAGGCCAGGAATTTAGAGTCTTCTGCCTGTCAAATTCATGATAAGACTAACATTTGCTCACTGATGTTTCTTTGGGGCTTTCCGAGAAATTATATGGGCGTATTGTTGCCCAACCCATAATAGAAATACAAGAAACATGTTTTTACCATATTTTTTATTAAATTGAACAATTTTGTTTACAGCTCAGACAAGTTAGGCTTTTAACATTGTAATGCAATGAAAGCTTGAACCAAAAAGTCTGTTTTAACTTCTTTATCATAAAAAAATTATATGACTTTTGACTTGAAAAGAGCAACTTAAAAATGTCAGTCAAAAAGACATTTTTTAATACTTAAAAGTACTTATTGCATATGCATTTTACATATCAGATAGCCCATTTCCGTCACTTGCTGATTTGCCCATGAAGAGTAATGTATAGTTTGGGTAGCACTGTGCAGCTGTGGTACCCTGTCTATGTTCCTGGAGTTATGACAACACATACAGCTGATGTCATTTCCACAAGAACAGATGTGTGTTTTTTTCCTTCTTTTTTTTGTAGCCCACTTTTTAGAATATTTCCAGTGCCAAGGACAACCAGCTTTTCCTTATATTTGGCTTTGCTGATGCAGCTTTTTAGCCATCCACATCAGCTGACGTCCTGCATGCTCCAATCAGCTGAAACGAGGGCACTTGCCATATTTCAGCCCGATTTTAACCAGGCTTATAAAGCAGCAACAAACGGGAATGTTATATTTACTGCAAACTTGACTTAAGGATCCAACAGCACCATAATTAAATGGTACATTCCAGGTAACTCAGAATTTGGTACATTCCTGGTAACTCAGAATTCAAAGCCCCCTGGAAATGTAGAAGGGTTAGAAAGAATGATGTAGAGAAAGCAAAGTCACAACTGCATTAGATTTGCTTGTTAGCAAATGCTCATAAAGGCTGCGACCAGTCAGGTGGTTTTAACGCAAAGGTTTCTGATCCAGATCGCTGAAGAAAGACAAATAAAAAACTAGTGTTTCTCCAGATGGTTCAGAACAATCAACAGCGAAACAAACACAGGTAGATCTCTGGATTTACATGGCGCCCACAGGTAAACTCCAGCGTGATGACTGCTACGTACGTAAAATCAGAACATTTTGAAGACCTTTTCTTCAATTTTCTTACTCTTTCCCCATTCCCTACTACAAGGTCATGACCACTAAATGAATCAGACTGCTCTCAAAATTCACCCCAAAGCCAGACTTCTTTCCTCACCACTCATTCCCAATGAGTTGATGCCCCCAAAGAGTCACACTCCTGTGTTTTTATAAAACTAATGGGAAACACTCACAGAAGTATCTCCTAACCGCCTTTGTTTCCTGACCTGCTTACAACAACAGACAAATCCATTCTTTGAATTCCCTCCATTACCATATTCCCTCTCAAGTCAGGGGCGCAAGCAGTGGGCTTAAGATCTGTCATATCCCCAGCTGAGATTGGGTTTCACTCCTATTCTTTCGTCGGGGGCCCAGTTTCCACGGAAGGGGGATGTAATCTGAGAGTTGGAGCAGGTGTTAAACTGTGATGTCCAACCAATGAACCAATGATTAGGGTGGGAAGGTGAGTTTGGGAGCTGGGGGAGGCCAGAGGAGTAGATTAAATGCAGACAGACATGACCTCACAATGCATTCTCTGATGATTATAAAAGCCATGGACTGTATGTTGTCGTTACACTTCCCAGGCTGGATGTGACATTCCACTGTGATGCACCGGCATCCTATGCAGTACTGGATCCTGTCTTGTGTTCTCTTTTTCCTGGGATAGGCTCATTCATCTGGAATACCCTATCAATGATGAGGGGTCTTGAAGATGGATGAGAAATAAAAGTGAATTCATAAGACAGCTAAAATTGTGACTATCCAGCAAAAGCCGTGAGACTCCATTGATATTGCAGACTCTCCATCTGTTTTTTGCAGGGTTCAAAACTCCCAGTAGGCACAAGTGATACATCAACTGTCCACAGTGTGCAATGATGTTTGCGTTAAACTGTACATATCGCAAACCCTTTACATTTCATCACAGGGCCTCTTTCCAAGACAGCATCTCCCAGAAGGATTCCAGAAAGTCTGAAGCTCACTGTTTGGTTTGATGTTTACGCCCACACCTGCCCGTGTGGACCAGGAGTCGTCCAGCCGGGGCCATAGGCTGTTTGCTCCCCGACGGCCCGGGTTCATTTCACGTGTGTGCATGCCATGTCAAACGTGGGGAATTTCTCATTGCTGTATGATTGAGAAACTTGGCGTCTCAGCGCATGACTGTGTAATCGAAGTAGGGAAAATTGGCAGCAATTCACTTTAAAGGTGAATGGCGAATATTATATTATTTCTTTTTTACAGAGTCACAAAATCAACATCCTGTTTTTTCCATCGGCTTATCTGTCTACTCTTTTAACATACAAATGAAAACGTTGCATTATTACCCATCAAAAGGAGGTTGACGTCTACTGCAACATTGCATTCCACTTCTCCTGTTAACATTGTTCCGGTCAATTTATTTGCAGTCAATGTTTCATTTTTTTTTTTTTTACTTGAATGTTCTTGCTAATAAGTCCATGTCAGAGCACTCACTAATCTGATAAAATCTGCTGACAAAGGCGGAATAAAAGCAGAGATTCATTAGCACCTAGCGGGAGACCGGAGGTACAGAGGGTTTAGGCCTCGTTATCGTTCCTGGCAGTTGAACTCCAGTCTGGGCCAGTCGCAGCAATCAAACCCCTTACTCCAGGTAACCTCAGAAGGAAATGCGGCCCATTGTTCCAGTCATGGGTCAAGAGGGAGACCCAACTACAAGATATTTAAAACTCAGGAAGGATTAAGTACTGAGCAGGAGCAACAATTCTAATAAATACAATATTAAGGAGATTTCATAAAAGGTCTCCTGAGGTCTCAGAAGAGCGAACAGTGGGGATAAGTGTTCTACAGGCACTAGATTAATGACTTTCCTCCAGCAAATCTGACACCATAATACAGGGCTAGGGATGGAGGAAGATGCCGCAGGAATGTGTACCGCTCACAGGGTTTTCCGATCGTCGTTGAACACAAATAATAGAGTAGGAAAATAGGAGGAGGGTGGGGGAGCACTTGTCCTGTCCTGAGCCATTTGAGATATACAGCTTAGCTCTCTATAGATAGCAGATTAAGAGAAAGTGCTAAGACTTACTACAGAACTTATTCTATATCCCAGAGGCTTTGAATCGTGGTTTCATGAGGGATAACAAGCATAAAAGATGGATGGTATTTTATGACAGTGTTGCTTGGTTGTTATGATAGTAGAGTCATAGAGATGGATTATTTTACATGACCGCCTCTTCAACTGAAGCACTTGACATTATGTTTTGCTGTAAGTAGAATGATAAGAATTTAACGATATCTGATATCCCGATCCATTGACATGCTCAAGTATGTATGTCCTTGTAAGATGGATGTAAAGCTCCTTTGTTCTACCTACATTCATCCATTTTTCCCTTCCTGATATCCCTGACATCCATCTTGTGTACGGGGGACTGTACTTCTCCGAATTAAAGAATTTTGGGAATTTCACAGCCGTACAAGGTAATCCTAATTGCAGTTTTTATTTTCTTAATCGTGAGAGTCTCCAAAATGGAACGGATTCCTTTTCCGAAATTAGAAGTGTCCTTAATGTTTTGTGTGTTTTTCCAAACATTAGCTTTCCCTTGTGCAAAACCTCTTGTCAGTTGTACTTTTGGCAGCATAATTTTTTTAGCTGGGTGTTACCTTCACATTTTTTTTATCAGTAGACAGTCCTAGAAGCACTTTGGTTTTCTCATAATGAACCTCACAGCTACAACTTTCCTTACAGACCTTCTTACTGCTTTAGGATAGGATTGACGTCTTTCATGATCTACAGTTGGAAAATACACAGTATAAAATGGACTCAAGTTGTAAAGTCATCCATGTAAAAGGATGATACATGTTTATTGTTGGATTTATGACACATATATTATCATAATTGCATGTGATGTTGAATGTATGCATATGTGCCTGTGTTTATGAATTGCTGTGGACGCCAATGTTATGTGTGAGCCTGGGCATCCACTACACTGCACTTAAGACTAGGCTGAATGTTCTCACACTCTTCTCTCACATATAATCAGTGACCACAGTCTACCCAGAGAACTCTGGAAAGCTCTCCGGGGAGCTCTGAACTTCATCAAACCTATCATCAGTGACCGTTTACATGAGTGGAACGTCAGAGTCAGTAACCACACCTAAAATTTTAACCTATGTAATCAGTACCTAACTAAGCAGACTTCCTACATGGCTTTGTGGTCGTCTGGAGACAGCGTTGATTTCAGGCATTAACTGTGAAAGTCGTTTTTTGATCTTTACGGGGCCACCAGCAGGGAACAGGTACAAAGTACAGTCTCTCGCCTATCAGTCACTGAAGAACATAGTACATGTAGAAAATAATGACGAGGTGATATTATCTGGGGACATGGTGGCTCAGTGTTTAGAACTATCACCTTACACCTCCAGGGTTGCAGGTTTGAATCCCACTTCTTCTCTCTGTGTGTGGAGCTTGCACGTTCTCCCTCTGATGAGTTGGTTGCCTCCTACACTCCGGAGACATGTTGCAGGTTAGTTGGCATGTGTGATTGTATCCTGTGATAGGCTGACAATCCATCTAGGGTGTCCCCCACCTTGTGCCCTATCCTTCCTTGGATAGGCTTCAGGCCCCCCTCCATTGATCCTGAGAAGTGTAAATGTGGTGCACACCAACACTGGCTGCACTTGAAAGATGGCTAGCCAATAGATGAGAAAGGAGGATGTTTTCCAGAGACCAGGTGTCATTCCCTGGCTCCTCCCCTCTGCTGCTTGGTTTCCTGCTGTGGGGATGCTTATTGTCTCATTATGCACCCAGTGCTGGTTGCTTCATTAAGCATGTGGTTGCCTAGCCTATTTCCCTGTGTCAGCTCAGTTGGTTTGTGCAAGTCTTGATCTGGAAGGTGCCTGGTTGGTCCTACTCGATCATACTGCCTCACGTGGTGTTCTGAGCTCCCTCAGACGCCTAGGCCCGACCACAGTATGCCTGCCTGTTTGAGTAGCTGGTATTATTATATTCCAGTGGGTTGCCAAGAGTGATCCAGCCTATGGAGGCCTGAGCCACTCTGATCTATGGGAACTTGATACCTACAGATGAACAAGCCTTTCCCTGTTCATGCCAAAGCCAGGTCTTGCCTTACCAAGTCTTCCCCTGTTCCAAGTTCCCTTGTTCCTGTGCACCTGCAACCCCCTTGCCTTGCCTTGCCGTACCATGCCTTCCCCGTTCCAGGTTTCCTTGTTTCTGTGTGCCTGCATCCCTTTGCCATGCCTTGCATTGCATTGCTATGTCTTGCCTGGCCTTCTCCTGGGGCCCTGCCCTGTGTCTTCTGGCCTTTCTGGTGTACTCTTTGAGCCTCCCCGCCCTTTGAGTCTTAAAAGGGTTGAGCTGCTCAAAGATCCAGTTTCTTTCTTGCCGGGTGTGGTTGTGTGACGATTCCCCCAGTGCCATGACAGAATGATTGAGCACCCCTTGGGCCATTTCTGTGGTTCCTGGTTTTTCCCTGGTTGTTTGCAACCGTCTGGAATCCGATCATAAAGGGGAGGGTACTGTCATACCCTTGTTCCCTGGCTCCTCTCCTCTGCTGCATGGTTTCCTTGTGCTGCACCTGGTTGCTGTGGTGATGCTTACTGCCTCGTTATGTACCTGGTGCCAGTTGCCTTGTTAAGCATGTGGATGCCTGGTTCCCTAGCCTATTTCCCTGTGTCAGCTCAGTTGGTTTGGGCAAGTCTTGATCTGGAAGGTCCCTGGTTAGTCCTGTTTGATCATACTCCCTCACGTGGTGTTCTGAGTCAGCTCCTTGCTCCCTCAGACACCTAGGCCCCACCACGGTATGCCTGCCTGTTTGATTGGCTGGTATTACTATATTCCAGTGGGTTCTCAAAAGTGATCCAGCCTATGGATCCCATTGTCACTCCAGTCTATGAGAACTCGATGCCTACAGCTGGACAAGCCTTTCCCTGTTCAGGCCTTGCTTTGCCAAGCCTTCCCCTGTTCCAGGTTCCCTTGTTCCTGTGCACCTGCATCCCCCATGCCTTGCCTTGCCTTCTCCTGGAGCCCTGCCCTGTGTTGTACCGCCTTTCTGGTGTACTCTTTGAGCCTACCTGCCCTTTTGGTCTTAAAAGGGTTGAGCTGCTCAAAAAACCAGTTCCTTTCCTGCCGGGTGTGATTGTGTGTTTGGTCCCCCAGTACCATAACACCCATCATGTGTTACATCACCCAATGTTCAGACATACATATTTCACTAATGAAAAAATTAAGGAATCACAGCTCTGGAAAATGTGCAGATTTCTGAAATTTCCAATTCCAAGGCTTATTGAATTATCGTCGACAGCGTTAAAATAACCTAGGTAATTTTAAGTCCTGACTCTAATGGGCTCAACTTGCTTGGATGGTTGAATGCACTGGTGGAACCCTGGAGATGAATTAACAGGCACTTTGTTTCCTGTGTTGGATTGCTTGTGACTTGGGCTCTGTGAGCCCGAAGAGGTGGAATCTTTCAGTCTGCACCCCTTTAATTTTCCAAAATAGGATTTTACAATTATTTCTAAAAACAGCCTATTCAAATATGAAAGTAAATTCCATTCTGCCGGACATTTTCTCTCACCTCATGTTGAGAGGACATTCTTGGAGGTGTAGGTAAGTATTTTTCCTACCACCCACCCAATGACTTCACATCAGCTGCTCTCCTGTTTGACTTTTGTATCATTATTGATGTGTTTTTTCCCTGCAGGAGCTTTCATCACATGTTTACTTTGGGTTAGGAAAGAGACTGTGATCCTCACCGCAGTCTGACTTTACAGTCTGATGACTGGAGCACTGGGGGGGTAATTGGTCTGTTGCTTAAGAAGCACTGGATTAAAGAAACATTTAATGTATCCCATAGTAATGACATGATGGATGACTTACTGCACATGTAAACATTAACCGGAGCCAAAACAGCACATGCCAGTGTGTAAATGCACACATTTAAATGAGTGCAGGGCAACAATGATTACCTTCAAAATATTAGACAATATTTTAAAAAACCTATATTTTGGTGAAGACCTTTTAAAATAATCTCTTCCAGACTGTTTTCTCCATTTAAATATCTTGCAAACAGCTGGATATTTCAAATGAGAAGTTTGAGTTGATCACTTACCTGGCAATAGTAAAACTTGCGACCTTCTGATTAAAAGTTCTTCTGGACTGCTAAAACTAAATTCTGCTCATGGGCACTTTTGGGGGCACCTCACTGCAATAGAGCAGATAGGTGGCCTTCTTTGTGGCAGGTGATGCAATGCACAGGGGCATTAGTGGGTCAATGGTGGGTCAGACTGGCTCTGCTACTCTCCAAGGTTACGCTACATACATCATGTCAAGCGGGACATGCAAATCAAACATTGCACTTCCCTGTATAGTACAGGGCAGCCAAGTATCAAGACGTCAGATTAGCCTGGAAAAGAGGCAGCTTGTGTCAGTCCAGTGCAATCTAGGCAAGCATATAATTACTATTAGGGCAATTTTGCAGACAAACAGCAACATAAATCTGCACTTGTATCAAATGTCAGCAAACCCAGTGACAAATTAAGGCCATTACTATTTCCCTGAATTCGGTACAATGACCGGGAATACTGGGTGATGGGACTGTAGTTTATTTAAACAAAATGGCAACAGGGAGGTTAGCAAAGCATGCTTGGCTTGTCTTACAGAAAAGTCACATGTAGGCAGGAAAACCACATATTTGAATGTCCAGATTGGTTTTGTGCTTACATTTTCCACAAGTAGCTGGCACAGGTGCCAGTCCACATTCTGTGATGACAACTTTTTCCTTGGGGTAATGTGTTTCTTCAAGAGCAGAAGGCTGTGTATTGATCAAGGAACTATATTATTGATCAGAGTCTACCCTTTCATTTTAACGGGACACTTGTTCGTTATGTGCGCTAAAACCGATTGACCACATTGTTTTCAAAGCTTAAATGCCAAGGAATACGGTGGCCTGTCTACTCTAAAAATGAACGCAAGGTTTACTATGTTAGCATGCCAAATAAACTTTCAGGATTACTGCATTTTTCCTGCCTATTTTTATAAAATATTAGTGAAGCTAATAAATCAAATGAGCACTCATAGTGCCAGCATCTGTTTGCAAAAATTTCTAAGAAAATGTCATACTATGTAAAAAAGACCGTCTCTTAAGCAGAATGGCTGTAATGCAGAAATGTCACTTTTTTATTTAAATGTTACTGCAGCCAAGAGTTTCACTTCCTACCAAGGCAAGCAGCCTTAAAAGTCGAGTCCAATAATACAAATCCAAATGTAGGGTCATGCTGGTTCAGTCTTCAGCTCCTTTGCCATGCACCTCCAGGGTTGGGGGTTCAATTCCTGCTTCTGCTCTGTCTACATGTTGTTTGCATGTTCTCCTCATGCTTTATGGCTTTCCTCCCACTGTCAAAAGATGTGTTGTAGGCTGGTTGGCATCTCTAAATTGCCTGTAGCATGTGATTATGTGTGTAGCTATGCCCT
>JAACJT020000001.1:35038640-35056425 GCA_009936485.2 Gymnarchus niloticus | reverse complement strand
GTGATGGATTGGCTCCCCATCCATGGTGTATCCCAGCCTTGTGCCCTGTGATGGATTGGCTCCCCATCCATGGTGTATCCCAGCCTTGTGCCCTGTGATGGATTGGCTCCCCATCCATGGTGTACCCCAGCCTTGTGCCCTGTGACGGACAGGGATAAGCCCCAGGCCCCCCCTCAAGATTCTGACTAGGATGAGCAGTTAAAGACAGATGGACCACATGCCCATAAGCTTATCAAAATTATACGTTTTCATAACAAAATTGCAAATTGATATATTCAAATGAATTCCAGGACCAGGGTTTTTCCTAAAAGCACTAGCATGTTTTTTGATTCTGTCCTTGATCTGCGGTATTGCCCAATGGAGCTTGGACGGTGGGTTATTGTTCTGTTTATATTATCTTCCAATTTGCTTAACAGGTTGTCTTATTGCCTCACTCATTCTGCAAAGAACATATAATGAATATTTATTTCTTATGCTTATGTCCACATAAACAGCTAGACTGTGGACAACTATGAAATATGCGACTTCGCTCACATCTCAGATTATCTCATTCAAAGAAGCGTGTGTCTGAGTCATACGTTCGGTTGTTTAATCTTCCAGTGGTGCAAGCTAAATGTGACAATTTGCAAAGCATGAAATGAAATATGAAAAATATTACCATCACCGTGTGTTTATTAAGGGAAGTGCAAAGTGTTCCAGTGTGGGTGGCATGGTGCCTCACTGTCCCGGAGTCGTAGGTTTGAATTTGGACCCAGCTTTGTGCATGAAATTTGAGCATTATCCAGAGGTCTGTGTGGGATTCCTCCTACAGTCCATAGACATGCTTCTCAAGCGAATTATTGATTGTAAATTGTCATTTATTTGTGCTCATCTTACAGCAGCAAGGGTTCTTGTTCATAGTGTTTTCCATGCCTTAACCTCTGTATCACCACAATTAGCAGTTCATAATGAGGGATCTTCTTGGTTAAATTCCATAGATGGATGTTAACAAACAAAAAAAATTACGCTGATTTTTTTAGCTAATGATGTAGACTGCGTGTTTCTAACCTGATACGCATGTATGTCAAGGACTTGTAATCTCCTGGAATGAATGACAGCTCCAAAGACCTTAAAAAGGAGGCCATCTATGACTCTTGTCATGTTACAGGCATTTCTTCACCGTGTTGATGGTGGCGCATCAGGAGCAGGGATTGGTCTAATGTCACATGACAGCCAAACAGCAGAGTAGTGATCGGGATGAGGGCTCCCACAGAATGTTTTTTTTTTTCAGGGCACTGGAGATTGTCTTACCCATGTTTTGGGAATGGTGGCGGTGAACAGGATCTCTTAGCACCTCCTGGTACCTGTCATAGCAAGTCAGGGTGCCCTGGAGCTGAGCACAGCTTTACTGATGGATGTAGAGAGGTGTGTGAAAGCTCAGTTTATCAGGTGAGTCTCTGGCCACAGCTGGTGCCTTCGGTTCACGGGCATTTGGCACGTCGGCTAAATGTCACCGGTGTGCAAAATAACTGCTGGCACCAGCAGGCATGAAACATGAAAAGTATGTGGAATGTTCATGCATTACTGATGCCTAACAGCATTCAATTTTTTGTTTAATAAATTCAATAATCGCGTGTTGAAACCTGTGCCCATAAATTTGTACATAGTGTCAACGATATCTTGTTGCTCTGTTGAGCAGTGTTCATTGTTCATTCATTCATTAGGTGCCAACAAGTTGATGTTGACTCCTAGCGACCAGATACACAGTATTCCTCCAGAACATTGTGTTTTCTGGATGGCTCTTCAGGCTTCCCAATGACATCTTCATTGTTGCAGTGATTGAACCCATCCACTTCTTTGCAGTCCTCCTCTGTCCCTTTTTTGCTTTGATTATTTCCAAGCATTGCCAAGCATTGATGTGATTTTGCATCCACTGAATCTCCTCATAACATGCCCTAAATAAGATAAAATCAATCTGGTTGCTAAAATCGCTGTTCCTTACAACACAAATGGAGTATGAGACACTTTACAATGTCATTATAACAAACTTTCAGATTCCACCGTGCTAATTCTTGCCTTTTCTCTTCAACGGAAAATCAGGCACCAGTTCATCTGCCAAAAAAAGGTTCAAGGAAGGTGGACTGTCACATTTTTGGAACTCTTGAGAAAATACTGGTCTAGACAGTAAGCTTGACTGTGTCACTGCATGTCTGGACCATGCATGTGATTCCCATTGCACTCTTCCACTCACGTGATTCGTGGTCTCTTTATGCAGTATGTGGCCTTTTGTTTGTACCGCACCATCCGTTGGTGACTCTCCTGAAGTCACAGGGAATGCTGGGTGGAACACAAATGCTACTGCACACTCTTTGAACAAACAGAAGCACAACACCGTCATGGATCCTCACCTGTATCATAAACTCATTAACCCTAACAGACAATTGACTTGAAATGCAGGCACACCACAGTTACCGATCTCAAGGGGGTTTCCTACACATTAGCACATTACAGAAGTATAAACAAGCATCCTGTGAAATCTCAAACAAAGCAGACATGCAAACTAGGCCACAGTTTAGGCATGAGTGTGTTGTGCTGGCAGTTGTCTCTGTCTGCATGCATACCTTGGCGAATGGTAACCCAACAACTAATGACACTGGAATGCCTTCTTACTTTTTCCATGTCGTTCATCATGGAATACTAGGAGTCTGGAGACATTTTACACACGGATTCAGTTATCATTTTAAAATCACGGCATTGTCAGTTTTGCCTAGCCTGCTGGATGTATATGGAAGCTATGGCCTGAGAGCCATCTAAGTAGCTGGGATGCGTGATGCTGTTAAACAGACACAATGTGGCTGGCTGTTGAACATCCATCATGCAGGCCTCCATGTTCTTATGATGTTCCATAAAACTATAAAACTATAAAATAGAAGGTTCAACGAAAGACGGCCAGGAAATGTGATTCCTGTCAAGTTGCTTTGACTCTTGTTAACTGGCCTCCTTTCCAGTGTTTGCCCTGATTTGTACCATATGCTGACTTCATGTTAAACTCCTGTTGTCCAGTCCAGTACAGATGGTGAAAGAGAACCTCAGAACCACATTTCTGTAGCTGTCAGTGGTACTATGTAAAGATTTAAATCAGGTAGAAAGGTAGAAAAGCAGATCTGTCCTGTTGTTATCATCCAGCATTAGCGTGGCCCCGGCTAGTGGTCTCACACCTACATGTTACTTTCTCGATGGACAGTTAATGTTTCTCTGTGTGTTTTTCCCTGTTTATGTCGCAAGCAGATGTTCCTTTTCGCCATCAACAAATCCTGGTCTGATACACGATTCCCGCGAGCGATGACCCTAATCCCTCTCTCGAGTGAAGCAGCGTGCATCTTATCTATGGCAACCAGTCAGGGGACTGGATCCACAGGTGTGTACATAAAGACACACAGGGACCAGAGCGTGCACATGGAACAGACAGATGCATGCAGTATGTGGCCAAACACCAGAGCACTCGGGGTCACTCAGACTTTTCTAAACATTGTTCTCATTGGGTACCTCTGGAACACTCGAGACATCCATCATGAGCTTCCACCCATCACCTGGTGACTAAAAAAGCTTCTTCCTGTCTTTTCCTGCCATGGGATGGGCTTGCTGCTTTGCACAGGTGCAACAGTGGGATCTGGGCCAGTTTCACAGTGAAAACAACTAATCACTCCAAAGTCTTATCACACACACATTCCAGCAATCCAACTAAATTTAATTATTTCTTCCACTTTTCGTATCCTGGAGTGTGGCTTGTCCAGATTTATTAAAACTCCTTTCTCCACAATGCAGTTTAGGATGCTAAACTCATCCCAAGGTTTCAAGCTCAAACCCTAGCCTAAACAAAGGACTTCTGGTTTCAGGTTGAACCAAACATGATTGTCCCAGGCACAGATTTTATAAGTCTTTTCAGTTGCTGCTAAACATGTAGGCTAAACAAAAATGACTGTGTTTATTGGTAGTCAAACAATCACTAGAATGCCAAGCAAAACAGCCACTACTTGTCTTTCTGCCCTATCACCAGGTTGTCTTCGGATGTAGTTTCTATTATCAGTTCCAGGACCTGATAACTTTGAACTGCTTCCTGGCTAGATTATGTGATATGCAATATATGGATAGGTTCAACAGCACCCCTGAACATTAGCACTTACTATTTACCGTTGGTACTCTCTCTTGATTTGAGTTGTTTTTCTCCTCATGAACTCCAAACAAGGCAGAGTTTAATGCTGCACATTCACCTTTGCTTGAACCATTCAGATACATTTCTATAGAAAACAAATTAATGAAGAAGCATGTACTGAAGTGATGTAAGTCAATATTCATCTTCAAAAACTGTTATTTTTCCCAGAATTCATTAGTGAATCAGGAATGAAACTGGCACACATTAACCAGTAAGAACCACACATGGGGTATTACCCAATGTGTTCCACCACTCAGACATCACTCCAAACCACAAGCACAAATACAAGACGTAATCCAAAAAGGCACCAGGTTTTCGTATGATTTTTTAATCAGAATTGTGTAATAATGCAAAATATTTTGAAAACATATGCCTGTGACTCAAAAACACCTCAAACCTGTTTATGTGATGGTGGATATGACTGGGAAGGTTTCCTGTAAGCCAGTTGGGGAATTTCTGGGCTTACAGCTATATTATTGAGGTTTTCCCCCAATGAGTACATGTTTCCCCCAAAAAAATGCTATTTTTGTTTATTTTTGGTATAAGTGTTTTTAACATTGTGGTTTTACTCGAACTGATTAGGGACCTTGAAGTGGAATTGACATATTGGCCTTGCAGGTTTCCCGACTTTCCGAGTTGATTTGGAAATCAGAACTTTTCAGCACTGGATTTGTCAGTTTATGTTCGTAACACTGATGGAATATAAGCACTAACAATCAGCAACTCTTCCTACTGGAAGGTCTTTCATCATTTCTCACTGTTTGTCTCCCCAAAATCACCCCATTTTCAGTATCCAGGCAGGATTCACAGCTGGCCCTGGAAAGCACAAGACATAAAACAGTGTAAAACCTGGACTTGATAAAGTCCACATATACTATTCAAATTAATGGTAGTATGTTGGGACAATTGGATCAGTAAAGGTGATGCCAAAAGGTTCAACAGCTTAATCAAAAAGGCTGGCTCTGTTCTAGGAGCCAGTCTGGAGTCACTGTAGACGGTGGATAAGCAGAGGACACTCAGAACGCTATTAGCTATACCGGACGATGACTCCTACCATTTGCAGGTTCTCCTACCTGAAGAGAGGAGCCCAAAAACAGAGTGAGACAGCTGTGCTGCTCCAAGGAACGCTATATTAGGTCATTCCTGCCCTCCACCATTAGACTGTAAAACAAGTCACTCTTTGGAGGGGGGGAGGTAATCAACTGATTGAATGGACCTGGACTACCTGGCACATTTCTGTTTACCAAAGATGAATTTGTTCACTGAACAACCATTGTACAATACTAGTTATGTTGCCTGTTTTTGTTTGTTTGTTTGTTTGTTTGTTTGTTTGTTTGAATCTCATACAACATTTTTTTTGATTATCCTTAGCACCATTGCTGCTTGTGATTATTAATGTAAACCTGTAATTTCCTTTAGGGTGAATAAAGTATCTATCTATCTATCTATCTATAGAGCACTCATTTTTGATTTAGATATCTGTGACGATCAAAAGTGAAAGCCATCTGATCAATTATATTTATCATATAAAACGTGCTGTCTGTTACTGAAGATGGGGAATAAATTTTTATCTGTGATGAAGCTATTTGCTATCAGATAGAATAAGAATTGAATCTTTATTTCAAAGCACCTGCATAGAACTAAGAGATGGTCGAACCTGCAGTGTAAATGGTCCTGTTTTGTTTTTGGGAAACACATCAGTGGTGAAAAATCATAGATTTATAAGTAGCAGATGTCTCTGTTCATGACTGTGCATATTCTGCTGCTCTGTCCAAGCATACAGGTATACATGGCAGTGTTTTTTAATGCACACACTGGGATACAAGTGGGTGGGAGGGAATGAAATAAAATAAGTCCATATGGTTCTTTGGTGTAGGATGCCTTTTGAAATGACTGTGATTACCACACCACCAGCACCCTGCTATGACTACCTCTCTTCCGTTTTTGTGCGTGTGTGTGTGTGTGTGTGTGTGTGTGTGTGTTCTCCCACCAAATTATCCCATGCTACATCTGCCATGACACTTGGCTCCTGCTGCTGGCCCCTAGGAACCATACCGTCGCTGGAGAATTCTCGAACAGGGTACGACTGCTCTGAAAAGAAACCAGAGTCTCGTTCTTGTCCCCCAGCCATGGCCATTTCATGATCCTTTTCCATGTCTTGCCAAGGAGAGGAGATTTCTGACTATACAACCTGGCCTCTTGGTTCCTCTGAAGTTCAAACAAACCACAACAAGCACAGTTACCCCAGCTGAACCCTAGAATAACTGCTAATGAAACCCCCCCAAATACACCACAACCCACATCCCCTCCCCACTCAAATGGCTTTCCTGCTCACTATTTCCTGCTGAGTTTTTTCTACCCAAGACCCCTTGCTCTCCTGCAATCCTTTGCCAAGAGAAAAAAGCAGGTATGTAGTGGTAGCAACCCAGTCAGGAACACAAACAAAGACACAAGAGGTTCTTGACTTTAAAAATGGTTTAGAGTTTCCACGTTTTGGGAAATCCAGAGTTTTTCCATGCAGCCAGTGAATTTGCTTTTCCTGAATGAAGCCCGGAGACTGCAAACCAGAGAGTGAGCAAATCATGAAGGAACAGATATCAGAAGACTCTGAGGGATCCTGGAAGGCATTGTAGACTACCAAGTCTGAAAGAAATTGCAAGACATTTTCCTAAGCATCATTTTGTTTGTGTTTACACAGTTTAAAAAATCGGATTTGGACCTTAAAAATGTCCCTTTTGTTTTCAGTTTCAGCTTTTCAAAACTTCTTCCCACGACTATCTGCCTCGTTGCCCTACTATGTAAAAAATTTTACTTACATCAGTGTAAAATATTTCTTGCAATGCACTCATTTGTTTTAAGAAGTTCATGGGGAAAAGGGGAAAGGTTATTTGAATGGCAATCAATAAACAGTTTCTTTGTTCAGGAAAAACTCATAGAAGTATCATATACAAAATAATTTAATTGTAAAATCTTCATTTTAAACTATGTCTTTTAACATACAAAAATAACCATGACATAAACTGTTTGATGTACAGAAACATGAAATAAATTTATTTACAGAAAAGGAATTCTTACAACAATTACATTTGGGACTGCAAAATATATGGTAATATGATTATAGGTAAATTTGGATTTCTTAATATGTGACCACTGTATTGATTGCACATAAAGACCCAAGGGCATAGTAAAGGACTTCAATCAAAGAGCAAGTAGATCGTTGAAATAAGCAGGGTCAGAGCCAAAATCAGTAGGCACTTCCAAAACATAGGGGTAATCCGAAAATCATAGTCATCAGTACACATAAAGTAGTCAAATTCAAAAGGGCATGGAAAAACCACAACCAAATCCAAAAATATTAAACCTAGAGTCAAACGAGCAGACGGAGATCATACACAAGAGTTTAAATGATTGCAAACGCAGAATGCTTAGAATGGTGTAAACACGCAATACCTCACAACTAGCTGCTGTGTTGCGAGGCATTTTGTAGTCTTGCTGATGGGCTGCAGGTGTTCAGTACCCTGGTAGGGGTTTTGGTAACGAGCTGGGTGTGGCTGGCTTGCTGTGGGCATGACAAGCACGCTTATTTCTAATACTTTTTTCTAAGGGATTGTGCAGAGACCTTGGTAAAGATGCTATGGTGACGTCCAACCCTGTGCCATGGACAAGTCCGTACACCTTAGCAGTTTTCAAGTTGCAAACCCAGGCAAGTATCTCATCAGAAGGGCCAGATTCCTCTTGCTCCCTTTGAAATGAAAGGAAATTACTTTTTCTGATGCAACCCACAGTGTCAGAAAGGTGAACGAAAATTATGTTGAGTGAGTAGAGAGGTTTTTTTACAGTTACTTCTCGTAAGTTCAGACCATCTGTTCTCCTGGCTACAGATTTGATTGGGTTCATTGCTGTCAGCTGCAAAAGAAGTTTTCATCTGTCTTTTAAAGGTTGTGTCTCCTTCCACAGATGTAAGTACTACATAAATGAAGTAGTTAAAAGTTTCAGTCCTGACCTCTTTCGTTGTTCTTGCATGTTTTTTGCTCATTTGCTGCATTGGCTCAGAAATGCTGGGAGAAATGTGATGGCCACCAATGGGCTGACAGCGAAGCTCCTTCACAGGACGTTGAAATGTCCCAAATGAGGAGGTCATAAGAAGGGGGGGATGGTCTACACAACTGTCACAGCAAACATGATATCTGTGGGCTATTCAAGGCTGAGTTTCAAAACTGCCCATCGCTTCTGTCATTTCCATGAATCCCTCTTTGTCAATGACTTAAACAAATGGTTTACTTTATATATAGGAAATATATGACAATATACAGTATTTAGGCCCTTTTTTCAAGATACCTCATTACAAAAGTTGTTTCTTCCATCTCCAACATCCAACATATTAGAGTTTCATGGTGCATTGATTAATTGGCAAATACTTGTGGATACTGATCAGTCAACAAGTTGCATCTTCTTAAGGGATAGAGATGAGCATGGTAGTCCTGCATCATGAGACAACACTTTGGATGTTACATGGTCATAACCCAGCTCCAATGACCAATCACAACAAACAGAGAGAAGACCATGGTACTGGTGCTACTATATGCACCAGTTGGTATTTAAAAACATTAATTGGAGACAAGTAAAATCAATTTGTGTAATAATTTCCAGCAGACATCTCATCCAAGAGGTCTTCCTGCCACTTAGACCTGTTTTATTTTTGCAATAACTTTGTTGATTCTGAGGCAGTTTTGATCATTGTTAGATGAGTGGCTGCAAGACTGTGAAAGCTAATGGACAACAATTTGAACACTTGCTTTAACTGTTTGACTTGTTCTGTCAACCTTTTTGACTTGACTGTTGCCAGACTTTGTTGACTGATTCTGATTTTTATCATTGTGAACATTAGTCAGATTCATTGCTTGTGTTACAAGGTACAGTAGGAGTACATAAAACAGGTGTGATGGGAAATAAAATACACATTTTGCTACAATTTTCTTAAGGGGTATTTCTGCCAAAAATTTCAAAATTGGCTCAGGATCAACAAAGTTATTGCGCAGCTCAGCAGGCCAAACATGTGCCTTGTATGTATAGTGTGTGTGTCTGTGTCTGCGTGTGTGTGTGTGTGTGGATATATATACAGTATACAGATAAACTGTAAAGATGGCGAGACAGGTTTGTGCCCCCTCCACTCCTTAATAGTATACCCCCCTTCACAAGAGTTGGGGTGAGGGTATATTATTATGATTTCTTGTATTGTTAGCTCACATAGAATACTGTTATACCCTGGGGCAGCAAGAGTGGTACACTTATGTTAGTACTGAAATGGGCTTTACCTTCCGCCTACCCACAGAGTCAAGCGCCATGGAAGTGACTCCTAACTACTAACTCTCCTACGGGGCAGTGAAGCCAAAACATCATCATGGAGGAAGAGGAGCCAGCAGGAAGCACCAGTGTGCCAAGGGAGAAACGCCACTTCCAGCACACAGTAGAAGGTTGCCTCTGTTTCGTCAAATGTCCACAGACAGCCCAGCAAGAGCACCACAACTGAGTCATCTCCCAAAACCATGTAGGCTGTGCATGAGTCCTGGTTGTGAAATGTTCAGAATCTGACAGTGGAGCAGCAGAGGGAGCTGAAGGTCCTCCTAGACCAGCACTAGAATACATTTGCCACCAGAGAAGATGAGTGCCACCTCACCTCCCTCATGCATCACAACATCGACAAGGGAAGGCCCCACCCATCCATCTGTGGGCTATCTAGCTGACCCTGGCAAAGAAAGAAGCAGAGGAGTAGCAAATCTGTGAGATGGCAGCAGAAGTGATCAAGCCTTCTGACAGTCCTTGCACAGCACCAGCAGTTCTCATTAAGAAGAAGGACGGCTTATGGTGGTTCTCCATGGACTATCTGCATCTGAACTCTATGACCCGGAAGGACTCCTACTGGGTGCCTTGGATCAACACGCATTGGATTGCAGCACGGGATTGATGTGGTTCAGCTCCTTAGACTTCTGGAATGCTATTAGCAGGTCAGTACGGCTCCAGCTGCCTGCCCTAAAACTATTGGTTAGGAGCTGTAGCACTTACAGGTTTTGCTGTTCGGGTTCTGCAATGAGCCAGCCACTTTTAAGAGGTGGATGTAGCACGTCCTGGCCCGTGTACCTGCAGCTAGTGCATCATCTACTGCAGGGGTGTCCACAAAGGGCCGGTGTAGGTGCAGGTTTTCATTCCAACCAAGCAGGCGCCACACCTGATTCCACCTGTTTAATCAGTTGAGCTTGGCTTTCAATGAACTCAGATGTGGCTTCTGCTTGGGTGGAATGAAAACCTGCACCCACACCAGCCCTTTGTGGATAAGATTGAACACCCCTGGTCTACTGGGATGATCTGCTGGTCCACACCACTGATTTTGCTGGGGTCCAGAGGAACCTTTTGATGATGTTCACAGCAATTCATCAGGCGAGGTTACAGCTGAACCCCGAGAAGCCCTCCCTATTCTGGCTAAAGACAAAGATCCTGGGCCATGTCGTCAGTGGGGAAGGTGTGGCCGCCAACCCCAAGAAGACAGCAGCAATACAGGATTGGCTGCACCTGAAGTGAGTCTCAGAGATGCGCAGCTTCCAGGGGCTGGTTTCCTACTACCATTTCACCAGCATTGCCAAGTCACTCCATCGGCTCACCAAGAGGGGGAAAGAACTTTGTGTGGATGGACGCCTACACTGCAGCCTTTGACCAGATCCACACTGCACTTATCGAGTGCCCAGTCCTGGCTTGCCCGGATCCAAAGCTCCCCTTTATCATGGACACTGATGCCAGCAATGAGGGGCTGGGTGCAGTATTGGACTACAAGAGGAGCGAATACTTGCATACTACAACTGTACACTAAGCTGACCTGAGCAAAACTACTGTGCAACCTGCCAGGAGCTACTGGCTGTAGTGCAGACATGCGAGCACTTTTACCCCTATTTCTGCAGGTGGCAGTTCTGGTTGTAGATAGACCATGCATCCTTTACCTGGCTGCTGGAATTCCACAAACCAGAGGAACATCTGGTACGATGGGTGGAGATGCTAGTGGAGTATGACTTTGAGGTGCAGCATGATCCCGGGAAGCTCGACATCAACACAGTTGACTGCTGTCATTGCTGCAGAGTAGAGGAACGTGAACAGCACTCCAAGGTGGTAGGAGCAGCCTGGACAGTACCAGACAATGGGGTAATCTGGGATATCGATCACCAGCAGCTCATTGCAGAGCAGCAGAGTGATTTGGTGCTCACCAGGGTGCAGATCTGGCTGCATGTAAGGAGACGGCCAGAGTGGCGGGAGGTCTCTGCCCAGGACCCAGAACCAAGACCCTCTACTCCCAGTGAGGCACCTTGAAAGAGTACAATGGGTTGCTGTACTGGCACTGGTGATCACTGGACACCAGGGGTCAACTCCTGCAGCTGCTGGTGCCCCAGAGCCAACACCCCATCTTGTTGAGGTTGGTGCACAGGTCCATTAGGTTAGGACACTTTAAGGTGACAAACACTCTGGGGAAGCAGATCTACTGACCCGGGAGCAGGCAGGACACAGAGCTATTCATGCACTTGCTGTGATGTCTGCACCACCTGGAAGGGCCCAAGTCAGCAGACACAGGCTCCCCTGCAGCCATACCTGGTGGACTCAAGGCACTCTCATGTTTGGCCAAGAGTTTCAGACCCCAGCAGACATGGTGTTTGGCGCACCCCCAGAGCCAGATCTTTCAAAAACACCAGGCATGGAGTACCCATGCTGGCTCTGGAAGTGTTTGCAGGTGGTGCACAAGCTGGTCAGGCAACACCAAGGGGGCAGCAATGGGACAACAGAAAAGGGCGTATGACACACTCTGCCAGGAACTTGGGTTCTCTTCTGGGGACCAGGTGTGGGTGTACTGTCCTTTGAAGGAGAAGGATTGGTCACTGAAACCCAAAAGCCATTGGAAGGGGCCAGAAGAGGTGCTGCAGCGCCTCTCGAATTAAGTCTATCAGGTGCGGAAGCCAGACTGGTGGTAGACTGTGGTGTAGCACCAGGACCACCTGGCCCTGTGCCGCCCCATGGCCCCACCAGAACAGTCTTTACCAGAGGAAGGGGTGAGTATACCAATGAACGCGATTCCCATGGACTCTGGTGGTGGGCATGTGGTTCAAAGGCCACAGTGGTGTAGGTCGTGCCCAGGACACCTGACTGATTTTGTTGTGGGGTTGCCAGGGCAGTTAGTCCATTAAGAGGTGGGCAGTGGGACACTATGCAGAATCAGTGGGTGACCATAGTGTGATGGGGAGCCCAAGGAACAGTGCCAAACATAAACATCTGTAAACAGCATGTAAATAATAACAAAAAAGTGTTGTAAATAGCATGTACTGTCTAGTTTTGTACTGTCATGTAAGTGTAAGTGTAACACTGTGTCAGTCTCATACTGTGCTGTGTGCTGTAGTACTGGTGTGCAAGTAAACACCCTTTTGTGCTGAACGCTGTGTCAGAGTCTCACTTGTGAAGTGCACCATGGCACATATCATATACAATATGTACTTTGGTGCACGGATACCAGTATGGTACATGTCAGCATTAAAAACAGGTCCAGACATCCCCTATAGAACTTGAATTCTCGTATCAGAAAACACAGTGTGAGAATTCTATCCAAGAGATGCCATACATTACAAAGTTTAACCAAGTGTAACTAAAACACATACTGGAGTGCATGGCTAAATATATTTCATTTTCAGTAATTAAAAGCTCCCTTTCGAACCAGTAAAATGTTAACCCGGAGGGTAGGACATAAGGGTTATATCATTGTATTTAAAAAAAAGAGTCCGAGCGGTGCTGTAGATTATGATGTGCGCGTTATATGCCGTGGTGACAACTGTGCAGAAGACCCGGAGCGATAGTGTAATGACTGCGTTGCTCTAACCCACAGCACTCACAGTTGCGAGGCTACAGCCGAGGTCAAAATGCCGAGTTAGGACTTCGTTGTGTTTTCCCTAAGTCGTTCATCAGTAGGCGATGTAACGGTGCACTTTCTCTCTTTTAAGGTGTTTTTTTTTTTTCCCCTGACCCATAATACGCTGTCTTTCTCTGCCAAAGAGTCGGAATTGTAGGAGGAGTTGTCGGTTAGGAATATATGTCTGCCTCGCTGCCCCCCCCCCCCCCACTCACTCTCTCTCTCTCTCTCTCTCTCTCTCTCTCTCTCCCTCTCTCTCTCTCTCCGCCACTACAACCAGCTGGTGAAACAGACTAGGCAAGAATGACACTCAGCTATAAATGCATTGGTCGGATTTCATTTCACCACTTTACTCTCCTCGTTTGCACCACGGCGCCGAAACGAAAAAAAAATGGAAATTATACCGCACTTGACTTTGCCCTGACTTCGCCACACTCGGAGTAGGAGAGCCAAGGGAGAAAGTGCGAGGGGCAGGACTTCATTCTTTAGCTCTTTTAAGTGAGAACTTCATGTTTTGTTCTCTAAAGTGCTACTCAGTCCCGGCAAGTTGATATTGTGCGTTTCTTCCCCACTCGAATGTCTTTGTTTTTCGTCCTCTTCTACTTTTCTGTGGAGTCCGATATTAGCAGACAATGTGTCTGCACGAGACACCTTGCTCTTGTATTTCTTTAGCATGTTTTTTTAAGTTTTTACAACTTCTATTTCTTCTGCTTTGAGCTGGAATATACAGTATATATTTTATGCGGTATTTTTAGGGGTGACATATTCTGTCTTTGAAAGGATGGTCCTAATCAAGTTATTCTTTTTGTGTGCCGTTAAGTTTCACGCCGGTGATTTGGTTCTGGCCATCAGTCGCGCCACTTTCAAGGCGTTCGCTCCACCTGTAAGCGAGCCGGTTTACGCACCTGTCGGTCGCAGCAACGGAATCGTGCAAACCATTGACCGGATTTACCACGGGGATGGAAAAGTGGGCTATCTAATATATTTGGATGGCAGGAAATTTCAGTTGGATATGGAGAGGGATGAAGCGCTATTATCCCATCATTTCAAGTCTAAGTATGCGAAAGCGCCGCAGGGTATAGACAAGAGTGCGCATTCGGCACACCGCCGATGTTTTTACCGTGGCACGGTGGACTCCAAGCCCGAATCGCTGGCGCTTTTCGACTTGTGTGGCGGTGGGTTGGAGGGCTTCTTTGCTGTGGAGAACCACCGTTACTCGATCAGGCCACTCCTCAGGGCCAGAGGGCATGAGAACGACGTGGATGCGGCGGGCGACTCGGTGATGGATCGATCCGTTCAGTACTACACCCGGGAGAGATTCAGCTTCGTAGCAGAGCCGGCAAAGGAAAGCTGTGGCACACGGGACCGGCGAGGACGCAGAGGTGATATAGAAAAACGCACGGGTGGTAAAAGAAAAGCTCGCAAGCACGGTCTCGCTTTTGATGCACTAGGAAGCACCACTCGGGACAGCAGGTGGTGGTTCTCCAATATGCTTTCTCGGACCTCATCAGGTAAGAGGCGCAGGAGATCGATCTCTCGCGCGAGGCAAGTGGAATTACTGCTAGTTGCAGATGAGTCCATGTCCAAGAAATACGGCAAAGATTTGCACCACTACCTTATGACTCTGGCCTCGATCGCATCCAAACTATACGGCCACGCCAGCATCGAGAACCCCGTTCGCTTGTCCGTAGTCAAAGTGGCGGTGGTGACAGATAAGGAGAAGGGTCTGGAGATCTCTAAGAACGCGGCCGCCACGCTGAAAAGTTTCTGCAAGTGGCAAAATCAACAAAACCCGCTGGATGACGACCACCAGCATCACCACGATGCCGCCATCCTCTTCACCAGGCAGGTAAACAACTGGCTTAGTCACAATAAGCGATCGGTTTAATATGGTGGAATTGTGCAACAGGTTTATAATGTGATTTAAATAGTATGTGAGGTTTTCGGGAACACCGGAAAAGAACGAGTCAGTTCCCTAATGGTATTTTTAAACACATAATTTAAATTAGTTTGTGCAATTAATATTAGACTGCAATATTAATAAAACAGCTGTAGTTTTACAATCACTGGCATTGCTATCTGTGTCTGTTTTAAGAATGTTTATTCAGTTGCTGTTTAAGGGTTTTTGTAAAAATGCATAAAATCTTGAAGCCCAGCAGATCTTCTGTGGGAGTTTGTAGGGCTTTTCACCTGTAGTAAATTCTAAGGAATAAAAGTTATATCCATCAGCAGTTTTCTCACTTGTGTGGGAAAACACAGACTTTCGAGGTCCTTAATCCTGGAAGAACTTGTTCCAGGAGAAACATGATCCATGCCAGATAACATTCTTGATGCACATTAAATACTCTGAAAGGTGGTTTAAGGAGTGAATGTCAAATCCGGCTCACTCCTATACATTAAAATCCTCTCAAAGCGTTTTCTCCTCAGAGCTTCTCCCCTCCCAGTCTTCTTGGCATTGCTCTGCAACTCAGTCATGTGATCTCTCATTCCCGGCATGCACATTCTTCCCAGGTTTTCAGGATGTAGCTGAGATCAGCTGCTGGCTAGATGGTGGTATTTCACCCTAAAAGCATTCAGACTGTTTTTCTTCTTTTCTCTGCATGAGGTCCTTCAGCTTTGCCCGATGTCTGGCCATGAGGGCCATGTATGCCACAAGGGTTGTGGGGTTTCCCACCTGTTTGAATAGGGGCAGTTTAGTGGGCTAGGTAGAAGATCCTTGATAGATCTTGGGGCTATTCCCTGTCTGGTCAACTGGCACAGAGATCTGATTCTCAGGTGCCATTTCCATGCATTCCTGATTCAAGTCTCAGACGCCCTCTTAAAGATTCGGCCTTCAGCACGTAGCAGGTGCAACATGTCACTATTGCATTCCCTACGGCACGGACGCCAAATTTTGCACTGGCAGGGCTGAGGACGAGGTGCCTTTTTGAGTGCTCCGCAGACACCTGTGAATTTGAATCCACAATCACAGACAGGCTGTTCAGCACCTGGATGACTTCTTGCACGTCTTGCTCAGGTGATCGATTTTGCCTTAAAACTCATCACCTCTTTTGTAATTGTAAACAACTCAGTCACAACGTGCCACGGTCTCCAGCCACTGTAAGCGACACTGCTGTCAGCAAAGATACGATTGACCCCTTCCCCCCCAAGCCCTCAGAGAGCTTGGACACCCACAAAACCACACTTCAGACAGTAACAGAGGAGCCTTTTCATAAAGCAGCATCTTCACGAGGGGCATTTCTGACTGACAGGGTCTATTTCGTCTCTGATTATTAGATTTTATGTCACTGGATGACGATGATGCATGATTGCATGATTTCATTCGCAGGGCCAACAATGCTCTGATTGTGAGCGAATTGGCTGCCAGTCATCAGAGTATAAAAAGAAGTGAGAATACAGTATCACACAGTGGGTTTTTATACTGAAAGATCCTGTGACCGGAAATACTTCAGCATAGAACCTAAATGGCATGTATCTTGCTGGATTTACATACCAAATGCTCCTCTGTTTAATTCATGACTCTGTATGTTTACTGGCAGAGCAGTTGTCAGGTCTGGAAGTCTGCTCACACCAACAGAGCAGTTGAATGCTCGGTCTGCGCTCATGCAGTCACCGGCTAGCTGTCTGTTTACAAACAGCAACAGCACACGCCATCACACGCCTTCCCAGAACCGAAGCTGTTTCTAGGGCAGCCATTTCTATGACAGCTCTCCTTCTTGTGCCAAAGTCACATGCACACTGTTCATGTGCATGTAGGTCTGTGGCTCCTATTGGCCAACCTAGCACAGCTGTGGGAGGAGCCTCCTCCCCCCCCCCCCCCCCCCCAGACAATGCCTGTTTGCATTAAGACACTGGGTTTCAAACCTTCTGATATTTCAGCCCAAGACAACCTGACAAAACAGGAGACACAGCCAGCACGTATAGGAGCATCACGCTCTGTGTTTGACGTTGCAACATCCATGGCAACGGTGTCATGCGGCATCTCCCTCGTGAATACTACTGCAAATAAATAAACTGTTGAGTCATCTGCAAGAAAGAGCTGCCTGAAGTGGAGTTCGTAAAGTAGGAAGATTGTAATGAGGCCATGAGGAGTGTGTAACATTCATGTGTGTGCCCGTGCATCTTTATATGCAAACACACGTGAACAGAATGCAACATAACTCAGGGTCAGCCAAGAGCAGAACAATACAGCCTCTCACACACACTTGGCCATGGTCTCCTGGCTGTACCTTCTGCTGGCACAAAGTGGAATGTATGTGTGCATGTGTGCAAACACATGCATCAGTGTGCAAGGCACTCTGCCCCACAGCCTGCATTTCAGAAAGTTAGACATGCCTGACCAAACATCGTCGTGCACACGCAAGACATCAACTCATGGCCACATGGAGTGAGTGGGCTTGCAGACAGCAGCCAGTTTTAAAACGTACACTGCCCTTACACTTCAGTTCAATTTAATCAGGCCCAGCCACTCATTTTACTGGTACAGCAGCTACATGGTTACAGTGCTACACCCATGCTGACAGTGCTAGTCATACCTGCAGTGCTACACTCGTGCTGACAGTTCTACTTGTACATGCAGTGATGCAGTGCTACACCCATGCTGACAGTGCTAGTCATACCTGCAGTGCTACACTCGTGCTGACAGTTCTACTTGTACATGC
>JAACJT020000001.1:34977384-35029155 GCA_009936485.2 Gymnarchus niloticus | reverse complement strand
AAGGTTGAAGGCAAAAGGAAGAGGGGACGGCAGAAGATGAGATGGATAGACAGTGTAGTGGAAACAATGAACATGAGATGCTCCGAGAGGCAGTGGAGGACAGGGCAGCCTGGCGTGCTGTGGTTCATGGAGTTGCGAAGAGTCGGACACGACTGTGTGACTAAACAACAACAACAACCTGCTAGTCAGGTTAAATAATTGGAGGAGATGTGAGAGGGTATGTCACAAAATAACTAACATCATATACGAGATTTTTAATGAACACAGCAGAATATTTACTAAAGAAAATTTACCTATGAACCATTCAAGGGTACAAGAGCAGAACCCTTCCTGCTAAACCTATGGGCACACGGCCACTTCATTAACTGCTGCTGCCCCCCCCCCGTTGGCTGAAGGTGATCCTTATATGGTTTTTTTGTTATTTTGTCTTCCTTCAGATGTCCAACCATGGAAGCTGGAGCTCATGGGGACCCTGGGGTGAGTGCTCACGAACATGTGGTGGGGGGGTGCAGTTTGCACATCGCCTGTGCAACAACCCTGCCCCGCGCAACAATGGCCGCTACTGCACCGGCAAGAGGGCCATCTACCGATCTTGCAAGATCACACCCTGTCCTTCTAGCAGTGAGTACTATCTTTTTGACCATCATGCTGTCAACAGACCACACACACTTCACACACAAACCCTAGGAGTTCAAGGAGTTCACACATATTATGTAAATGTAAACAAACTGCATACTCTCACCCAGAAATACACTACATACATACTATACAGCAAACATGCAAACTAAAATCAAACACTGTAACACAGTACTCACTCACACATGTGTAGATTGTGACTCCTGTATTCCCAACATGCAGTCCTGCATCCCCACCCCTACACACAGATACCCTGCATGCAGACACTCTCCTAACAAAGCTATTCCTTCTACCACACCTCCCAGGTAAAAGTTACCGCCAGGAGCAGTGTGAGGTACGGAACGGCCCCCAGGTGGACCCCAAGGGAGTGAAGACCTATGTGGAGTGGGTGCCCAAGTATGCAGGAGTACTGCCCGGGGATGTGTGCAAGCTCACGTGTCGGGCCAAGGGCACAGGCTACTATGTTGTGTTTTCAAACAGGGTGAGCTAAGGACCTCGGTCTTGGGCTGAGCTATTGAATTTACACAGACACAGCGTACGAAAAGAGTCAATTACTTTGACCTACTCCAGAGGGTGAGCTGCGAGAGAGCTACTGGACAATATTTCATAGCACTTCACAGAGCTACTGGCCAACACTCCATGGTTCTCCACAGAGCTACAGGCCATAGTATTCCACAAAACTACATACAGTCCAATATTCCATAGTTCTTCACAGAGCTACAGGCCAACAGCAACATAATGCTCAAGAGATACAGACTAACACACCATAGTGGGCCATAAAGCTACAGGGCAACACTCCATAGTGCTTGACAGAGCTACAGGCCAACACCACATATTGCTCTACAGAGCTACAGGTCAACACTTCATAGTGCTTGACAGATCTACAGCCCAGCATGCCAAAGTGTTCAAAAGAGCTACAGGGCAACACTCCATACTGCTCCACAGAACAACAGGCCAACACTTCATAGTGCTCAAGAGAGCTACAGGCCAAGTCTCATTTGTGTTCCAGAGGCCTAAACACTCCAGAGCACAAGATTTATGGGTCAAAGTTTTAGCAGAAAAATAAAGGATTAAAAGTGATGACCTTACTGGATGAATGTGAAATGGGTCATTCCATAGAGCCTCTGTGTTTTTGTCCAGGTGATTGATGGTACAGAGTGCCGACCCTTCAGCAACTCCGTGTGTGTGCGGGGGAAGTGCATCCGCACCGGCTGTGATGGCATCATTGGATCCAAGCTGCACTTTGACAAATGTGGCATTTGCGGGGGAAACAGCACAGGCTGCATCAAGGTAGTGGGCAACTTCACCAAGAAGAGGTAAGTTATGCAGTCACACGGCCTACGTTTGCCCCTATATGTGGAACACGTGAGAAACTCACCTGTACTATGTGAAGCTCTATCATAAATGAAGATGTCACCTGTAGGACATGTTACATGAGAACTTAGGGGTTGCTTAGCATGGAGACCTTTGCCATGTTGATCATTTCTCATGCCAGATCTTCAGCTCTGTATCATTTCTGTAGTTCCGTGTTGTCCTGACCCCATCACATGTCTGCTTGTGTGTATATGTGTATGCCTGACATTCCTCTTATTCACCTCTCCCCCCATCTCTAGCAAGGGCTACACAGATGTGGTGAAGATCCCCGCAGGCTCTACCCACATTAAGATCCGCCAACATAAGCCGAAGGACCAGCCCCGATTCACAGCTTACCTGGCGGTGCGCAGGCCCGGTGGAGACTACCTGCTGAATGGCAAGTTCATGATCTCAACTTCAGAGACCATCATCCAACTCAATGGCACCGTGCTCAACTATAGTGGCTGGAGTCAGAGAGATGACGCTTTGCACAGTATGGGTCCCGGGGCCTTGGGGGACAGCCTGCTAATCCAGATCCTTGCCACAGACTCCAAGCACCCGCTTGATGTGCGCTACAGCTTCTTCATGCCCCGACCCTCTTCCCCAGCCCTGCCACCTCTTCCTCCTCCTCCACCACCAGCCACACCACCCCCACCCCCGCACCGCACTCCCCAGCCGCAGTGGGACGCAGGGCCCTGGCTGGCCTGCTCCAGAACATGTGATTCTGGCTGGCAGACTCGCACTGTGCAGTGCAAGGACCCGCAGGGCAGGCTGTCTAAGAGCTGCCCGCTGGAGGCCCGGCCCTCTGCCTTTAAACAATGCATCGTCAAGAAGTGCTGAGGACACAGCTGCCCGCCCAAAGCCGTCGGCAGACATGGGCCACCTCAGTGCGGACGTGTACACATGCACCCAGGACTTCACCCACTAGTTTTTTGTTTTTTTTTGTGTGTGTATGAAATCACTCATTATTATCACAGTTATTATTAATCCACAATGCATTATTATTAGATGTTTTTGTACTTGCGTCATTGTTGCGTGCGTCATGAGCTCTTGACAAGGGCTGTGAGACAGGAGCCCCTTCAGTTCATTATCCTCCCATCCTTCATACTATGCTTAGAGAGTAAAGGGATGAGACCTACGGATAAAGTAATGATTGAATTGGACAAGAGTGGGGGCACAATCCTAACCCGACTGGTCAACATCAGACGATAGCTCTGCAGCAGTGGAATCAGACTCTGCTATGACAGGGCAAGACCAAATTTTACAGCCCCAATTTAAAAGGACACCAATGGAATGGGCTGGCACTAAGAAGTCAAACCCATAGGCCAATGAGAGGAGACGATACTGAGACAGTGTAGAACTCAATACTCCTCAACTGTGGATTGAAACTGGCTAACAACAGAAGCCACTGTCTGCATAGACAACCCCTGATAGTGTCGAATGAGGAGCTCAGTGCACACGACTAATGGCATGAGTGAGAAGCTGGGGTGGCACCCAGATTAAATGTTTCCCAGTACAGCTCCTCCTCACAAACGTGTCGAGACATCTGCATACGTGACTATGTGTGACTTCCATCCAGCATTAAGCCACTTCCATGAGTGACTGCATGTGACAGAGCACAATTTCGTGCTGCTCGAGACACCGGCGCTTCTGACTGTGCGCGAAGGTTGTTCGTTGGATGTGTGTGCGTTATTGTGTGCGCGTGTGCCCAACATGTAGCTTTGCTATACAGCAGTGTGTTTAGCTTCTCCCACCCTCATGTCCACAACCAGCTCAACACTCAAAAACGGTGCCTATGCACACCATCATTCGAGTTGGTTTTCTGTGCTTGGCTGTCTATCAGTGTGTTGAGGAGCTGTGAGAAAAGTGATTCATAAAGATGGAATGCAACTGCATTAAAAAACTGCAGCAAGAGGAAACTTACTGTCGTAATCCTGGTGTGAGGAGGGCCATCCTGGAATTGTAAAAACATAATCAAGTCAATTTGATTTGTTTTAAGACCATTCTCATTTACATTCACACACACTTGCCAACTGCTAAAGTTCTCCAGGAAACATGCCCCACTGACAATAGCTTAAAGGTATAATCTATTTGAAGACCAAGGCCATTCCTAAATCACAGGCTATACTGCCATTCCATCTTACAATTAAAACACCGTTCTGTTCTATGGTACATATGGACACAAACACAGAAACAGTACACGGACATCCAGAAGCATATAAAGCCTGCACACCCTTAAAGTATATACAGGCCAAGACCATGAACTACCAGCCCATTTTTTGACTCTCAAACCTTAATGTCCCTTCTCATCTCTCCTCCTCGAGCTCTCTGCATACTAGGAGCTATATGGAGTTGTGCATTTTGTCTTTGAAATTTAGCAAAGACTCACCTATTCCAAAGCCATCTTCTTACTGTTCTGTGGAACCTTTCTGTGATTTAATTCACCTATACCAATTACCACGTTGGGTGGAAGGCAAACCTTTTCATGAACCGTGGACCAGGAATCGACACACAATCCAGAGAATGAGATTTCTTCCACCCTCCCCCCCCCTTTTTTGATCACGGTTTCAGTGACTACCTGGATCACCGCAGGGCAGACGTAAACAGACCCACAAACAAACATCCACATACACGTGCTCTGTATCAAGTACTGTCTGACACGCCCACCACAGGGAAAAGACCCTACAAAATGACAGGAACACGGCACTGAAACTATAATTTATTGTTTGTACAACCATTATGTGAAAAAACGTGATGAATTTATTTATTTTTGTTGTTGTATATTGTAATTATTTAACATGGAATACCAATTGTGCAGAACATTTAATTTTTTAAGAAAATAGTGTTTTTTTTAGTATGTATATAAATATGTACATTTCACTCATCTGTGTATCAACTGTCTTGTCTTTTTCTTGTGTTGCTCCACATTTGATAAAGTATCCCAGCTTGCTTGGAGCAGTCCATCCAAATGACACAAGCTTAAAGGGGCATCAAGTTTTACATGTAATTATTTATCTAATAATTCTGTTTACACAGAAAGTGTAAACAGAAAGTGTATTCCAACTGCTTATCCTGCACAGGATCACTGGGTGCCTACACCCCATTTTATGAAGTGGCATACATACACACACTATGGGCAATTTAACAGTACAAATTCAACTAAATAATAATGTAATGCGTGTCTATGGAATGCAGGAAGAATCAATGGAGAACACGTTAACTGCACACACAGAGCAGAGGCAAGATTTGAACCCTTAACACTGGGGTTGTAAGGCAACCATATCACCATATAACAGTTATATGTTCAGGAGAAATCGTCTGCATGTAAAACAACGATCAAAAAATCTCTGCACAAATGTTTGCTGATCCTGATAAAAACGACCTGCAGCAGTGCAAAAGAAGTGTTAATAGCTGTAAAGCTTCCTGGTGAATACGGCATCCATACATCCAATTACGTAGTACTAAAAGAATAACAGAACATTATGTCCACATCTATCCTATCCCAGAGTTTCTCAAACTTAAACGCTTCGCAATGAGACAGCAGTGTGGTCAAATGCGATGCTGTGGCACCATCTACTGGATAATCATGTCTGATAAAAGACGTTGATTCACACAAGGGACAGTTGTGCTTGCAGGCACATGCTATATATATATATGTAGCCATACATTTAATTTATTTCACCGTAAGTACATCTGATTAATTAATTGCCTGATTGCCTGCCTAATTGCCTGAGAGGAACAGAACAAATATATTAGATGAGGTAGGGGTTTGGGAGCCAGACCTAAAGCACATAATTAGAGATTTATCCCATGTGTAATCACACTCAAATACGCACATGTATACTATAAATTATAAAGGACAATGGACGGAAGTCCTGAACATTATCAGGTTTAGTTGCAGGATGGCCAGTCATGTACCAGTGAGCAAGATTATCACTCAATTACTCAATTCTAATAGCAATTGTTTTTACTCATGGTTAACATGTTATATTAGACAATATTAGGATTATATGACGGTCAAATAATTGGCAACCATTTTTAAATGCATTGGCATTTTTTTCTTTATTTGTTTATATTTCGTTTTATTCTTATTTAGATTGTAATGAAGGCTTATACAAGAATATAAAAGAACCAATTTAAAATAAGTTGCCGAACCAATGTGTGTAACAAGTCTGCCATCTTGTGGACATTAAATTATAACAGACAGGACTTTTCTTGCACTGTAAAATTTAAGGTAGTATCGAAGTTACTGAATTTAATCTATCTTGCTGTCCAGTTGTTATAACCAACTTTAAATGCGTTTACATATTTCACACGAAAACACTTTTCACTTATTTAATGAAAAATTAAACTATTTGTGAATATTAACCCATAAAATTGCAACTACAGTAAATTATAGATCTCGTTCTCTGATAATGTTAGAAGATACAATGTGAACGTCATCACTGAAGTCTTCTAAGGTCTCATAAGACGTCTCTGAGGTAGGAGACGAATCAGTGTAACTTCCCGAGTTATACTTTAAGTTTGTACAAACAGACACGAGTGTGTATTTTTGAATTAAATGAGAGTACATGTAAAATGATTTACACATTTTAAAATTTCTGTACCACTTACCCTTAAAAAACTTTCTAAAAAAAGTAACAGCCCCACGCCTATTTTAATAGCAGCATTAACGGTAGAAGGACGTTTGTTTATATACATATATTTATAATCATTTTAGAAGACCATCTAAATACATAGGGGCTTCCAAAATGAAGAGCTTGTTGTTTAGACTCGTGCCGTATTTACCCCAACACTAATGCTAGTTTAACTCGGGGTTTTTTTTTTTACCCCACAATCTTAACACTCGATATATTGAATTACACCGTATTCGGAGTGTAAAATGATTCTTAATATGCGTCACGGAAGAATACGATTCAAACGGCTTCTGTCCTCGACCGCCCAGCTGAACAGAGTCGAGCTGACCGGGGATTTTCACAGCATATGCCGGACAGAAGGGGGGGACTTGTGGGCCATTTTGCACGTCAGTCGCTGTCTCAGACTTCCCCGTATTTCATTCCCCTTGATGGCCTGGGTTAAAACAAAACAAAAAAAAAAAAAGCCCCGTTAGCTCAACTCAGAGATTTGCCCTCTGACGTGACTGTATAGGTGCACGAATGTGATGCCCGTTACACAGGAATTAGTGTCCGCTGACTTCTAGGTTTCCTTTAAGGCTCGGAATAAAGCGCTTCGAGGGGAGGGCTGCTAAAGCGGAGAATGGCACAGTACCGCCTGCTACTTGGAGGGAGAAAAAAAAAAAAAAAGACGTTTTCTCAGCCAAGCGCCCTCCGCTATGATTGATTATGGTGGCCGGGGTCCAGCTCTCTACTGCGTTTTGGTTGCGCACGCCTGTAGATCAAAGGGTCTTCAGGAAGGGGGTGGTCCCAGGCTCGGGGATATATAGCAAGCTGGGACCGAGCAAGCTTTAAGGGAACCGAGGAGTAGAGATCCGGAGAGGCAGCGGGTACGCTTATCCGAAGAGGGGGGACTTGCGTTTGAACTCTTTTTTGAAACGACATAACTTTTACTGACAGCCCAGCAGATATACCAAGTTATGCCCACGTTCTGACATCCATTCTATGGGTTTATGTTACGCCAAGTCATTTTACAGCGGATGTTCATTTTGAGTTCATTTTTCTACTTTATGACTTGCCCCTTTTTGGTGTAATCATTGATATTTTCCTCAAATAGGCTGCACGCCTAAGGATTTTTAATTGCGTCTTCTAAGAAATACTTTCTTTACATTTAAAAAAAAGAAAAAGATCTGGTGAAGGTATGAAGTCGTTTCCGTGCATCTCTCTCGGCTGGCTCGCAGCTTTGTACCTGAGCGCAGCACATGGGGCATGGAAGGAGAGTACAGTGGTGCCGGTACCGGTGCCGGTCCAGGCGGGGGGCGACACGGAGCAGCGGCGGACTCTTAGCGCTGACGAGAGACAAAAGGTCGCCGAGAGACGGATCTACCAGTTGGACGCCTTTGGCAAGCGGATAGTATTAGACCTGGAGCCGGACCAGACCTTCCTGGCGCCGGGGTTCGTCTTCCAGATGATCGGCCAGCCCGAGAGCCCGGATTCTGAGATGCAGCGAGCGTCTGACAGCAGAGCCGCGGCCGAGTGCTTTTTCTCGGGCAAGGTGAACGGAGACGCCAGCTCCGTAGCCGCGCTCAACCTGTGCCACGGCCTGAGGGGCGGCTTTTCCCTCGACGGCGAAGACTGTTTCATCGAGCCGGTGGACGGGAGCGACGTCAGCCTCCACGTCCTACGGTGCGGGAGTGGAAGAGCGCAAGCCGGAGAAGGCGGTGCCAAGTGCGGGGTGAACGAAGAGGAGCAGAGGGAGCCTTTGAGGCAGGAGGAGGGTGCGAAGATGGAGCCTCCATCCCCCGATCGGACGGGTATATTCACTATTGATCGTAACTGGACCCATTCATTTCAAGAGTGCTTACATTTCCATGACGCGACGTAGGCAATATTGTCGTTGATTAACACTTTATATAAAAAAAATATTGTACATTAGGTTGTAATCGTTGCTTGTGTAGAAATTCCGTCAATGGGACAGCTGGAAACTACAAAGTTTCCGTTACAATAAAAAGAGTTTTTCTGATTATAGGGCGACTGATTAAATATCCAGTCTCCTAGATTTTAGGAATCAGGCTATTAGAGAAGCGTGTGATTGTCTTAAGTATCATTTTTGTCTAAATGACCGGCGCGATCTTGTTATCGCCGAGAATTTTAATTCCGAAACACTGATGAGTTTACTGGGGTAGACTGAAGTGTTGGGGTATGAAATCAGTCGCTTCATCGGGTCACAGAGGGTTAAAAGGAACATTTCAGCCCTGTCACAAACCGGGGGGGGGGGGAAGGGAGGCTGAGTTAGCGAAGTTCAGACGTGTAAACTCTTCTCTGGTCCCGCACCGCTGGCCGGCTGCTTGGCGTTCGTCTCATTTTTCTGCTCGGTTCAGGAATGGCGCCAGATGTACGGAGGCGGTGTGAACGCTGACTGGTGTCATAAAAACCATATGTCAACGAGGTAGCCTGCAGCCGGCAATCCCTACCGCTATGCAGTGTGCTGGATCGAGAAACAGAATAACTAACAACAACAGTTTTGAAAGTAACTATCGAACAAAAGAAAAATTAAGCAAAATGTATCGCTGTAGGCTACAGGGCCCCCCTGCGACCCCGCATAGGGTAAGCGGCATGGATGGATGGATGGGTCACGGTTCTTTGAACAGTCCTGAAAGTATAGCAGCAGACTAATACGGATTTGATAAGTTTTGCAGTTTATTTGCCGATTTCATTTTCTTAGTTAAGTAGCACCTTACCTTTCTTCCCTCCTTTGCCCCTCCAGCTCACCACCGATCCCGCCGATTTGTCTCCACCCCCCGCTACGTGGAGATGCTGCTGGTGGCGGACCAGTCGATGGCCGAGTTCCACGGGGTGGGGCTGAAGCCGTACCTGCTGACCATCATGGCCGTAGCGGCACACCTTTACCGCCACCCTAGCGTCCACAACTCCATCACGCTGGCCGTGGTCAAGCTGTTGGTGGTGTACGATGAGCAACATGGTCCGAACGTGTCCCAAAACGCGGCGCTCACTCTCCGCAACTTCTGCAACTGGCAGCGGCAGCACAACCCACCCAGCGACCGGCACCCAGAGCACTATGACACCGCGGTGCTGTTTACCAGACAGGTACACGCTCGCCCAGGCACACGCACATCAGCTGCATGTCACACGAGCTGTGCTTCACGGGGTCTCCGGCTGAGGAAATCGCTTATTCTGGAAAGGTCAGCTGACCTTGTGCCCGCCTCCCCCTCACAGGACCTGTGCGGGGCCCACTCCTGCGACACCGTGGGGATGGCAGACATCGGCACCGTGTGCGACCCAGAGCGGAGCTGCTCCGTCATCGAGGACGACGGCCTGCAGGCAGCTTTTACCATGGCACACGAGCTGGGTAAGAGAAATCAGTGCTGGCACAGTAAACTCGCACGCAAACACACACACAGGCATGATGTATTTTCTCTTTTTTCTGATAAATGGTGAATATTATTTACACGCATCTGTGCTCAATTACTCCCAGATGCTAACTGACTTCTGACCCCTGGTGCCACAGGTCACGTGTTAAATATGCCCCATGACGACGCAAAGCAATGCGCCAGCATCAACGATGCCACTTGGGGCTCCCACATGATGGCGTCCACCCTGTCCAACTTGAACCAGCAGCATCCCTGGTCACCATGTAGCGCTCTGATGATCACCTCCTTCCTGGACAATGGGCACGGTGAGAGCCAAACGCAGCCATGCCTTTGTGGTGGTTATCATTCCTGGTGAAGCTGTATCAGAGACTGACTTCCGAACTCACAATCCTAGGCCACTGCCTTCTGGACAAGCCGCAGAAGGCCCAGCCACTACCCAAGACCTTACCAGGCTCGGTGTACGATGCGGACCGCCAGTGCCAGCTGACCTTCGGGGAGGAGTCCAAGCACTGCCCGGATGCAAGCACAACCTGCATGGCGTTGTGGTGCACCATCACGGTCTCGGGGGGGCTACTCGTCTGCCAAACCAAGAACTTCCCCTGGGCCGATGGCACCCCTTGTGGAAAAGAGAGCTGGTGCTTGGGTGGCCGGTGCCTGACGAAGAAGCAGGCTGCACACTTCCAGGTAGGTCTGGGTGAATAGTAGCTTTTGCAACATAAGGGAGATTAACCCATGGGGATTCTTTCTTGGGAGTTGCTACTTTGCTATGGGGATTATTACACAGCTCTTGTTCCCCTTATTCGCAGACCCCTGTGAATGGTGGATGGGGTGTTTGGGGCCCCTGGGGAGATTGTTCTCGTACCTGTGGTGGAGGGGTGCAGTACTCCTTCAGGGACTGCGAGAACCCCACTCCCAGGAATGGGGGCAAATACTGTGAGGGGAAGAGGATCCAGTACCGTTCCTGCAACACTGAGCCTTGCCCAGACACCAACGGTAAGAGCCCAGAGCTGAGTGTGATCAGAGTTTCCTCCAAGAGCTTACAGCTCACAGATAATTGCTGGTGCTACATTCGTCCTTCTGGACTTCAGACAGCAGTGCCAAGACGCCTTCAGCTACGTGTAAGAATTCCAGGTGGAATTAGAGGGGACTTTGTGTTAACAATTACCTGGGACGAGAGCCTTTGGGCAAGAGCTGAGAACACAAATAAATGACTGAGGAGCCTTGTAAATGAGAGTTCATACAGCCCAGACCGGCCCAGCTTTGAAGGGACAGAGAACTTCATAGTAAACATTCTAGAAACATAAACGGTATCGGTCACCAGGACTGGCTGCTCCTGACATAGACTGTGTGTTTATGGGAGAGAGAGCATGCTGCTCTTGTCAGTACTGGCTCATGTTATGACCAGCAATTATGTGGTCGCTCTTTAAGGAGCTTAAGCACAAGGTTTCTGACTTCTCTTACCCTTCCCTCCCTATGTTTGCAGGTCTCTCCTTCCGTGAAGAGCAGTGCTTGGCCCACAATGACATCTCCTCCAGCATGACATTTGGGTCGAGTAACAAGGTAGAATGGGTCCCCAAGTACACTGGGGTCTCTCCCAAAGACCGCTGCAAGCTGGTTTGTCGAGCCAAAGGGACCGGTTACTTCTTCATCCTGAAGCCAAAGGTGAGGCATGGAGTACTGAACGTGCCTTTGCGTTCACAGTAACGTGAGTAGCTTATGACTGTGACCGTGAATTCTATGCTGCCCCCAGGTGGCAGACGGAACTCCCTGCAGCCCTGATTCCACGTCTGTCTGCGTGCAAGGCCAGTGTGTGAAAGCTGGCTGTGACCGGGTCATCGGCTCTAACCGTCGGTTTGACAAGTGTGGCGTTTGCAGCGGGGATGGCTCCACATGCAAGAAGGTGTCGGGTTCGCTCGAGTATGCCAAGTAAGTGCCTTCACATGCAGGTTTTGTACTCTTTTCTGTGAGTTTGTGGACATGTTCTGTCTACAAATGTGGAGCTATTCATTAGTTAGCTGTTTAAATGCAAGTGTTGAATGTTTTCCTGTCATGCAGGCCTGGGTACCAGGATGTTGTGATCATCCCTTCTGGAGCAACACATGTGGACATCAAGCAACGTGCTCCGGACAAACCTTACCAGGACAACAGCTACCTGGCCCTCCGACGTCAGGATGGGACCTACCTACTCAACGGGGACTACAAGCTGACCACACTGGAGACAGATATCCCCCTGCAGGGGGCGCTGCTGCGCTACAGTGGCTCCGCAGCCTCCCTGGAGCGCATCCGCAGCTTTGCGCCCTTGCCAGAGCCCCTCACTGTCGTGGTGCTGTCCGTTGGCGACTCTCCCCGGCCCCGAATCAAGTATACCTACTTTGCCCCCCGACCGGCAAGCCGGAGACCCTCAATCAATGCCATCAAGGAGACAGGAAGTGCAGAGTGGACGCTGCGTGATTGGGGCCCCTGCTCCCTGACGTGCGGCGGGGGCGTTCAACACCGAGACGTGGACTGCCTAGACTCCCGTGGCCACCCATCAGCCGAGTGCCCGCTGGAGCTGCGCCCAGCTGTGTCGCGCCTCTGCGCCCCTAACCCCTGCCCCATCTGGCAGCCTGGGCAGTGGTCTCCATGCTCCAAGACCTGCGGGCGGGGTTTCCGCAAGCGTACTCTGCGCTGTGTGGGACACAGCGGGCGTGTCCTCCCCCACGAGAACTGTGACCCGGAAAATCGTCCTAGGCCACTGCTGGATCTGTGCAACCAAAGTCCCTGCTAGAGGCCCCAGTATGAGGAGGGATGGGGTTTTCTTGTCAGGCCCCACAGTGTGAGGCTTCATTTTTACAGACTTGGAGTTCCAGCAAAGATAAGGAAACTCCCTGAAAGTTATAAGTATGACCATGAGCGTTCAGTCTAAACCCAAAGGAACACCAAGCCTTCGAGGAGAATGTTTACATTTTAAACAGTGTTTAGATTACCGTCAGTCTGCACATGAGGGGGCAACAACATGACTGTCACCTTGGCGACATGGCTCAAATGCAGCCATCCGTCACACAGACAGGACGTGCTGGGGGGCACAATACAGACCCTCCTATTGGAAGGAGAAAGAAAGAAATGGACACATTGCTGCTCAAGCATGCTGCTTTAGATGTTGACATTGTGCATTTATGTGTGTGTTTGTCTACTAGTGATGGGACAAATGAGGCTCGAAAACCTGTGGTGGGTGGGAGTATCCCGAACAACCAATCAATGCTGGGATACTCCCACCCACCACGGGTTTTGAAGCCACATTTAGTGCCAGCATTGATTGGTTAGTTCAGGATACTCCCATCCACCACAGGTTTCAAAACCTCATTTGTCCCAACACTACTGTCTACTCTGTTCAAGCTGGACTGGACAGAATTAGTATTTGTATTTGTTAAAAATTAGTAGGTTGAGGTTTTCCAAAAGAACTTTAGCACTGGTGCTGAGGAAGCTAGCTGTGTCCACGGTGATGTCACGCATCTCTGGCCCAGTGTTTTACCTCTTTTCTGCAGTCAGGTCTCACCCACAGTTCACTGTCTTGTGTCAAAAGGTTTCCTGACCTGCCCTGGTGAAACCAAGCCTAAACACACTACTACCCAGACTCCCTTTGTATTTATGTTGCTAGGAAACACAAAATCACATATTTTCAGTGCATCAGTGGTCTTTAAATTCATTCAAATCTTTTTACTCACTGCTTTCACGGGTCACAGGAAGATTTCAGAGAAGCTGGGTGTACTGGTGCAGTGGAAGGCTTATGCCTGCACGTACGGTTACTTGCTTTCAATTGAGTGCTTGGTCGGTGCCTCTCTAACGGGTGTATGCGTTGGCCTATTTCTGAACAATCAACTGTTTGTGTTCTATGTGTCGTATTGGTTAACTAACCCACATTTCTAGTCCCAGAACTGCAAAGCTATGCAACGGGCCTCCATAAAAAAATCTGGGTGGTCTTGTCCCATTATCTGCGCTGCTGTGACAAAAGCTGCCGGTGTGTGTATGTGTGTGCATGCATGTGCTTAGTATGTGAGGGTCTGTCAAGTACTTTTTCTCTTAATACTTCATAAGTAAATCTCTCCTACCTTCTGAGAAGGACTTTTTTACAGAATATCTAAACGTTATTTATTTTTGTACATTCTGGAAAATATAATCTTTTTTGCTATTTTATAATTATTATTGTTACATCCATTAAAACAACAGAAGAACATAGAATGTATGGAGTATTTATACAGTGTTTTTTATATATAAATATATATATATATGATTCTAGGTTTATGAATAAACTATCACAATGACCTGCCAGCTATGATGACTTGAGTTACATTTCATGTCGAACCCGGGTGCCAGAGTCTTTTGTCCAATTCAGTAGTTAGTTTTGTTTCCCATTCTCTGCATTCCAAATGTTGCTTCTCTCAGAAGACCTGGCATCTATAACCTGCCATTAGTAGGGTGCCAACACTGCAATGTCCCAGTGGCATGAAGCTCAGTTTCAGATACATGGAGCAGAGAATACGGACAGCTGATTAAGTACGCTATATTACTAATGGGACAGAAGAAACCAGGCTTGGAATTACTGTGTGCTGTCAATCACAAATTGCTCAAACCCAGTTCACACTGGGGAGTTCATTCGTTTCCATTGTATTAAAGCAGACAATGATTGACAGAACACAGCAGTCACACCCAGTGTGGGTTTTGAGACCTCATTTGCTGCTGGATACTGCTATTACCCGTACCAATATAAACATATACATATTTCAGCTTCCCATACTGCCATTTTTCTTTATTAAGCCAGCTGAGATCCTAGCCATCATGTGATGAACTCTCTCGGTATCACGTTGCGTGCCTGTGGCTTTCACAGAGTGAAGCTGCTTAACGCTGATCTCGTGAACGGGACCCTGATCCATCTGAGATCCATTATCCTACTGGGCCAAGCAGACAGACAAGGGTCTGATAATGACAGTGTCTGGTTTCAGCCTGGCAAGTGAAGCCTCAGCCTAGGGGGACTAAGAATCTTTTCATAACTCTCCTGTACTCGAATATTATGAGGGAGACCAGCTGGAGGACTGGCTGTGCAGTGGAGTGGATACACTGCAGTATACTGACTGGCAAAGAATAACTTGTCTCAGGGTATTCGAGAGGTGAGAAGACGGAACAGACACTTCACTAACAACAGGAATACAAGGTGCTTGTGGCAAGGTGTCCAATCAATAACAGACTACAAGTCCTCACTAGCATACAAAATGGACCTCTCCTTACCAGACAAGCTCAACAACTTCTACACACAACTGCACAGATCATCTGGAAAATGTCTTTGCAGGGCTCTGGGGTGGCACACCAGAAAAGCATTTATCCTGTCATCAGCAGGTTGTGATGGTGGTTCAAATCCTGCTGTTGCCATCCATGGCCAGGAGCCCAGGAGAGCAAAATTGGCCAGTGCTCTCAGGAAGGGAGGATGGCATACTTTCCCCAGTTGCTTACACAGTGATACTAGCCAAGCATGGGTGTCTGTGAGTACATGCATACAGAGGGGGATGGGTAGTGGGGTCCTCAGTGTGTGTTGTGCCACCCCCTGGTGTCTCATGTACAACAGTTTGATAAGATGTGGTCAGTTGGCTTCACGTGCCTCAGAGGAAGCATGTGCTAGCCTTCATCCTCCCTGGTCAGTGGTGTTTTGTGACAGGGGAGACAACCTGATGGGTGGGAATTGGACACAACTAAAGTAGGGAAAGAAAAATGTCTTTGCAGGTATCTTTAACATCTCACTCAGCCAAGCAGTAGCACCCACCAGCCTCAAGAGTGCAACTATTATATCCGTGCCCAAGAAGTCTAACCCTGTCTGCATGAACGACTTCCACTCTGTAGCCCAGCCTCCGATAGCTATGAAGTGCTTTGAGCAGCATATTATGCAGTACATCAAAGCCCATCTCAATGCTAACCTAGGCCCATTTCAGTTTGCATACAGAGGGTGCAATATCCATCATACTCCATCCCATTCTGACCCACTCGGAAAACACAGACCCTTAGAATGCTCTTCATCGACTTCAGCTCGGTTTTTAACACCATCATACCCCAACAGCTGCCGGAGAAGCTGAGGCTGTTGGGCATGGGCACTGGCACCTGCAACTGGGCCCTGGAATTCCTGACGTTGAGGTTCACCGTGCTAACCTACAACTGCACTGCCAAATTTAACTCCAACAACATCATCAAGTTTACCAATGATACAACAGTGGTAGAATAGTAGAAAAGAGATGGGTCAGAATACGGAATGGAAGAGGAGCAGTTGACAGCATGGTGCAGGACGTATCATAATCTCGCACTCAGTTTCAAGAAGACCAAGGTTGATGCTAATTGACTTCAGGAGAGCCCCTTTGCATCACCTTCCTCCATTGATCTTCAATGGTGCTGCTGTGGAGAGGGTCAGCAACGCTAATTTCCTGGGGTCTCCTTGGCAGAAGACCTAACATCAACCATCAACACTACAACCATCATCAAGAAGGCTCAACAGCCACTCCACTCCCTCTAGAGAATAAAGAAGGCCAGTCTCCTCTCCCCAGCCCTCACCACCTTTTTCAGGGGCACCCTCAAAGGTCTCCTGACCTGGTGCGGTAACTGTAAAGCGAACGATCTGCGCCAACAAAACAAAATAGAGAGGATAGTTGAGAAGATCACTGGCACCCCTCTCTTCTCCCTGCTGGAGATTTACTACTAGCGCTGCTCTCGCAGAGCCCTCAGCATCAGAGATCCTTCTCACCCCTGGCACCGACTGATTTCTCTCCTGCCATCTGGAAGGAGGTACAGGCACATCCAAAGAGGGACCACCAGGCTGCTCAACAGCTTCTTCCCCAGGCTGTCAGACTCCAGAACACCCAGGCCCACCTTGCAAACACACACATTCCACCAACATCCCTTTTACCTTCCTACCCAACACTGGTAACTTTAATACTTTAATACTGGCTGCTTTTATACAGGTTACTAAAATACTGGTTACTGGTTACTTTAACACCTGCACTTGCTGAGAATTCTTTTTCTTTACATTCAACAATGTATATATATTCACCTGTATCTTATTCCCTTCTTGTTATTGCAAGATTTATGTATTATTGTGATATTTGTCTGTTTGTATGGTCTGTTATGGCACTGTTCAGTCTGTGGGGAACAGCATTTTGTTTTTTATATATGCAAATACACTAAAAAAATATAGTAAAAAACTATCTAAACAGAGGACTCGCTGTGCAAATGGAGGAGACGATGGCATCAGACTGACTGATACACAGGAAAAGCTCTTGGATTTGTTTTTAAGAGTTAGGAGTTCTTTATTGTCATTATATAGCACTGATTATATAGTGTTTTCAGACGGAGCAGAAATACAAAAAACAGTAATAATAGTCAAGGTAGAGTAAGAATTCAAAATACATTCAACATAGTGAGAACAAAATGTATATATACAGTATAAACAGAAATACAAGCTAAGTACAGGTCATGATATATTGCACGTATTTGACATGCTTCTCTCAGAAAGTCCCATTTAAAACTAATATGTTGCTGTCAGTAAACATGAAGAACAGATGTATCACGATAAATATGTTCTTTGCATTAGTTTGTCTTTTAATCGTGACAGACTTACGACATTTAAATAGAAGCGTTTCGGAATCAAACCAGGTGGCTACCTAGGAAAAACCATTCAGCCTGTAATATTATCTTAAGCAAAGCTGTAATGGTGTGAGTCAGCAACAGCAGTAAAAGAGAAAGTAAAGGAGGTCAAGTCTGCAAATGTTTTTTGCAGCTGGAAGACAGTGACAAAACACTTGTTTAAAACCTGAGAAAAGAACCAGCTGTGAATTCCTTAAATAAAAGTCAAGATATACAATAAGGGAGAATGCCATAATGTTGTTTGCTTTTGGAAAAAGGTGTCTGATAAATTTATAGGGGATATTTCTGTGTTTTCTGTGGCCTGGAGATGGAAGATGTGGCCAGATGGAAATGCACTTAGGCCTTTGATGAAAATCTTGAAGAACTGTAAGGACTTCATCAGCTGGGAAAGTGACTTGAAAATGGCTTGACCCAAACAGCTGATCCAAGACTAAAGTGGGTCAGCCACATTGACCCTTCCCTGCTTGGTTAGATTACAAAAGGTTAGTTGCTGCATTTAACTAACCATAATTATAATAAGTAAGCAACTACAGGGTTGCAGGGTTGGGTTGTACTAGAATACAAGTACAGGTGTTACATATTCAGAATAGAAAAATTCATATTCTGTACTTGAGTATTCAAGAATACAGGTACTTTATGAAATTTAAGCCTATACTTTAAAAATACTTTTTAAATCATGTATATATCTTTTAAATCTTACAGTAGTCTAATTTCTAAACCAGCAGAACTGTTTCTGACCGTAGTCTTTACTAGTCCTTTTCTTTTCTGTCCACACAGTGGGTTTAACAATTAGACCATGCTACTAGACCGGACAGCATTGTAACACCTCAGTGCCTTTGGCTCTTGACCATATCTTCACCATTTTAAATTTAATCAAGTTGTGGATGGCAGAAACTTTTTTTTGTCAAACGCAAGCTGTGCTTACCGGTACTCATTTGTCATCGATTACCATTAACAAGTATTGAGTATTCTGTAATTTTTTTTTAATTTTTTTTTTTACTGTACAGCGTGACTGCAATGTTCTTGTAAAAATATAAATTCATTACCGACCTTAACCTACACTCTTAGATCATCATCATTATCATCTCTGCTAAAGAATACATCCTCCGTGTCTCAAAATCCCAGCACCCAAAGTATGTGAAGGTACTTTAAATAATTTATATACATAAAGTAGCACTCGTGACGCTTTGACATACTGTGGGTCTTGGGGTTCTGGGACACAGAGGGTGGATAGATGTTACTTGTAGGATATAGCAGATTATATAGTCAAATGTTATTAACTTAATTTATTAACAGCGTGCGTATATATAACATATATGATGACATTAATCACACTCTATCCACTTAAATATATGTTACAGTTTCAAAAGGTATCCAGAATGTATTCTGAATAAGGTACACATTTTGAGCATTCACAAAACAAAGCAAAACAGCCTGAATCAACCTAACAAGAATGAATAAAATAATTGCTATTGATAGATGGTTGCGACTGATCGACTTCCAAACCCTGCCGAGTTAAATGAATAAGACAGCCACAATGACTAACTGCAAGGCATGAAAGTTAACACATGAAACAACTAATTTCTTCCATGACAAAGACTGTGACTGGGCCACATTCCAGAAAAACATATTAATATGCTAATGACTTCACTGCAAACTAGCAGGAGGCCAAAGACTGAATGGCAGACAGGCCTTTATGGTCAAAAGTCATGCATACATACGTATTTCAGACTTTCATCTATTTAGATATGTGTCAGAAAAGCCATGCAAATGAGTATGTCTTTTGATGTTCTATCTGGTACTGGACAATAATCTGTCACTGTCAACAGGCATGCAAAGCAAAGCGAAATTCTTTGCAGCCGAGCTCATAAGTCACCTACAATGTACGATTAGCAGCGATGGAAGTTTTTTTAAGGATTTCTGCGGTATTTTCTAAATTGAGTTATCCATAATTTCTTCATGTGACAGTAGAAATCGCGTTAATTTGAGCCTGCAGCGCGCATCTCGGATGTATAAAGCAATCGACGGCCATCGGCCAAGCATACTAGTGCTTTAGGTTAAGCATCCTTTGCTTGATTTTTCAAAAACTATAGCGATTTTGGCTGAAATGGGTTGCTGTTGCTACTTAAATGGCCCGGACTGACAATTTGAAAGAAACAGATCTTCAGGTTTCATTTTAGCGCGGTTCAAATCGTCATCCAGACGATTAACAGTACACTAAGCCACTCTGACAATATTGGCAATATTCAAGAGTTCTATATAAGGGAAACTATAGCCCTGTTATCGTTCCAGAAATTGCAATGAAATGTTTTCTGTCATGATTTCAAATTTCATCACATTTTAAGTATGAACATACGTATATAAAGTGTCCTGACATGTTTTCCAAGACATGACAACATGCCCACGGACATGGAACAATTGGTCTTTGTATTTGCTACTCAGAGAGTTAGGGAAGTTCTATTTTTCTCAATTTGTTATTTTGGCCTGGGTCATTTCTGACATTATTCACCTGTATTATGCGCTTTGTACTTGTCCATCACACAATACATTTTCCATCTCTATGTACATTTCCCAGTTTTTTTCTTTACTCACTTTTACGAACTAAATTCTGATACAGCCCAGTCCTATAGACTAGATCCTAACAAAACAGGTTCAAATGTTAACGACCTGACCTCTCCAGACTGATTTTTCTTACCTACAACCTACTGTTGGACAAAATAATACATGTAGACCCCCACCGCAACTTAAAAATGCAAGTAATTTCTGCAGATTAATAAAGTTAAAAATTAACCTGAAATTTGTCAGACTTCAGAATTAAGCTAAGATTTGTCACCAATGTCAAAAGCAAAGGAAGTGTTCACAGCACCATGTCAAGCCTCAAAAAGAATCCACATTATTCTATTCACCATAATACTGTGAATATTGGCAAAACAAAATTTAACACCAAACATTCTGTTAGTAATCTAGTGCAATTGTGGGTCAGTTTATCATAAGACATAATGAAACTCTGTCTGTCCATGCAGCTGTTTTGCAGTCATTTTCCAAGACTGAAGTAAGTGGTAAAAATTGTTAAATCCCTTTGTAGCATTACTCAGTGAGACGTAACACTGCTCAAATGCTTAATGCACAAATTTTTTTTTTTTAAATAAAAAAAGGCTTCTTGCCACAGAAAGAGGAGCTGGGGGAGGCACATTACGTGTTTATGCTGTCATGACAACCAGGTCATTGTGAGGTTTGGCTGTTGCTGACAGGAGCCACTAGTAAACAGTTTAGATCAAACCTCATTTCTCTTCCTCAGTGTGGGTCCCCTTAGAGAAATGCTACAACATTATACAAATGCAAATTTGTTGCGATAATTTTTACGTGCAATATTTGGGCATACAATGCCGCTGGCTGTATACATTCAATAAAAATAATTTATGTGGTGCAATACTGATGGGTACTGTAATACTTGTATTTTACTGTAGTACTGGGATAGCTGCTGAACTCAATCATGGTGAAATAGATCTGAATTATATTACATCTTTAAGCATTTACCACATTTTACTGTACAATTCTGCTTTTGCATTTTTGTATTTAAACTACAACCCCAAATCAGAAAAAGTTGGGACAGTATGGAAAATGCAAATAAAAAAATGCAGCAACTCTTAAATTTACTTTGACTTTTCTTTCATTGCAGACAGTATGAATCCAAGACATTTCAGGTTTTGTCTAGTCAACTTCATTTCATTTGTTATTACACATCTATTCCTGCATTTCAGGCTTGCAACACATTCCAAAAATAGTTGGGACGGGGGTAATTTAGGGCTAGTAAGGCACTATATAAATAAAATGTAACTGAAAATAAAATTTAATTGAATTATCATAAAACAAAGACTGTATAAGCATGTAGCAATCTGCTGCTAATTAATAAGACTATGAAAGTGGTTAAAATTGTCATGTTAAATCCTTTATTAATATTAGCCAGTAAAAATGAACATTTGCTCAAATGCTAAATGTAGAAAAGAACTATTTACAATATTTACATAATTTACAATAGCTCCTCAACAGAACAAGGAGCTGGGGGGGCACTCAGGTGTGCGTTGCCATGGCACTCAGCTGCTCAAACGGCTGTTGGAAGATGTCACTCTGTAAATAAACACAGCACACATTTAATAGGGCACCATAGTCCAAAGAGGAATACCCTAACCTAAACTAAATATCAGGTTCATCCATGTTAACATTACACATCATCAGGTTCACCGTGAGTGCCAGGCAGCATGGTACCCTGATGGAAGAGGACTCCCATGACTCATCCTCTAACCAGGTCAGTGTATTCCTTGGTTCACCAACAACAACTTGGGCAGAGAATGAGTCATGGAAGTCCAGTTCATCATTGGTTTGTTGGGTAGCCAACACCAGACTTTTTGGGTCCATCCTCTGCCCTGGCAGAGAATATGATGTCAGCACCCCAGCGAACACATGGTGACCAGGACTTCCGTGCTCTATCCAAAGCCCAGGTCATCAATGGGTTATTGGTGATGGGATGATCTGTGAAGTTGGTCTGTGTGGGTTAAATAAAGATAGTATCAAAACATAACTCATGGGACCAGAGAGAGTTTCACCACTGTACAATTCAGACATCACATACGAACCTCATTTCTCTTCCCAGTTGTAGAATTCTTCCACCAAATGAGATCACTCCTAATCTTGCTGTCTTCATTGTACCCCTGATGACAAGAAGACTTGGCCTCTGCAAGAGAACATGGAGATCGCCAGGTAAGGTGTCTGAGCCAGATGAACTGAGTGATGTTAAACTGGCTGGATTCTCACTGAAGAAATTTACGTTTGGATCTCTTTGGTCAGTTCAGGTTCTTGGCCACATTGGGGAATCGGCGTTGTACAGGGGTGTGTGGCTTGAACTCTGGTTCTCCGAAGCAGGCTGACAGGTAGTAGCTTCTCTGGTGTAAAGCCCTAGGGTGATGGTTAAGATGTTTCAGTTATGCAAACCGACTCCATAGGAGGCACAAGTATCTCTGACCTTGAGACACCTGCAAGTCATCCACAGCTCATCAGCTTACAAGAGTGCTAACCTTAGTGAAGAACTGGTGGCGCCTTATTTTGTCCAGAGTCAGGCGATCATGTGGGTCCTTCGTTAGGATGCGAGTGATGAGCTGCTGGACTGCCCCAGAGATGGTTTGGGGCAGAGTATATTGCGACTCACTAACCATCTTGGAAAGCTCATCCCAGTCTTCACTTAGAAAAGGTACATTGCCAACCAGCATTGTGTAGCTGTAATGAGAAAAGCAACAAAGGCGCTTATGTTCAATTCACATCTGAAATAAAATACTGCACTGGAGCACATTTCAAATTCTGTGCTTCTTGTTTCTGGCTGAGTCAGTCAAGGATGTGCATGACAGCAACAGGACAGAATTGTACACAGAGAAAGAATACAAAGAAAGCCCTATTCTACTCATATACATACATGACAATGCCCACTGCCCATACGTCCGACTCTGGACCGTGTCCCCTCCCATTCCACACTTCGGGAGCAATATAAAAAGATGTCCCACAGATTTCTCTGCAACAAACACAAAAGGAAAACATAAACACACATGTACAAGCAACTGAAAAGTTTTCCAAGTAAACCTTCAATGAAGCACGTACTTATTCCTGGTTTCTTCCGGCTCCATTTTGGTCGCCAGGCCGAAATCCCCCAATTTCAAGTCCATGTTGTAGTTAATGAACAAGTTCTCTGAAAGATGAAAGAAAAGCTGTATTCAAGTACTCTACATAACAGTAGATGTTAACAGCACATGGCAATCCATATGAAGTATGAGCATTGGCAATGCCTTATAAAATGCCAACACTAGTATCAAACAAGACATGCACATGCACACATACCTAATTTGATGTTGCAGTGGAGGATTCATTTTTTATGCAAGTAAATCAGTCCTGAAATAAGCTGGAGCGTGTAATATCGTACTTCAGGGTATGTCAGGGTCATTCGCACATCCGGGATGTGTTCCAACGTCTAGAAATGGGGAAGAAGAGGCAGCATCAGACAACAGTCTTAGCCTTCACATACTGTCTGCAAAGGGAAGGCGGAAAAGGACTCACCTTCCTACTGCACAGTTCCATAAATATATACATGTAGTTCTGATCTTCAAAGCTTTGAAAGAATCACACTACATGTTTATGGTCAAGGTGGCTGAGCACTTCGATTTCTTGCAGGATCTGAGAGAAATGTCAGACATTACCAGACTGGTTAAAAGAGAAATGTAGCTGAACTGTTTAGAGGACTGTCATTAAGCACAGTTCATACCACATACCGTATCCCGTGGCTCATGCCCAAGGAGTAGAACCTTGACCGCAAACGTCTCGTGGTTGACGAGGTCCATCATTTTGAAACATTTGCCAAAACCACCCTGAAAAAGGGAAGCACGATAAGTACAGAATATCTGCCATGTCTATAACTAACAATGTCCATGCCTGTATATTTATATCGACGCCTAAATGAACTGCACATATTCATACTGATAGCGGGTACAACAAGCACAGCTTAAGCACGTCAGAGAAATATCTGAAATTCATATGAGCATGAATTTGCTATGACTGATCATAACATAACCTAACATTACAGGAGGTTATTTTGTTTTCTATTTTTTTCTTACTCTTTGTATAATCTCAGGCGTTGGCAAAATGGTGAAGGTTTATAGAAATTATTTGTTTTTGTTCAAAATAAACATCCGTTGCTATGACTACGCCAAATGACTGCATATAAACACACAAAGGAATATACATTTCAATTGTCTTCTGTAATCTTATAATTTTTAATAAAAACAAATGGACAACAAAAATGTGGTCTCTAGCAGTTCTGTATTGCTCTTCCATATATCCGCAGCCGCGATCGAGACAAGCGACCGATACTAAGGTAACTTCTGCATACATTACATTGATTGTGTCACAGTTTCCTCCTCCCTCCTCCAGGGGGAGCCACGGCTGGCCCCTACCACACCTACTTATACCCAGACCTACCTCTTCACCCCTGCTCTGTCACTGAGTTCCTCCTTCCCTGTCTAGGTTCTGCCTTTCGTCCCTCGCTCTGTCTCTCCAACTCCGGTGTATTGTCCTTTGGATGCTCCGTACCCACCCCGGCCATCTGACTCCGTCGTGCTGCCCTTCGGATGCCCCGCTGTCTCTCCCTGGCCCTTTGACCAAGAGATTCTGTCCCGTGGATGCCCTGCGAATGCCCAAGTTCTGGACCTCAGTGTTTGACCTCTGACACAAGGAACTGTACACCTCAATAAACCCCTATGCTCCCACCTCAACCAGTGTGACCAGCCTCTTCCTCTCCTTGCTCGGGCCTTACTTCTGACCCAGTCTTGACAGATTGGTGTTTAAAGTTCTCTTTATCATGAAATATGCCCTTGGGGGTTTTGGTGTTTAAAGTTCTCTTTATCATGAAATATGCCCTTGGGGGTTTAAGTAACCTACGGTTTCTTTGATGGATCTGGAACGAATTATTTTCCACATAATTAAACAGTAGAAACATCATACCTCTCCTAAGACCTTTTGTTTCGGGTACTTTCCGCCCGTGATGGGACTGCTGAGGATGTCAGGCACGAATTCGTCCCACCTGGGAGATAACTCGGAGTCGATGTCCATTCAGGCTACTCTGTCCTGCACACTCTCCTGGCTTCTGAATATGAAATGAGTATTGAAATGTGAACTCCGCTTCCTCCCCCTTTTATACCCTTGCTGTCAGTTGGCGGTTGAATTCGACGCATTTTTTAATGCGGCCGGCCCAAGAAGGAGTGGGCGGGGGGGGCACTTATATATATACTGTACATGGGGGAAAAAAAAAACTTCCATTACCACCAATCAAACTGAAAGTAAATAAACAAACTGTTTTGCCTTTAGATAATAAATGTCGTGTATGATTAGGCTTTTAAAAGATCAGACTTGTAAATACAATGTTTAATTTTATTTCTATTTCCCTCCATGCATCAAAATCAATTCCTTGTGCACTTGTACTTGGCAAATAAAAGAATTCCGATTTTGGCATACTGTGACAACCAGGAGGCGGAAACGTCTTGCCATTAACACAAGGCGTTTTAATGGGAGGCGACCACCAAATCAGTGCAGCCCCACACTCACAATAACGCCCACTCTACCGACGACACAGACAGTACAACGTGGGGGATAGCCATGCCAGCCCCCCACACATAGACACGGCCGGACAGCAAAACTTTATCCACGATCCCACGGTCCGTGCCGCTACAATAATAAGACTTGAACAGTGGCATCATTTATCAAAGTTCTCCCAGAACAAAGACAACATGGGCTGGTCTTGGGCATAAAACTCCCGGGCTGAAAATGAGTCCAACTCCGTTCCTGTCTGGAAGTTGATGTTTTTGATTTAGCCTGAATTTGAATGCATTATTACTGGTAGATCTTTTGTTGCTCTCTATAATTACACTCCTCGAATCGTGTGCTCTGCATGCCAAGGAGACTATGAATAGAAGTTCAAGGACAGCCATACAAAACATAATCTGCAGCATACAATGGATCGAACACTTGTAAACATCGTAATGGGCAGGTTTTGAAATACAGAAAATCCGGGGGTGTTTACTGTAAGTTTGACAATGGTGCCTATTTGCACTCGCAGTCGTGACACTAAAAGGGATGTTTTTATCATTATTTATTTATTTATTTATTTATTTTAAGCCGGCGCACGCATGCACCTCCCTTCAATGGACAGGGTAATTGGAGAAAATAGCGGCAGGGGGAGGAGGATACTGGCTGAAAGGAGGAGAGAACACGGAGAGAAAGAAGGCAAAGAAGGGAGAAGAGCAGCAGCACCTCCGGTGATCAGAACACGCGGTCTGGACGGACGGAGCCGGCCTTCATAGGGATGCGGAGCCGCTCTGTGCTGTCTCTGTACATGAGGCAGTAGAACTTGTAGAAAAAAAAAAGAAGTTTTCTCGGCTGGTGTGTTTATGCGAACGCTTGGTTCGATTTCACAGGACTGGAGAGTTTTATAGTAGAACAGGGAAATGGAAGGCAGAGCCGGCTCAGGCTGGGCACACACCGGCACGTCCTTCTTGAGGGACGCCTTGCTGGTTTCTCTGCTCGCTGGTAAGAACATGTTTATCAGCTGAATGCGTAAGAATAACATCATCTTTGATGTTTATGTCATCAGTGTAAACATGTTGAAGTTTCTATCATAATACGTGTGATATATATCATAATACTGTATATTACACGAGTCTCCACTCCAGTGCCAAATGTTAATTAATATCGCTTAAGGTAAGTTTGCAAACCCTGTCCGCTATTCTGGGAAATGCTAGTAAATATTCAACCTGCATTCCTCTCCCAGTTGTTCATATTCCTAGTCATGCCACGAATCGTGCCATTTCTTAACTTTTTCCATTGTGCTGTTACAGGCGAACTTTGATGTTTTGAAAACTTGTAATTATTTTCAAACCTATGATTATGCTGTCGATTTTTAGCGCTGGGTAAAATGTTTAAAACTAGTTTGCCCCGCATTCTGCAGTGTCAGTGGGAATGTTTTGCGAGGATTATTTATCCATGCTTTCTTTTTTTATTTTATACCATAAATTTGCTGAAGCAACCCGACGTTCGTAAATATGAAATGTCTAATTATTAAGACCGTTTCGCCGCTCACTACTCTATGTCAGACTTTTTGGAACGTGTTTTTAGACGCATTCGCCACGGGTAGGAAAGTCTCGGCGCTGACTTTCTTAAGCGCCTTTGTCACCGAATGCACAGCTACAAGACCCGGAGGTGAGAGGGCAGTCCACAAGAGTGGCGGGCAGGACCACCCAGAAGGAGGGAAGCCTGTGTGTGTGTGTGTGTGTGTGTCTGTGTGTGTGTGATGGGGAAGGGGCGGTAGACGCATCAGAAGCTCACACAAACAGGAAACCTGGCGCCGCAGGGCACCAAGGACTCCTACGTGTCATCACTGTTAAGCTCCGATAGAGAGTAATTATATCCATAAACTTCCATCTTCAAAAACACGGTGGGACGGGCAGAAACAAACTAAGCATATGTGACCTGTCAGAACTGGTCCGTATACCATACCCTGGGATACGGCTGCATGAGGAAGTCTTCAGGGATATTCTGAAAATTGCCGTGTGCTAGTGCCTGATATCTGTCAGCAGCGTCTCCTGTCACACAGATCCCGTCTGTGTGTGTCTGGTGAAGGGAAGCAGAGCAATGTGTGGAATGAGGGGCGCAGTTATCACATCTCAGACACAGCCGGTCCCCTGACGTAGTCTTTTTGAGCTGGGAGGTGAGGGAGCCGAGGTGGAACAAGCTCATATGAGTTGTCCTTCACATGGCCGTCTGGGACAGAGAAAGATGAACACTAATGATGCTGTCGATATCACTGCACATGCCTCCATATTACCATATTACACTGAAAGAATATGGAAATAATAGGAACATGGAAGGTATAATTACTCAAGGAGACGATGATGATGATGAAGTAAAAGAGATTTGAATAACCTGAACATGATCTCTTTACACAGTTTCAATGGATATTTTATCTCCAGGTACTCCATTATTTTTTACAATGCAGGGAAATGCTGATCTAGGTCTGAATTGCTATTTTCTGTGTGTGGGGGTGTGTTTGAGAGAGAGAGACTTCTGTAATAATCTAGTTCCTGTCATGGTTTCCCAATGCACTTTCTTGGATGTGCTTCAAATGTTTCAGGCTGCAGTCCTAATGGCAGGACTGGAGAACTGATATTTTTGTGATGTGTAAAAAAAAAAACATGGAATTGTGTAATATGTTGTGTACATTAGTTAAGAGTACAGCTATATAGTCATAAGAGTTATAACTCAGAAGTCATAATTAACAACAGCGGTTTGTCTAGTCAACTAATTGGTGAAACCTCTAATCATGCATTGTTGCCCTGTGTGTAAGTTTGTCTCCATTTTTATGTTACAATTTATGATTTCATTGATTTGCAATATCTGATAGAACATTATTTTTATTTCAGGATGCATACTAAGAAGACGAAATGCCACTTACTGGTTAATTTCAAGAAATCACAGAAACATTTTTATCAGCATAGAAAAAACAAGTCTTTAGGCATAAGTGTCCAATTCAAAATGATAAGTTTTATGTTTAAAAATGAGTGATAAAAAGTAACAGTGCAGGTTCGACCTTGAACTGCACACCTAGACAAAATTTTTTTACTGTCTATGTGAAAAATGTAGGTACCCAATCTAACATGGCCTGGAAAATGTGAATGATTTTTAACTCCCCCCACCCCCACCCCACCGGTTTCATGCAAGTTTTCGCTGACATTTCACAGGATTCATGAACCTGTAGGCACCGGGTTGTGATGATTGTAGTACACGGATGAAACCCTTCCCGATGTGACAATCCCGATGTGACAATCTCGGCGTGAGCAGCACAGCTTCAACAGCGCCTGCGCTGCCAGTACACTCTAAAGAACCTCTTTGGCCAGAGACACACGTACGGATCCCACTTTGAGTGACAGCTGAACTGTCTGACAGGTGCCATTCAGGCCCTGTGTACTTTGTCATGCCAGTATTGCATCGTATGTTCTGTTCATTGCATTATCAGTGAGAGGTGATCTTTATACATGGAGAGCTGACTGTTTATTCCCTCCTCCACATCTACACAGTACTCTCCATGTGATAAATATAACACAGAAACTAAAAACGGACAATAAAAAGGCTTTTCACATTTGCACGGCGTCTCTATGGCATTCGTACAGAATGCAGACATTGGATGTTTTCAACAACTCCAGCAAATCAAGTACATTCTGTTTTGCTGTAGCAAAGCAGTGAAAGAGCCTGTTGTGAACTACTGGCACTGTCACTGTTTGGTGACTCAGGACCAGCTGCTGAACCACTATGACGATCCTGATTCCCATTCTGACTCCTTCCCTTGCCTGAATCAGCACCATTAGAAATGAATGATGTTCATTACTTCTACTCAGGTGCTTCTCCCAAATCACTAACTGAATGGTCCATTCCTCGAATGGCACATTTGACGGCGCATTTCTTAAAATGGACGCAAAGCTTTAGTCCTCAGATGTGGGTTGTCATTTCAGAGGAAGCAGAAGTACTAAAACATGAGATTGATTGTGCTGAATAATTCATGGCACTGTCTGAGGCAACAGTGATGTATGGACTTAGCAGCACGTGTACCGGAGTTTGGTTTGTGATATGTGATGAGAAATGGTCATTTTTAAAACTGAGTCAAATCTCTTTTCCCTTCCTGGCAGGAAATCTACTACTGGACCATATTTAAATGGCTAAAATTAGATATATAATGATAATTATTATTATTATGTAAGATTTAATGAGCTGTCTGATTACATGTGGCAGGACGTGGTGCAGCGCAGTGTGACAGCTGTCTGGAATACTGCTGTGACGGAGGGCCTCCTTTCTGCTGCTCCTACTACGCCTACGTTGGCGATGTGCTTTCGTGAGTTACCCCAAAACCGTGTCACCCCTTTTCCATCTTGTAATATGCATGCACATTAGATTAGCACATACAAATCACCCCCCTCGTTGAAACTCCACACTCTCCAGGCTGAGAACCACTGCAGTAGAAGAACATAACTCTTGATCGTAAAAGACTGGTACCTCAGCAAAACCTAGCCAGCCTTTTAGTTGCTGTTCGATTCAGGACAGAGTTTTGACTTCCTGGTATGACCCAGGCATGATACGGCACGATCACAGCCGAATTCACTTTCTTTGTCTGCCTCTCCCAGCCTCAGAAGGTGCAGCACTTTTACTGTCTCTTTGTTTTCATTACACACACAAACAGATTAATCTCTCCCATGTTTATACAACTTCTCAACTGTTTCAGTGACTGACTCTTAGAATCACAAATATTTAGACGGGTCTGACTCAACGTTAAGGCTTGGGGCTCGTTTACTCAGGTGGACGCACCATCTCTGTCCTCTGACAGCGGACGTCCGGAATACAGCAGAGCTTCTGCCCGCTTTACAGGATGCTTTGTTGACTCAGCTGTTCCTTGTCCCTGCAGAGATACGGGACACACCCACTAGGACTGACAAAACAAAACAGCTGTGATATTCAAGTCTTTTCATTAACTGTTCCACAACATCAGATTTCCTTGGTTAATCCATTCTTACTCCATATTATATCTATTTGTTTCCATCGGTAATGACCCTCCTGGTTTTCTTGGAAGGAAATTGATGAAGGCTGGATGTTAAATTATTGCTTTAATATTTTTTATTAAACCCAAATCTATTTATGCTTGCGATCAGTAGGGGTGTCTGTTCTGGGATTCACACAGGATTCACAACAAATACACTGTTTTACCACTTCTGGTGAGGAGATCTGTGAGAAGAAACAGCCACGATCCACAGCACAGAGAGAATCATCACAATATTCTTACCCGCATACATGAATCAAGCAGCTTTAGTCTACCTCAGCACTGATAGTTTCCCGAGAGACAGACCCCGTGGGAAAAACAGAATGTGCAATTGGCTGCCTGCGATGAAATAGTTAAACTAGTATTTTTTTTTTCTTCTCGTCTAGGGGTACAGCCATATCTGGGATAGTGTTTGGCGTAGTGTTCCTAATGGGTGCAGTGGCGGCCATCTTCCTGTGCCTGTGTATGTGCATGAAGAATGGGCATAACTCACGGGTGGGGGTCTTCAGGACGTGTCACGTCAACACTGTTGCACAGGGATACCAAGGTATTGTCACACATTACCAGGCTCCAGGGTCACCACTAGGCTGTGCTGTTCTATTACTGAACTACTGCTGCTGCAAGTAGGTTTTGATGGTGAAACCTTAGGTATGTTTCGCAAGACACATTCTTTCTGTAATATATTCAATTGTACAGTAATGTAACCTACCTTGAGTGTGAACCCTCCATTCTTTAAATTGTCATCCGCCATGAAATTGCAAAACAAAGTGTGGCTTTAGGATACAACAGCTCTCTCATACTCAATCTCTCTCCCTGTCTGCATTTCTCCTTTACACCAGGACGTCCCCCTCCATACAGCTACGACTATGAGATGAATCCGCACCATATCCTACCCCCGCCTTACACCCCAACTCCACCCAGAACCTACCCCCCGCCACCTCCTTATCCTGGCTGTTCCAGCAAGTAGCGCCACTTGACACCAGCAGCCCCAGGGCATGCTGGGATGCTGCCACATTCAAATGAACGTACTAGCAGCTCTGGTGCCCTCTATACATGCATGACGATGAATATTTGTACAGGCACAACCCTGGGCATCTGTTTGAGTTTGGTGACATTTGCGGTGGTTATCCATCCTCATGATGATGGATGGCCTCTTAAATCAAAAGAGGTAGAACAAGAGGAGTTCAAAGTTCCATGGACATCAAAACATCATGTTCATCAGCCTATGACTCTGCTAGCCAGCAAAACCATCCCGACACACTTGAAGAGCTTAACTTATCTGAGAAAGATAAAAAGTTCATACAAAAAAAACCTTTAACATTGCACTTCTCCAAAATTTGGAAATGCGGGATAACATTTTAGTTTTCCTAGCGCTATCGTGCTTTGATAGAGGCTTGGGTCTACATCTTCATACTCCAGACGCCCCTTTCCCGTAAGTTAAGCAGATATGAGCCTCAAATCAGCTTTATAAATTTTTTTCCTATCCTTAATATGTTTTCTTTTCAGAGGCTAGCTAATGTATGAAATGTGCCTTTATGCAGAAACATTTGTATCATCTCTGTGAAAATGCCTTATTACTCAAAATTGGGAGCTTTATCAATGCATATGTCATTTGTTGTGTTCTGTATGTTGAATAAACAGTATGTGAAAAGTTATGTAGCTGAAGAGAAAAGCTACATGTGGTACAATGTTACATTATCATGATCATTCTCTTTCGGCTGCTCCCGTCAGGAGTCGCCACAGCGGATCAGCCTTCTCCATCTCCTCCTGTTTTCCACAACCTGCTCTGTCACACCAACCACCTGCATGTCCTCTCTCACCACATCCATAAACTTCCTCTTTGGCCTTCTTCTTTTCCTCTTGCGTTACAACGTCACATGATGCGCATGATTGAATCTGACATTTGACACGTCTCTTCTGCACCATACATTACAAAGTGACTCACGGCTCAATGTAAGACCGTGCAAGGAACTAATATTATTAGGCCTAATCACATGTCAATATATTAACGGTGACAGGTCACACTTTTAAAACAACAGGATCAGTGCCACTTATCACTAGATGGCAGTATTCTCCTACATTCAACAAAACAGCAAAAAAATCTTATTGTCTAGCAAATCGAAGTAAGAATCAGCATTTTCCTTATTTGTGAACTACAGACACGCTCAGCTCATTTTCACAGAAATGTCATTGGTGAATGTTGAACGTCTAGTAGTATCATCAAGTCCTGACAGTCTGGGTAGTTAAAAGGAATTGTTTAGAAATGGACGTACGATTAGGTAACAGACTTTAACTAAATCTGATTTATGTCCGACTACCCCAACCTCATACTTTTTCAGTAAGAATAGTGAATGTGTCCTCGTTGACCACGAACTCAAGGTGAGATCTAGATATTTACAGGCCTGTTGGTTATACATTTCTGCCTTTTATTTACACATTTAAAACAGATCAATGAGCCTGAGTAATTAATAGTACACATTATTTATTCCACTATGATGCATAGGAAAGAATTAATTATAATTACAGAAGGAGATGGATATTACCCCCCCACCCCAGTATCCCGTTCCACCCTCCTTTCCTTTCCTCTCCTCTCCGATCTATTCTTTTGCTGTCCGGTCAGGTGACTGGTGTTTCAGCAGCTTGTACAGGCTTCGCCTCTCATTTCTTTCACACGTCCAAGCGTCGGGAAGAAGACTTGACGCGCACAACAGAGCGGATATTTAGCGCAGCTGACCAGAAAAAAAAAACAAAGAAAGGAAAGCTGCGTTTAGACAAACGCGAGCAGGGAATACGACATGGGGGACCGTACGGTTTCGCTGCTGCTGTTGATGATGATGATGATGATGATGATGATGGTGGCGGCGGCAACCTCGGCACTTGGCGTCGAGGTAAGAACGCGGTTTCAGCCGCGGGGTGAGCGGCTATGGGCGCCCCTTTCCGCTACCGTGGAGGAATTTTCGGGCGATCACATACCGGCTTATTTAGAATTGTAATTATGTAGCCGTGAAGAGAAAAGGACCTAACCAGACACTTATAAGTGGACGCCAGGGCATGGAATATACTAGTATCCCCCGAATGCGGCATCGCGGATATTTATTGGTTATTTTCCTTGTGTTACTTTTCAAATGCTGTCGACCTGATTCAGGGTCTGCGTCTCTTTATAGGTGAATGTAGAGCAAAAGCGATTATAACAAATGACCCCGAAATTGGGGCCGAAGTAGGCAGCTGGCATTTCTGTTGAAGTGTTTTAACTCGTAACTAGACACCTAACTATTGTCGGTGGTGAAAAACAATTCCCGTTGACTTGGGGTGTGAGCGCTTGTCATTGTTCGCTTGTGGGAATGTTGTGGAAACGTTGCAGAACGGTTAAAACGTCTGTTCGTACAAAACAGACTAGGCTGCAGGGGTTTTACAGCTGCGTTTCATGGGTGTAACGAAAAAATACTGCTGTGTGTTTTTGCTTTCTTGCGTTTTTCCCCCGACAGGGTTTTCTAGAACATGTTCGTTTTATATGGTTATAGACCCTGATACAACAACACATATAAATAGTCACCTTCGGTGGATGTACCTTGATGTATTGTAAAACCCCTTACGCACCTTAGGATGTATACATGTAACTATAGACAGTTTTCCCCAGTAAATACAGATTATTGCTGGTGTCCCTGGTGTTTTTAGGAGTGGATTGCATCCTGTGGCTTTTGGACCCGTTGTAACTACTTTGAATAACAAGGACATTACATGGCCATTCTTGTGTGTTTTTTGCGTTAATTCTGGATGCTGTGGATACCATTCCAGCAGGAAATTATGTGTGCATGTGGTAACATGCAATCTTTCTGTATCCTGGGTACGAATGTCTGAGGCGTGTGATGCATGCATCGGTGCCTTCGGACAGGGGGAGCGTCTGGGACTCTAAAAGCCCTTTAAAGGCGTCTAGGAGAAAGATGAATCAGGGCAGAAATAAGATGGCGGCGTTGCACTGCAGTATTCCGGTCTGAGACGGCGATATCACGAAGGGCTGATTCGCCGCTCTCGATGATCCCTAACCGCCCCCCACCCTTTTTACGGAGGAGGGGGTGAACAGGGCCGCTTTATTCGCTGATGTGGCGCCTTTAATTAAGATTGTGTGATCTCTCAACCTGTCCCATTTGCATTTCCTGCGGACTGCGGCTTATGAGGGTCTCCGGCGGGCTCGCCTAGTCTCAAAGTCGCGATGTCTTCAGGGAATGTTTACCACTTTTATGAGTGGAAATGTCAGCCAAGGGAAGTGCTATATATGCGTTTCCAGTTTTTACCCATTTGGAGACGGTCTTTAAATTTGTCTGGACTTCTGATATTTTATTGTACCCCTCTTAAAAAGCCAGAGGGTAAAGGGGCAGTTAACCAAATTTTAAAGAACAGTCTTGACACCGAAAAATCACCTTGTCGATTGCTGCCTGGTTTGTATTGAGATTTGCCTGTTCTGTCTCAAGGTTTGTCAGGTTAAGAAAAAATATCTTGTGGCATTTACCCAAATAAAGTGGACCTTCACTCCAGACAGGAAACACCCAAGCTGTTGTTTTTGGTTTAATTTGCTTACAAACACTCCCTATGTCTCTCTCCATCTCTAAAAAGGTCGGTTTGCCCTTGGAATGAATTTGGCACAGATGTATATCTGATATTTAGTGAAAACTAGAGGGGGGAAAACATATTTGAACCCCTTTGGAAAAAGCCATGGCTGGCATTTGCTGTAACTTGGCACATCTGGGTGAGGCGTGCTGGGTCGGTGTGGCAGGAAATACTGCCGTTTGTCTCCATCGGTAGGACATTTGCTTCCCTTCTCAACCCACTCCCATGGCAGCCCTTCAACGTCTATCTCTCGGCACCTGTTGTTCACTTTAGCCCTTCTGTGGCTTCAGCCTCGTCCGCAGATGTTTGAGAGTCTTTTTTGCGTAACATAATCGGTAATCCTTAAGGACATGAAGGATTGGAAATGTCATTTAAATACACCTGCATTCAGGGATTCTCAGAAGGTCACACAGATGTTTGTATGAAGCCAGATGTGTGAATTTCTTAATTTCTAATATGCTTGTGCCATTCATGGAAAATTTAGGGGGGCATTGATAACTGGAGGGGGGATTTGTGTCCACCAGCACCTCTGTATATATCAGATTGTTGCAGCTACACTAATGCTAAAATTAGTCATCAGTCCAAGAGTCCAAGCCAGGGAGGGGGAGATATTCCTGTCTCGGTGCTCCAGACATTCCTGCTTTTATTCCCTACTCATTGGGAGATGGCTACAACATGCAACTGGGGGACGTTTTCTTCCCCAAAAGCATTTTTTTTTCTTGTCTTGTCAGTGTCAAGGACCAAGGTCTGGTCAAGCATTTTCAAGCTCAAATGAAAGTCATGGGCTTAATTTATTGGGCTGGAGTGATGGTTCTGCATGAACGGTCTGCCTTGTAATAAGGATAGGATGTGTTTTTGTGGGGCCATTTTAAACCTAGTACTGCGGTTCGAGGGAAAGTAACTGGGTAACACAACATTGGAAATGGATTCCACCTACAGCATGCTGCCGATTCTCCGTTTGTGAGTTCTAATGTTACTTTTTGATGCTTTTTTTTTTAAGCCAAATTGTCTTTTCCCCCCAATTGTACAGCTGGGTATTTTAACTGAAACAATTCAGGTTAAGAACATGCTTAAGGGTACAACAGCCGCTCCCACTGGATTCTATGTGGGGCTTAAACCAGCAACTATGAGGTTAGAATCCCATGTCCTTAACTGTTACCCTCTTCCAGTGAAATTCCTGCTGTGGAATGCTCTAATTTGACTATTTAATAAACATCAATTCAAATATTAAGTTGAAACCACTGTGCTTATTGAAGGATTAGTAAGGTTTGGACATAAATTTTTTTTTATGTTAAAAAGTATTTCAGAACATAACACATCAAGCTGCTGTGGTTTATTTGAATTAAACTGCTGCAGTTAGAAAAACATTGTATTCCTGTATTGACTTAAATCACGTTTAGTTGTTAAATGGGAAAAAAGTGACTCAATTTTAGAATTCCTTCTGCAGTTAATGCGAATATAATTTAGCATCTTTTTGACTAACATGATGGAAAAGAGAAACTGATTTAAACTTAGAAATTTTTCTTCACTTTTTGTCCCACCTCACTGTTCTCTTCTGAAAAATTGGATGCGTTCTCACTTTTGTCTTGGCCATTTTTCATGTCTCACCAGTGCATGTCCTTTAATTAGTCTAATAATAAGAGGAGAATTTGAGCTGCACTGAAAACTCTGGTGTCTGTCCTCAGGACTGATGACGTGTTTTGAAAACTCTGCATATTTGACCTGATTTTATTTTTCCTCCTCGTACCTTTGGGAACGCTTTCCTGCTACATCTTGCTACCATTTGTATCCATAGGTTTAGGGTTAATCAGCATTTTGTGTGTCACTCCTGCGAGTTAATCGCCCTGCGATACTGAGAAGTCAGTAGTTGGTTTGGTGGTCTTGGGTTTGCAGTAAACAAATCCACAGAAGTGTCCAACATCAGCTGCACCGATGATTATTTGCACTGGTGTGTTTACATGAAGTGTGTAATTCAAAAAAAGCACTGTGTAAGTAATTAGAATGTCAGTGATTGCAATGTTTTTGCACACTGCATGTTTATTAAATTTAAAGGGCATTACACCATCTGACAGTGATACAGCAATGAGTGTCCTGTACAAGTCAGAACTTTCTGGTCCAGACCCATAAATGCACACGCAGAAGGGACTAGGGTGGTTGTTTAGCACTGCCATGGAAATGGGGAAGGAGGATGAGGAAGGGAAACTGGTGACATATGGCAGGGAACAGAGAGCACTGCAGCCATCACCAGAATGGGGGGGACCTGCTATTGGCTGATGTGCTGCCGTGAAGCAGATGCTGACTGGGGGGATGGATGGGGGGGTGGCAAAGGCTGCTAACAGTGTGGTGGAGGCGTCTTTCAGGGGTCAAAACAAGGTCAAGCCTGCAGTTGGTTTGCGAACCGAAAGACTGCGGTCATAACCTCTGACGGATCAGCTGCTACTGTTTGGAAAGTTATTTAAACTACGTTTGGGCAATGTTTCTTTAACGTGCCTATTGTCAGGTGTGAGAAGTCATAAGCTATACAAAGTCATCTGCTTAGGTGATTTTAAAGGATATGAACATGATTCTTGCCATGCTGACACCTTCACCAGCTGATTTGTCCTGGTTTTTTTTCCCCCGAATTGTTAAAAAGGCATCATGTTAAACGTAGCATTCTGCAAACCAGAAAATGTCCGTCAGAACATGAATGCCCCCTTTTATTTGTGTAACTTAAGTGGCCCGTGCTGTGCGGCGTGGTTAAGGAAGACCTACATTTCCCCTGGAGTTGGCAAGCTAACGAAGACTTTTGCATCCATGCCTTTTGAATGACGTAGTCATCTTCTTTGATATAATTAATTGTTGAAGTGGACTACTAGCAGATTTCTACTGCCTGTAGAGATGGGGCCCCTTTCAAAATATAACACATTGCATTTACATCTTCCAGCTTCCCCGACCAATCAGCGATGAGGAAATCGAACCTGTTCACTTGCTGGTGGCTTGTTTTATAATCTTGGCTTGGACTTCAGTTCTCCACAGTGCTCTCCTATCAAAGGCACATGCACTTGATTTTCCACAAGAATGTGATTAATGAGTATGCCAGTTGTTTTATCACCCTGCCTTGCACCTGCTGACCTGGACTCCCTCTCACCTGTCAGTTGTATTTTTTCAGTTTTGTTGTCTTTGCATTGTAAGGCCCGGCGTGGGCAGAGATTACCCAAGCGATCCATTGGTTTAAAAACGCAGAAATGTGGGTGTTTTAAAAATGCTCACCTAGAACAGTGTTTTTTTTTTTTTTTTTATAGAAGTTTCTTCTCTGTAGAGAAATCGACCCACTACTTTGTTTTATGATATCATCCATCCATCCATTCAGTTCAGTAGTTTCCGATTGTGATTGAGATTCTGTCACTACTGGTTCCTCTTTGCCTGGCAGGAAGCAGATAGCACTGACGTGTAAAAGTCTTATTCATGGCTTCACCAACCCACATTTTTAATCTTGATGGTCTTGAAACAACCCTGGCAACCAGCAAACATTTGGCAATATTGGAGCTGACAGGATCACCCAGGAACGTTGGCTGGAATACCCTGGCCAATTTAAACCCTCCCACTTCAAAGTGAATGATGCTTGCTGTCTTTTCACTACAGTGGCTGAAACCAGCAGATAATGTGGCTCCCATTTGAAACATGGTCTGAGAGACTCAAGCTAGATGAAGTTCCTTCTGGCTGTAACTTGTCAAGATCAGGACTAGCCTCTGAATACAATTTCTGGAATTTGAATTGCTTTAGGGAAACCATAATGGATGTTCCCTCATCTGGATGTTAGTAGAGGGATAACAAGTGCACATCAGTTATTTGCTTGGATTTAATGACACATTTCTGCCTTTTTTTTTTTTTTTTTTTTTAAACTGAGATTTTATTTTAGGTATTCCCTTAATGAAACATGAAGCCCAGCATGCTCGATATACTGAGAAACTCCACCATTTTAAAGCCTTCATTGACCTTATTTTCTTCATTTGTCTGAACTGCCTGTCTCATTTTAACTCATCAAAATCATAAAAAAAAAATTCTCTTTCTCTGGTACCTGTATTTCTGCTACGGAAAGCGCTGCTGCTGCTGCCTGGGTCTTGTCACCATAAGGTATTAAGGAGAAAGCTTTTTTTTTTTTATATTCTTAATGAGAAGCGAGCAGCAGATATGCTCTGTGAAATGTATTTGGGTGACAGCTTTTATCCCTTAGAGAGGTGTGTTCTTTTTGACTCTCACTCCCCACAGTTACATATTTGAAGGTTTGTTTTTTTTTGTTTTTTTTTTTTAAAGTTTGTGTTCCTCCTTGTTTGTGTGAATTTCCCATATCTGCCGATCTGCCTCGTGGTCGAGGCAAGACCATGGACAGGAGATGCAGATCCCCACAGAACCCCACTGCATTTCTGTAGAGGGCATGATTTTATACACATCTTTATAAGGGACAAGGTCACAGGGGAGGGACCTGCTGCCAGAGACCAGCTAAAGACTTTGAAACAAAAGGTTGTCTGTGCAGGGCTGGCCGAGCATTGTCATTTAACTGCCTTCAGCTCGTGTTGCTTTAATGAGTGTGACACCGGCTACAGTTTATTTTTAAGGTCCATGCATACCAAGTGAGGAAATGTAGCTATAATTAAATGTCGACTAAATAGGACGTGCTCTTTTTTTTTAAGTCTTAATTAAAAACCCAAAGGATGTGTGTTTGTGCCTCTGGGCTGATTCACGCCTCTGTAAGGAGGGAGGAATCGTTTTGTGATGAGCCGCCTCTCCTTTCTGCAGTCAGCTCTGTCCTGATCTGATCCCGCTCAGAGAGGTCACTTTCCGGAATGTTCTCTTGCTGGGGCGTCGCCGTGGCTCCTGTTTGTTGCTGCGTGTTGACCATGCGTGTGTTGGTCCTTTTACTATGCCATGCTTTTCCAGTGTATTGCATCATGAGACCGTGGTTCTGCTGCGTGTGTCTGTCTGTCTGCGCATGCTGCGTGGCACGCTGCTGTAACGCTTGTGTCAGCAGTTCGTTGCATACCCCCATCTTTGTTTTGTCCTTTACGCTTTGTGTTTCAAGGCTTTCGTCATTGTTTCGGTCCCTCTCCCTGTCTGTTCTCGGCCCTTTATCTGAGCTGATGGTAGCTGGATGGATTGACTCGCTGTTGTAGACTGTATGGTACAGTTTAACGAGTGTAAGGTAGAGAGGGAAAGTGACTATACGAGTACAAGTTTCTGAAATTTGTCTTTGACAAAGGCAGTTTTTTTCAGCTAGCTTACTCCTGCTTTGCTGTCCAGCAGGAAGGGTGGAAATTGTGCAGACAGGAAGTGCGGGTGGTCCACTCTTTCCTGTGTCTTAATTGGCTGAGAGGTCTGCATCTGAAAACTGGACAGTTTTGGCTGTCCTTGCCGGCCAGCCAGCTGCTGCTAATTACCGTGACTCTTGTGTTGTTGTGTACTGCCTTGCTGACCACTGGGGTATGTCTGTGTAATACTGTTTCCATAAGCCCCTGTTTCAGGCTTACCTGTTACTTGGACTAGGACAAAAATTGGCCCAGAAAAAGTTGAGGGCCTGTTAAGGTGTGTTTTTTGGGGAATGGGGTTTGACATTAAATATACACCTGGAAGACAGATTCTGGTCGGTGGATGGGGACTTGTGAGCCTGGTACCAAAAAAACCTGAATGGCCTCCTTCCTGCTATGGATCCTTTGCCAGGAATGATTGCTGATGAATCATGGTCACCTGACTCTCTCTCCTTTCATAACTAACTGTTGTAAGCTTTGGTCATGTGTGACTGAGCATGGAGGTGAATATGTTGTACCGTAAAGACTCGTGACTTTCAGTGCCATTTGGTTTCTAAGCTGACTTTGTACCCAATGACTCATGTTGTTTTTGAGTAGATTTGAACGAATGTTGAATCATAATGTGGCAATTTATCACAGTTTTCTCATTTTCCTGATTAGCCTGCAGGGATCAATAATGGGCATCTCTTCTCAGATTCCACCTCCTTGCCTTATCTGTATCTTGAAGGATTAATTATTTTCTGCCTGCCATCTGCCAAATGCTTCCACCTATCTGGTGAGTAGAGTGACTCAATCTCACAGGATTGTAATCTAAAATATTTGGCGCATAACAGCGTGCCTTCACTTTTGTTCTGGGCAAGAAAAAGTCAAATCGAGTGCCTTTGCTGGTTGTGGCGTTGAAGTGTATTTCAGTCTGTCTTCGTGTGTACGTGTTACTGGTTTTGTCTTTTGCTCGGTCATATGTGAAACACAACTGACATAGTGGTGTCTCGCCTTCCTGCCCCTTTCCTCACTGGTATACCTTTCTCTCCCCTGGATTACATGCCTGGTGTCTACCTGCTGTTATGCTCAGGTATTAAATGAGGAGGAAACTCATGTTCTCCTAGCCCCTGAGCCCGACCTCAAATCCTACCCTTAGCAATAACTCTGCTTCCAGTGGAGACCAGGACGGACTGGATTCCTGTTATGAGTAGATGCCGGAAGCAGTACTTCCCGTTAATCAGCTCTAATTATAGCTCTTGCCTCTTTCCTAAGGAAGCTTCCCAGAGGGTACTGGTTGGGTGGTTAATTTAGCTCTAGCTCCGCAGCGTTGGCGGTGTGAGGTACAGACAGGGTTTCTGGATCACTCGTGGTGGGATTTGGAGAAGAGTGTTTGGTCTTGGGAGAAAGTGGGAATGGGCTGTCAGTTTCAGATGTGCCTCCTGCTTCACACTTCATCTGGTTTTACTTCCCCCCGGGGTCGTCAGGGTAACTTGCGGACCTGCTCCAACGCCATGTTGGCTGTCTGCGACGGCAGGTCCGGCTTGTGGTTGGCCCGCTCTGTTTGTGCAAAAATGCCGTTTGCATATGTGCTCGCAGCTGACAATGTACCGGGAGGTCATCTGCTATTTGGACACTGAATCGCTGTGAATAACAGCATCTGACACACAAAGGGGCTGTTAAGACTTACTGGCTTACCCAGCTACATTTTTTTTTTTTTTTTTTTTTTTTTAAAACCAGACAGTAATGACTGGGCATGCTGAAAACTGGTATGAAGTCTAACACTTTATTAATAATGCTTCTACAGGCCATTTTATACAGGGGGGAAAATTTTCAGGGTCATGAGTTAAAGGACCATGTATCAAGTTTAAGTTCCATTTTGGGATTGAAGGATTACTGCTAAATATTTAGACTGTTCTAAATTTGGCCTGCTGAATAAATTAAAATGCATTTTATGCAAGTTCACTAAATTTAAACATTTGATTCTTGTGAACATGAATGCATGCGGAGAAGATTTTTCTGACACACTGATCGCTGTCTCCCAGTTTGTCAGACTAAAGTCAGCCTGCCGTTTAACTTCACAGCAGTATATCTGTTACATTTTATATATACTTCCATAGCTTTGCTCTGAGCTTTGGTTTTCTGTTCACTCAGCATGTATTATCCTAGATGCGTCATGGTGCGATAATTAATCTGTTTGATCAGATGAATTCAGGGACAGTCAGCGTGTGCTGCGATAGGGTTAAGGTCAAATATGCTTTGTTTTAAAGTGTTAATCTGCATAGCTTAGGCGGGGAGGTCTAAAGCGTTTTGTAGACTACACACTGAGCACGGTCTGTCCCATACATCCAGCATGGTCAGGCTGTACCGGTTTGGTCTGGTCAGCAGCTTTCATTCAGCAAGTCGTTCTTTTGTCTAGAGTAGTGCTTCCCAACCTTTACCATCTCACAGCCCACCCAGACATACACAAAGGCCTTTGTGACCCATCACAGGCCCACCTGGTGGTATTAAAAATGCCGTGGTGTTAACGTTTGGCAGCCCACAGGTTAAAAACCATTGGTCTAGAGCAGGGGTGTCCAGTCTCATCCGCAAAGGGCCGGTGAGGGTGCAGGTTTTCATGCCAACCAAGCAGGAGCCACACCTGAGTTAACTGAAAATCAAGCTCAACTGATTAAACAGGTGGAATCAGGTGTGGCTCCTGCTTGGTTGGAATAAAAACCTGCACCCACACCGGCCCTTTGCGGATGAGACTGGACACCCCTGCTCTAGAGCTTTCGGAATACTTCAGACATTCAGTCACTGTCCTGAGTGAGGTTTTAGCTCCTGAGCTGTGTCTGTTAATGGCTCCACAGATGATTGAGACGTCCGTTGCCGTTGACGATGACTTTGAAGTTTCTTATGTCGTCTGTGGTGTCAGAATCGGCGCCATTCCCTTTTGCTCCTTGCACCCAGATGAATACAGAGTTGTTGTGATGTCAGATGAGTCACTGGGTGTCCCTCCCTCCCTCTAGAGGCTTGTCAGGGACCATGAATAGATGGTCTGCAAGGACCGTTTCGTCAGACGGGTCCCTGTGACTGTATTCTTCAGAGGCTGAGTCTTTTTGGTGTGAATTCCTACATGTGCTCCTTCCCAGTAATCATAGTGGGAACAATGGCTTTATGACTTGCCTTTCACCTGTTGCACACTCCCTTCTTTAAACCCCCCACCCCTTATAAACAAGCCAGTCCTCAGTGCTCAGGTTCACTGGCCCAGAATAAAGTAACTCTGGATTTTCAGGTGGTGGTGTTCTCAGGACTGCAGCACAGCACCAGGTGTGGCATTGGATTAAATTCTGCAGTGGCATGAACTCTCTTTAGAGTCTCGACCCGCTTGCGTCAAGCTGGGTTTTTTGTTTTTTGTTTTCCCCCATTTTGTAATGCGCCCCTCAGCTTTTGTTCCAGTTTACAGCGTGCCGGTGTTGGCGTCATTAAAGACGTGCGCTTGTAACCAAAAAGCTGCCAGGTCAAGTCACCGAAGGGGCAGCAACCTTTGTTTCAGCAAAAAGCCCTTTTGTGGTGAATTGATTATATAATTACATGGGTTTCTTTTTTATATAAGTGCTGCATGTGTTAAATGGTTAATGTGCCTTTTTCTTGCTGGGTTCTGTCAGTGAATACACCTATAGATCAGACATTGTTTTGGCAGTCTGACTCATTGACCACGCTGTTTACCTCCACCCAGTGTTTAATGGCAGGAAGTCCTAAGATCTTTCTTCACTGGCCATTGTTCTGCTAAGTACATGGAGATGAGAAACATTCTAAGAAAGAGTGCTGATGTTCAATTCATTATAAAAGCAGGGAGGAACTGGCAACAAAAAAGGATCTAATACGGTAGAATGAACGATTTTCATGTTTCCTCCAGGTGCCGGCAGAGGGCTCCCCGGGACTGCTGGCGGAGCCTCAGGTCGCCATGTTCTGCGGGAAACTCAACATGCACGTCAACGTCCAGAACGGCAAGTGGGAGTCCGACCCCAGCGGCACCAAGAGCTGCATCAGCACCAAGGAGGGCATCCTGCAGTACTGCCAGGAGGTGAGTCAGAGGGCACAGAGAGTGTAGCACTGGGTGGAATGTTACTGCTGGCTGCTTTCTGGCGTGATGGTCTGGTCATACTCTCTGTAGGTGTACCCAGACCTCGAGATCACCAATGTCGTGGAGGCTAACCAGCCTGTCAGCATCCAGAACTGGTGCAAGAGAGGACGGAAGCAATGCCGTAGTCACCTTCACATCGTGGTGCCCTACCGCTGCCTGGGTGTGTGCGCGCACTGTAAAATCTGACCGGAAAAACAGAGCAGGGATATTGCAAGTTTTGTTTTTTATACATTGGTATAACACTACAAAAAAGCCCGGACTTCTTGAAGATTGGAAGTTTAGTAAACTAACTACTGTGTGTATTCATCTTCCTTAGGCTTTATGTCAGGAATCCTTTTCATCGAAATGATAGCTATTGTGAAATGTCTGTGAAGAGCCGTCTCTGCTTGCTTGCTTGTGTCGCAGTTGGGGAGTTTGTGAGCGATGCCCTGCTGGTCCCTGAAAAATGCCGCTTTCTGCACCAAGAGCGCATGGACATGTGTGAGAGTCACCTGCACTGGCACACCGTGGCTAAGGAGGTGAGCTGGTCTCACGATCCTCTCCATCTTAGCGTCCGCAGGCCGTGCAGAGACCGAGCCTGCTTTTTGGTATACCGACATGGGTTCGTACTTCATCCGCAGTCTTGTGGCAACCGCACGATGAACCTTCACGACTATGGCATGCTGTTGCCATGTGGCATCGACCGCTTCCGGGGCGTGGAGTTCGTGTGCTGCCCCTCCGAGGCGGAGCGAGAGTCGGACAGCGCCGACGAGGACGATTCAGACGTCTGGTGGGGAGGCTCTGAGACAGAATACAACGACAACAGGCAAGTGTAGACCGCACCGTCACCCTGCTCCCGTTTTCAGAGCTGCCAGTGACCGTGCGCTGATATAGGCCACCTGGCCTGCACTTTGGCCTTACTGAGGCACTGAAATCTCATCTAGCAGTAAAATGAGTCATCTGACCACTGCTGTGCTCTTCGTCCTAACAGTTTGCATCGCCGTCCCTCGAATTTAAATTGGTAGACAGCTTGGTTGGACAGTGAGGATTACATACTTTTGCCCTTAGTCTGTGACTTGGTTTACACACAATGCTTTGGTAGCACTAAGGGGGATTTTGTACTAATCCTTACCACAGTAATACCTTACTTTAAGAATTTGAAATGATCAGCAGAGGAACAGGTTGCCGTTTCCTCTTTCTCACGTTCCATCTCTGTCTCTCGGGTTGATTCCTTTATACACTCTTGGCTGGACTCTCCACTGTATACACAACGCAGAAACCTTGGTAGTTGGGTGCATAAATATTTTGGCTGCTAGTTTAATTGGATGCCCCCCCCCCCCCCCCCACCCCCCCGCTTCACTGACCAGCATGGCAAGGGAGATGAGGCCTGCAGAAAGGAGAGAGCCTGCTGGGGTAGAGGATGAGGTGGAGGAGGAGGAGGAGGAGGAGACCCTGGAGAACGATGGTGATGGTGATGGTGAGGACGACGAAGATGAAGACAATGAGGCTGATGACCACAACGCCAGCGAGTATGCCACCGGTGTCGCTATGACGACCACCACCACCACTACCACCGAGTCTGTGGAAGAGGTTGTCCGAGGTAAGTGGAGGAGGATCAAGGTGTCAGATCCTCCGTCTTCTCCCTTCTGGCGGTGGTCTGCTTGGATGCTGGTGATCTGATCTTCAGAAATTTTTTTTTCACTGCTGAGAAACACGAAGTTCCATGAAGTCAATGAAGTGTTTAGGGGTGTGTGCGTGTCACATTGGAGGTGGGGGTGTGTCTGCGTGGCTCTGACCCTCTCTCCCTGCCAGAGGTGTGTTGGGAGAGTGCAGAGACAGGCCCGTGCCGTGCCATGCTGCGGCGCTGGTACTTCGACCGTGACGAGGGCCGCTGTGCTCCCTTCATCTACGGGGGCTGCGGGGGCAACCGTAATAACTTCGAATCAGAGGCCTACTGCCTGTCCGTCTGCAGTAGCGTGTGTAAGTCCCGGGACGCACTGTCCTGGCCCCACCCAGCTGGTGTCTCTGCATCTCTCTGCTGTGGGCACCCCTGCCTGTCACCTACCACTGATGCTTTGACTTGGGCCTGTCTGTCTGTGTTTCTGACACTGTTTACAGCTCCGTACTGTCCTGGTCTAACCGGTGCTGACTATGGGTGACCAGCTTTGGATTGAGGAGTGTGTGTGTGTGTGTGTGTGTGTGTGTGTGTGTGTGTGTGTGTGTGTCCGTCCTGTGTTTATAGTGTAGTGTATGTGTTTGAAAAGTCTTGATGGCGGGTTACCTGGAATGCTGGAAAAGCCTTCAGCTCCTTTGGAGAATCAAGAGTCTGTGATTCATGTATCTTGATGTGTTTGTGTGTCCTAATGGAGCTTTGCAGACCTCTCCTTTCTAACACTCTGTCCTGGCTGAAACACAATGGGATCCATGTACTGACCCAGCTTAGCCCTCCCAGGCGATTCTCGCTTTACCCGGTTAAGCCCGTCTCCATGCAGACTCGGGCTCGTGTTTCCACGGTGCTGGCCCCTATCCCTGAGGGTGCAGAATGTCGATCCGATCTCTCTGCTTGCTGGGTTGCGGAGTTCGTCCTTTAACGGTGTGTGCTGGGGTCAGACCCTGGGGCTGTTGTAAACTGAGATCAGATACCTGAGCCCATATCACACACCGTGTTGGTGAGAGAGTAAACATAGCCCTGAGATGGCTGCCTAACCAAACAGAGGGGAGCTGTATCAGTCCACGTTCCAGGTTCCAAGGAAAGCAGGCATTCCTTCCATAGTTTCTCAAGGCCAGTTAAACATTGATTGAATCTCAGCACAGTAATGCTTCTTCTAAACTACGCAGCCAATCAGCTGTGCTTCCTTTTCCACACTAACTCGCTACCCCACCCTTTGGTTAGCCAACGTGTGAAAACTGTTGGCCAGTCCTACCAAGCGGATGGATTTCTAACATGTCGAAAGCCTTTAACAACAACTTCCCTGTCACTCCCATACCTAGTGCCTACAGCTGCTCCCAGCCCCCCTGACGCAGTGGACCGCTACCTGGAGACTCCCGGAGATGAGAATGAGCACGCACGCTTCCAGAAGGCAAAGGAGAACCTAGAGGCCAAGCACAGAGAGAAGATGTCCCAGGTATGAGGCTGGGGGTGGGGGTAGAGTTGTCCTGGAGTGACCTAGAATGATCCCCAGTATGTAGCCCTTGATTAAAAATAATGAACAGTGGTATGTAAGGCAACCAGAATATTTGGTAAAGTAAGGTAGGTGGTGTTTGTGAACATGGGGCCTTTATGGTCTTTTTTTTAACTCTGTCTCTCCAGGTGATGAGGGAGTGGGAAGAGGCAGAGAGGGAAGCTAAGAGTCTGTCTCGAGCAGATAAGAAGGCTGTCATCCAGGTGAGCCGCACCTGCTTCTATCCAGGGCCTGCTAGTGCAATGAGACCCCATTTTAACTCTAGGCTGGTGTTAGGGATCACTTTTAAACTCTACTAGCTTTGGCTTTCTATAAAGTAGCCCAGGTTGAGTACTCATGCCTTTGAGGGTCACACGTTGATGTGTACCGGCCGTGTGTGCATGTGAGCAGCATTTCCAGGAGAAGGTGGAGGCTCTGGAGCAGGAGGCTGCTACAGAGAGACAGCAGTTGGTGGAGACCCACATGGCCCGGGTGGAGGCCCTGCTGAATGACCGACGCCGGCTGGCACTGGAGAACTACCTGACTGCCCTGCAGTCCTCCATCCCCAAGGTACGCCCCAGATGTTTCCCAGTGTGCTTGTTCTATTGCTGTTTTTGCCCCACAGTGAAGAGATGAGTGGCCATCTTCTTGGTTTATGGCTGCAACTTCCTTGAGGATATCGGAGGTGTCGGCTTTGGCAGCTCACATGACCAGCAGTATAACAGGCTTTAAAATGTTTGTAATAGTTTTGAGATGATTTTTCAGCCTTCCAAGGACAAGAGTAACTGCTTAATTTCCCCCCCCCCCCCAACCCAGCCCCGCCGGGAGTTCAACCTGCTGCAGCGGTGCCGCCGTGAGGAGCAGAAAGGCAGACAGCCCACCCCCAAAAACCTGCAGCACGGCCCCCTGGGCGCCCCCCAGAAGGCTGCTCAGATCCGTCCCCAGGTACCACTCTACCCATCAAGGGCGAGAAACTCTCTCAGCTAAACTTTAGTCATGGTTCGTCAGTTGTGTACAAGTCTATAGTTAAGAACCACCTGCTTCCTTTAACTACCTTAAAACATGAGTGGTAAGAGTGCTTTTGTATCCAGAAAATTAGGTTGATGACCTGACGTTTCAAAACCAGTCAAACTAATTCTAGATTTTGAAGAGAGCTCAAGCTCTCGGTTTGCTGAAACTTTTTTTTTCTCCAGTTTTTCTTGGTCAGTGCCATTTTTCTGTCCACCTCTTATACAGAAGAGGATTCAGATAGTGATGTGAAAAGCAGTGTACCTTTGCTGCGTTATGAAACCCTATAAGTGAATGCTCTCTGAATTTCTGTAAATTCTATGGGCTTGAACAACATTGCTCCATTACTTGTAAAAACACTGTAAGCCTTGTTTCAGGTTCTCGTTAAAGTAAAAAATTCTCCAAACTGAATGATGTCACCTCATTGCACCCTCCCCAGGTGTTGACACACCTCCGAGTGATTGAGGAAAGGATGAACCAGTCTCTGGGTCTGCTCTACAAGGTTCCCAATGTGGCTAACGAAATCCGGGATCAAGTCGGTAAGTTTACTAACGTCGTCTTCCTGGGTCCCTGCTGGCTCTTCCTGCCTCACTGCATCTGGAACTGTTCATCCATATTTCTGGAAACCTCTCCAGACAGTGTTCAGCATTTGTCTGTACACCCCTCCGGGCTTCTGTGTACAAGCCTGTTGAAGCGTCACCCTGCTTTCCTCCTGTGCCCTTCACACCTTCCCCTGCACCCCCACCACCTCCATATTACTCAGTGAATCTGTGTCGTCACAGTGCCATCTGTGGTGCCTCGTCCATCTGCTCCTGCCTCAGTAGCCTCATGCCCCTCCTCCCCCTTCTTCCAGAGGAATTGCTTCAGAGGGAGCAGGCAGAGGTCTCCCAGCAGCTATCGTCCCTGCAGAGTGAGGGCAGGGTCAGCTACGGGAACGATGCCCTGATGCCGGACTTGCCAGAGAACACTGCCCCTCTGGACGAGCAGCCCCCTGAGAAGAGCGGAATGAGCCTGGATGGCTTGGGCTTCATCCATCCTGAGAACTTTGGACAAGTGAACACTCAGAACCAGAGTAGGTAGTGTGAGAAACAGGATTTGTACAGCAGGACCATGCTTGCTGCTGTTAAGAGGTGGCATTAATATTGTGAATATTTTCAACTCTCTCTCCAGTTGAGCCTATTGATGTCCATCCTGCTCCAGACAGACTCCCCACCAGACCAGGTAGGAGTGTTGATAAGAACAGACCCCAGATGCTCCTTCATTGCAGGTTTCCTAAGGCCCGGTTTCCACCACATGGGACTGGCTCAACGCGACTCTACTCGCCTTTTTTTTGCGTTTCCATTTAGCAAAATTTGAAGATATTACCTGATCCTATTTTTTTGGTCCCATTTCTGCCGCAGTTCCAACTGAGCCAAGTATGTACTATGATGGTCACATGAAAATGCTGCCGGCAGCTGTTTGGTCAGAGAGAATCAACAGCACTGTATCATCAACACGCAACGGGGTATACTGAGCAAAACATTTTAGCAAGCTATTTTGGATTCAACTGACTGTCTATTGTTTTTTAACTTTAACCGATATGGACACCCACAAAACCACGCCGTGGTCAACTACTATTACATATTAAAATGGGTATGCTGTGTATGTGTGTTTCAGATCTTTCACTATTTGCAAAGTCGCCGCTGTGGACCGTCTGTTTGGTAGACCGTTTTTCAGCGGTGTTTTATTTTGCCGCAGTCAGCCGCTTCTGAAATAAGTTTTTTCTCCTTGCTGTGACAAAAAGCCACATACCGAGAATCAAATACAGAATCCCTTCCATATCATCCTTTGTTCTTTCCTGCTTGTTACGGGAATTGTATGCAGCGTCATGACCATCAGCTTTCTGCAATGGAAATGGAACACCAAGCGAGTAGAGTCAACTCGAGCCAGTACCGTGCAGTGGAAACATGCTATAAGATTCTCCCTCTCTCCTCAGGCTCTGGTCTGAAGACTGGGGTGGTTCCTGAGTTGCTTATGGAGGCTGAGGAGAGAGACAGTACTGGATATGAAGTCCACCATCAGAAACTGGTATGATTGTGTGTGTAAATGTCCTTAGAACTGGGATTATACACGCATGCACTATAGAGGCAAAATGTATGGGTACCAATTAATATGGGTGTCCACAGACTTTTGAACTTACTGTAGCTAATTAAGCCATACTCATTACTGTCACAGGTGTACAATTAAATACACAACCATGCAATATCCAGTAACAAACAATGGTGGCAGAATTGGTCATACTGCAGAGGTTAGTGACTTTCAAAATGGCACCATCATAGGATACCACCTTTCCAACCAGTTGGTAACAAATTTCTTCCTTGGTAAACAGTCAGTGAAGTGATTGTAATGTGAAAGCAGAATCTCAAAGCAATGAGTTCAGTTGTGATGTGGTAGGTAACACAAAAAGAAAGGCACCTGATCACCCAATATCAATGCCTAACCCCACTAATGCTTTTATGGCTGAATGGCAGCTAATCCCACCAACAATATTCCAACATCTAATAATAGAGCCTTTCCAGAAGAGTACAGGTGATTACAGCAGCAAGGGAGGACCAACTTCCTATTTATAGCTTTGATTTTTGGAATGAAAGATTGCACAGGCAGGTGTCCACATACTTTTGACCATATTGTTGTTTAGTCACACAGTCGTGTCCGACTCTTCGTGACTCCATGAACCACAGCACACCAGGTCGCCCTGTCCTCCACCGCCTCTCGAAGCCTGCCCAAACTCATGTTCATTGCTTCCACTACACTGTCTATCCATCTCA
>JAACJT020000001.1:34948244-34977284 GCA_009936485.2 Gymnarchus niloticus | reverse complement strand
ATTGGTTTGATCTCTTTGCAATCCAAGGGACTCTCAAAAGTCTTCTCCAGCACCATAGCTCAAAGGCATCGATTCTTGGGCACTCAGCCTTCCTCATGGTCCAGCTCTCACAGTCATGCATTACTACTGGGAAAACCATAGCTTTGACAATATGGGCCTTGGTTGTCAGGGTGATGTCTCTGCTTTTTAATATGCTGTCTAGATTTCATAGCTTTCCTTCCAAGGAGCAAGGATCTTTTAATTTCATGGCTGCAGTCTCCGTCTGCAGTGATTTTTGAACCCATATAGTGTATCTCTATACCATGCTCGCTTAAGTTTTTTTACAGTAATAATAGCCCAATGACTGCTTTCTTCTGGGTTCTCCCTTCCTCTGGTTTCATTTCCATCCTGCCCTCTTGCCTTGGGCCTTTACATGAGTGGTTACTGCCTTTACCTCATTGGTCCATAGCTGCTCCCCCTCTGTCCAGTAATTCACTTGTGAAATTGAGCTGAGTTGGTTCCAGATCCCTTCTGGTATTGTAAGTTAATGAGGTGCTGGTGTCATGGTAACCGTGGCATGGTGAGTAACCATCTTGTCTCTTGTCATGCGGTCCTTCAGCTTTCATGTGGCTTTGAATGTTTATACCTACTCTGTTCTGAAATGTTTCAACATTTTCTTGACAAGGTTAGAGAACTATTCTTCTCCTGAGGTGGGTGTCACTCAATCATGCATTTTGCCAGGTGTTCTTCGCTGAGGATGTTGGCTCCAACAAGGGAGCCATCATTGGACTGATGGTGGGTGGTGTTGTCATAGCGACTATCATCGTCATCACTCTGGTGATGCTGAGGAAGAAGCAATACACATCAATCCATCATGGAGTGGTAGAGGTAAGCCTATGGAACTCAGACCTGTAAAACCAGTTGCCTTATTTTCCATTGCTGTGGCCAAAAGTTCCCCTTTTATTTTGTCTCTCTGAACGGTATGTCTTGCCATCTAATGTGGCCACCTATAGGTCTCTGTGCCTAAAACACTACTGCATGTGGCCAATGGTGTCGTCTTGCTATTCCGCCCCCCCACCCCACTGAATGTATCCATCTGTCTGCCTCTAACAGGTTGATGCTGCAGTGACCCCAGAGGAGCGCCACCTTTCTAAGATGCAGCAGAATGGTTATGAAAACCCCACCTACAAGTTCTTCGAGCAGATGCAGAACTGATGTGCCCTCGTCACACACTGCAATCCTCTGACCCCCACCCTGCTTCACTCCTTCCCTCCTCCTCTTCACCCTTGCTCTCCTGTCCAGGCGCTCTGAAACAGAACAGAGTGGGTGGGGCTAACATGTACATTCGTCCCAGTCAGTCGCCTCTGTAGCCATGGTGATGCACACAGCCTTCAGTCCCCAGGTGATGGTAAGCTGCAGCTTTCTCTGAGCTGCATTCCTTGCAGCTGGCAGTTACGCTACATTCACATTACCAGCCTGAAGTGACTCTCAGATCCGATATTTTGCCTTAATGTGACAGATGCTTTTTTTTTTTTCCCTAGGGCTGTGTAAACACAGAAATCTGATCGTTTCAAATCAGATTTGAATCGCTTTCAAATGTGGTCATAGATCAGATACGCATCCAATACGTGGCCATGCAACACAAATGAGAACGGTCAGATCGGAAGTTGTGGTTTTTTTTCCTTTACGCATGCACTTTCAGCTGGCACTGACAGCACGGCAAAACAAGGGAGAACAGCAGTCAGTGGACGGATGGGGAAGTTAGCAATTGATTGGATATTTGGGGAAATGAATTGGTTCAAGCCAAACTAGAAGAAACATACCAAAATAGTGTTGGAAACGATTGCCAAAGAAATGGCAACACACGCCCACAAATGAAAGTGTCTGACGTTTTTTTTTTTTTGTTCTTGCAAAAACGTATCAATGTGCATATGCGTGCCGTTTCGGAGGACAGATGCATTTACATTAGTTAGATACAGGTCACTTGTAATTATGAATGTGAACATCAAGATAGGAAAATCCGATCTGAGCAAAAAATCGGAATTGAACAGTGAGGCTTGTAAGGTGAACGTAGCTTTAGTTTTGGTGTAGTGGCTGTTTTTCTCTGGTGAGATTTTCCTCCTCAGGCACCTGAACCTCTCCCACCTAGCCGGCAGCAGTGTCCTGCTTCACAGCTTAGCAGGGTTTGACCATCTACACATGTCTGAACCAGCCTCTCCCACACTGTCCTGCTCCACCTGCACACACTGGGGATAAGGGGATGTCCAAGTGTAAATACCCCCTCTTTTTTTTTTTTTTTCTTACCCTGCCTCATCTTTCCTTCTGCATTTTGATTGCAGCTGTGCTGTGTTGTCCTTGCCAGGTTCTTATTGGTAAAAGGAAAAAAATGTACACTTCAATGAGCTTTTTTTATTTTTGAATTCTATTTTTTTTTTCCAAGAAAAGAAAAAATTCCACGAAAAAACACAGGAGTGTTTTAAAAAAAATCAATGTTTTTTAATTTAAGTGTAATGCATATATGGCAGAGATTAGCTGTACTGTTTAGTGCATGATGTTCACCATTAAAATGTTATTTGTACAGGTCATCTCAACTAGAGGTTGTGTAGTTTAGCAGGATTGTATATTTAGTTGTGATCATGTGACTTAATGAATTTCAGAATCTGGTCTAAGTTTTTTTTTTTGGTCTCCCCTCTAGTGGTCAGAGCTGGGACTGCAGATTTTTTTTTTTCCGCTTCCAGTTCCAAGTCAGGTTTCATTTAAGTGCGTTTACTATGCATTTTAAGCGTGTTTGTAGTTTTCATCCTTAATGTGTTTCTCAGTGGACTTTGGGGAGGGTTACACTTCTAGTGGTGGAGATACAAGTTTTTTTTTTTTTTTTCCCCCCAAAGTAAAGCCATGTTTCTTTCCCCTTAATGTCCTCCTTGCTGTGGGGGGAAAAAAAAGGATGTTTGAGAACCAAAAGTTAAGCAGAACCACCAAACAGCCTCTTTCCTCCACTCCCTGCCTTTCATCTTTGAGGCAAGATGTTGAGTTTGTGAGATCACCACCCTACCTCCAGGATGCTGTTGATGGGGACCTATGGAGTCTCTATCAGGGGGAGGTAGGGCTCTCTCATATCAACCTGAGGCCCTTAACTACCTGTGCCCAAGAGAATCTTTAGTGTAGGTCCAGGTGTGCTAGAGCACAACACCTGTGCCACTCTCACCCCCCCCAGTTCAGTTTCCAACTGATTTCAGGAGTGACTTTGCCCTACAGTACAGTATTGGCAATACTGTATGGTCAAATCCAGAATATAGCTATTGCCAAATTCACAAGTCCCATCACCTTTGCCTCTGGTAATTCATCCAGGAGAACAAAAAGGCAACAGGCATGTCACAGCTGGCCTGAAATGGTCGGGTGGATTAGAGTTAAAGGCTGTACCTAGGCCCACAGCAGTAGCTAAGGGAAAAATTTTCAAACATGCATTATGAAATGAGTAGGACCACACTTGCTTCTAAATGACCTGTAGTTAAAAATAACCAAAGTCCCAGCTGGCTGTCATCCCCATAGAAAGCCAAAGTTGACCCACCTTAAATGTGGGATATAATTAATTCTGGAGGGTGGGACTTTGTGATTGATAACTCAAGTATCAAGCCTGAATGGTTTTTAAATGGCAGGGGGTAGTATATACTTTCCTCCTAGGTTTTTTCTGTGCAACTGTACAAATTTTCTTTTGAGTGGGAAAGCTTTCTATACCATATTACATAATAAAGCTTAAAAACACAAGCAGTCTCGTCTCAATCTGTTGTAGGATTGAATTTCCACCGCAAATCACTGATGCACAGTGCCATTTACCTTTCAGCTATAGTGCTACACCATTACAACTGGCTGGTGCAGGCCAGGTTGCAAAGTCTCTGGCCATGTGCTTTCATGACAAGGCCAAACAGAAGCTATCTCATCCATGGGCAGCAGGGTCATACTACAACACAGGAGAAATGAAACAACTCAAAGTATGAAAAAGACATGACTCTTTATTGCCCCCCCCCCCCCGTGGACAGGAAAGATCCATGCCTTGGGGAAATTGATGCTAAAAGTACTTTTACAAACTGAAAATACATTGCCCTATCAAAAACATATGTATATACATTGGAAATGCTGAAGCGGCTTTGCCTCCTTTCTAACCTGAGTACAAGTCAAACGCACCCTGGACAGAGACGAGCTCTTACAGAACACACGGACAAGAGGACAGGCAGGGAGCCACCACAACTGTACCTGCGGGACATGGTGCTGGATTCAAGCTGGAACCCTTTCTGCCAAACGACTGACGTTCACATTCCAGAGGATTTGACAGTTTACAAGCAGTCATACTCTTACACACATCGCTGCCAGTCATACTTTTACCAACATTTGTGGGGACCCAGGGGGCTTTTCTCCTTGCTGTCCCCCGCCCCGGCACCCCTCTCCATCTCAGCTGTCCTTCTCCAGGGCAGCGGTGGCAAGTGTCACCGTGGTGACAGGCTGGGCCAGGCCATGCAGCTGCATGCGAGCCAGCTTCTTCTGCTCACACTCCGTTACCAGGTGGTTGAGCTCAGCTGCGCTGTAGCCGATCAGCGTCTTGAGGTCACACACGAACTTGTAGACAAACCGCTTGCCCTGCACCTTGCATATCATGTCACCGTCGTAGTAATACCTGCAACAGGAGTCGGCACGAACACTGACATCCATGTCTTCTGTCCCATCTCTACTTGAGGTGGCCCAATGAGGCTTCAAAACCCATGAGAGGAGTATCTTGAACTACCAATCAATGCTCAGGATACTCCCACCATGGGTTTCGGAGCCTCATTTGTCCCATCACTAGCCTCAAGTGTCTAAAGTGACTAACAATTTCACACCAACATGCTAGAAGGCACTGTTTGTGGGAGGTGGTATAACATGCTTACTCCCTTTCCACCTCACCAACATTTGATATGATTTGAAGAGCTTGGTATAAAATTGCTCCCCCTATTGACCTCTAATGGTAAAATCAACCTTATCTCAAATATATTCACAGCTATGGATTGAGCACCAATTCAAGTATGGGAACGGTGTGGTAATAAAAACAGATGCAGTGCAGCAGGGCCCAGGCTGTTCTCACAGAGACCTGAGGGCACGGCTGAGCTTCTCGTAGTTCATCGTGGGCTTGTTCTTCCTCTGGCCCCACTTGTGGGCCACCAGCTCCGGTTGGTTCAGCTTGAACTCGCCATCATCGCCCACCCAGGAGATGCAGTCACGCGCATCCTTGTCCGTCAGCAGCTCCAGCAGGAACTGCCACAATTGGATCTGGCCATTGTTCCCTGAGAGATGGGGGAAGTTTAAATGCCAGCAACTATTTACAAAAAGCCACAATGTACCACCCATCCTCCTAACAAGCAGCCTTCACAGGCACAATCAGTGTTCTCAGTCATACCCCACTGGGCCTCTGGCTCTGAAGGAGTCTGGCATGGATATGTATCAGCAGGACGCCAGCCTACCTGTACGGTTCCCTGGAGAGCTGCGGTCCTCCCCACCAGAGATGCGAGGCGACCTCTGCACTTTGCCTTGCTTGGTCGTCAAAACCTTGATGGTTCCAGGAGGTGCCTGCTGCACCGACGCCGGGATGATCTGTACCGCTGTTTTGGAGAAAATACATGGATAAGAACCAGGGCGTAGGGAGGTCACAGGATCACACCCAGTAAAACCGCCACACAATTAAGCGGGTTCTGAACAACTGCAGGGGCAGAGTTGGGCCAGGAAATGGCTCTTAAAACCCATCTCCAAAAAAGAACTTCGGACCACGTTGGTGAGAGACTCACGCTGATCGATGGTCACCGTGGCAATCTGCCCTGCCTGATCTTGACTGGCCAGCACATCTGCGGAGATAAAGCGGCAGAGAGCATGAGGTAGGCAGTGGAAGGCAAGTCCACGCTAGTCTCCAGGTGCTCGCCAGCAACACCCACACTTCCGCAGCAGCTCCAAGTGGCTCCATAGGATCTCCCCATGTGGTACCCTTTGCAGGAAGTCCTCCTGGGAGAAGGAACAGAGCTCACGGCCTGAGATGTGGATGGTCCCCACGTCCACGTCTACCATGCTGAACTCCTTCATCACCCACACTGCCCAGTGGATCACCTGGTCAGCACTCCACTGCACCGGGTCTGAGGGAGACAAGCCATGAGCACCAGCACCACACTGTCACAGACACACAGGGTTTACCCTCTTATACATACAAATGGGCACACACTCTCTCACACACACACACACACACACACACACACCATCCTGAATTGTGTTTCTTGCACTCAAGACACCTACCGACTTCACCTGCTGAATTCATTTTAACTCTACAAACGTTTAACTTCACACTTAGGTGGGAACTTTGTATGTTGATGTTTTCAGGATGTTATGTATCATGTGATATACATTTCGCAGTCCCTGCTCCATAATGCCCCCTAAACTCCACCCGATGGATGACAGTTCACACGCCCGTTCCTACGTGTGGTCAGCCTGCCCTCACCATAGGGGATGCCCAATCGGACTTGCTCCTTCCTGTAACCCTCCAGAGCAGCGGCCCAGCGGGTCACTTGTTCCGAGGTGTCATCCGCGATTCCTGAGCGGTCCAAGGTGATGACCTGACCCTCCTCCACCAGCTGGCCCTCTTCACCCACCGCAGCATCCGGGTCGATCACCACCTCCACCGTCTCAACTGGCTTCACAATCTCCAAAATGTTCAGCTTAGGTTCAACCCCTGGGCCAGGGACATGACATTTAACATTAGCAAGCATGTTGTATGCCAGTTAAACTATGACCACAGATCATCTGAGAACTGGTTTGATATACCATCTACAAAGGCACTATGGACAATTATACATCAGCACGATGCCCTAGATACAGTGACCAACTTCATGCAGTAACAATTCATGCACTTGAATTCCTAAAATGATTATAACCAACTGATAGCATACCATTTCTGAATTTCTTCCATTAATGTACCTTTACCCCCATGTTTTTTGTTCATACTGTTTTGGGACATGCAATGTGACTATGAGTTTTGCACGACAGCTAAAGGAGACTCAAAAGTGGACGGAGCTTACTGGGCTGTACATGTCTCACTAACTTACCTTGCCTGGAGATGACCTGCACACTGAGCTGGACTGTACCATCTGTTTTGACTCCTTGATCGAACAAGCTCTGGTCAGGGTCAAGCTGTGGGAAGTCAAACAGAGTCTTTTGTCCAGAAACACCCAGAAGCCTTCGGGGAAAGAGCCTTCTCAGCTCATACAGAACAACACTTCACACTCAAGAGCTGAGCACCTGTATGTCTTGCAGACAAATCTCATGCCCATCTAAGGAGCACTGGAGGCGTGGCTCCAGAAGCTTCTTCAGGTTGCCAATTGGCTCATTGATGTCAATCGCTTGCGTCACAAACTCTGCAGCTGTTAACGTGTGCTCCTCGACCCTAATGGAGGGGAGAGGAGAAGAAAAAAAAAACATAACCTTTCATGTCAGAAACATAACAATGGGCTCTGTCAGAAATCAGACAAAAAACAGCTTGTGAAGCTCATTCATACCATTCTTATCCTAACACCAACAAAAGTGACAAACTGTCCCATCACGAGCAAGTAAAGACACAAATCACTCACCCTTCCTCCATGCACTCCTGTTTCTCCTGTCCGTCGATTTCTATTTCTATCAGCTCTTCTGTCTCACCTTTCGACATGGCTGACGCAAATCTACTAAATGGAAAAAAAGCTGATCAATATTATGAATGCAAGGGACCCGATCTTGTACCTGTGAGAAAAGTACCTAGACTTCAAAAAAAAAAAAATCTTACGGCTGAGATTTCACACAAGTTACAAGTTTCCATGCAAAAAATAATGTTATTGGTGAACATTCTGACCCGGATGTTGTAACTGCTAAAAATATACTTCATATTGATATCTTTTAATTAGATGAGACTAACTGAGCCGGGTAAGAATCAGACCTTTTTTTTTTTTTAAAAAAAAAAAACAAAAAAAAAAAAAAAAAAAAGTGAGACACCGAAGATGCTGCAGTGACTATGCTCCTATGTGTCGAGGCTGCGGTGGCTCGCACGGTAAACTACAGCACTAATATTACCGCGCCAACCCAACAGCTATCAATACAACAGTTCGTGCTATCCTAATGCATGCACAGCAGCATTGAAACAATCTTTCCAAGAAAGGAACAGTAAACGATACACGGTGAAATTATGTTAAAAAGCGGGGTCAAACCTTGCAAGAGTAAGTGCCCTTCCGTCCTGCATGGACCAAATATCTAAATATGCTATTTAAAGCTCCAAAATCCTACATTTTTCAAAACACGCTCGTTATTTTTGCGAACGCGTCTGAATGCACCCATGACCCGCAGTGCACTCTCACAATAAGCCTTATGAGACATCAGTGGCGTGCTCCGCCGTGTCTCCCGAGGCTCCCCGAAACCCGCACAGGCCTCGCGCCGCGCTTCCTCAGCCTTGCGGGGTGCAGAACTGACAGGGCGCGCGGAGCGGGGCGCGAGTAGTGGGCCCACATTCCGCAGGGTCTACAACGAGCCCATAAAGTGACATAACGGGCCCGCTAGCGCCGGTACCGGGGCCAATGCCTCCCCCACAGCGAAACAGGCAGCCGCGCCCTGTTACGGCGCCGAAATGCAAAGACATATGCCCACAATCCCGGACCGAAAGCGGGTCAACAGCGGGCGAATAACCGACTTAAAGTGATTAAAAAACTCGATATCCCCCTTCCTGTCCTCTCGCCGCACTTTATTTCGAATGTGCAAACTTAAAAACGGAAATGGTAGAAACGGAAACACAACAAAAGACGGGTAATGTAAAGCAGGCCGGAAATCCTGGCCAAGGTGGCGGAGATTTGGTTTACGGGCTCGGCGGAAACATTTCGGAGTTTGGCTACGGAGAAAAGTGGCGGCGGACGAAAGAAAAGTTAACTAAATAATATTATCTGCGCACATTTTAATATATTTGCTTCGAAGATGGCGCACGAACGCTGGAAACCGACAGGAAAAGGGAAAAAACAGCTTTAAACATTCTGGCAATTATGACAACGGCGTCTTGATAGCTAGCCAGAAAGCGTTTAATTTTCCGTTATGTCGCGGTAGCGAAGTATCCACTTCATATTCCCCGCCATTTAAAACGGCGCCTTATAATATGCAACTAGCAAGCGTATGCCAATTTAACGCGGTATCCGCAAGCTAGCCAAGCAGCGGGCTAACAACAGACGACACAGAAGCTGGTTACCGGAGTTCACTACCTTGCCGTTTCAAGTTGGCCGAGGCTACTTCGTAAAACTTAGAGAGAGCCCCGTTATCTAAGAAAACCCTCGCATGAAAACGAAGTCTGCAGTTTAGCTAATTATGTACCACTTTCCCTCGCACAAAGTAAATAACGGCAATGTAACACTTGCTAACTGAACTTGAATCCAAGACCAAGATTCAGACTACCTAGACTCGTCCAGGTCGGCTCTGGTGGGGAATGGACGATGTCTTAAGTAATCGGTAGACGGAAGCGCCTTTAAACGTACCTTTAAAACAAAAACGCCACTGATTCGACCGCGATATCGTGGTCACGTAAGTCTCCTTACGAAGGTAAACTCCGTCAGTTTGGTCTGCTTCTGACACGAGGGGGAGGGGGGCAGAGAAATAACTGTAAATAAGCGGCTCTTCCGAACGAATGACGACTTTAACTACGTAAATCGTACTTAAGGAGATTAAGATTACCTGTAGTATTAAATAAGTGAATGTAATCAAAAATTGATACGAAAAAAAATACGTTTAGTCGTGAAGAATAATTGGACTCGGTATCCCAAGAAACCTAGCGCTCATTTTTCCGGTATAGCGATAAGGGATTCCACTAGATAGATGGCTCATTTAGTGGCAGGGATTCAAGTAAAAAGCACTACGGAAACGTATAAAGAAATTCACGTTAACGGTAAATGTGCATAAACAAGTGGATAATGTAAACAGTGAAGTATATTATAATCTTTGGAAATAAACGTATATAATTTGGGGTTTTTTTACCCAAAATGCACTGCATCCTTTTGTATCTATGGTTCATGTAGTTTTTTTCCCCAGTTTTTCGTAACTGGATCCAGCGTAATCTTTCTTGGGGGGGTTCCAGAAAGCGTGTTTGTCATATTCCGTAGTTAAACCTGAATTCTGATTGGAGAAACTGAAAGCCCAACTTCAGGATTTGCCGAGGTTCAAATCCTGAAATAGGGCTTTCAGAGTTTTATCCGGTAATAATTCTGATGAAATCACGGAATCGGTTCAATCAACTCTGAGTAGGTTGATCCGAGTTAGTAGGCGTTTACGGTGAATCTAAGAAGCCATCATTTGAGTGCTGAAAAACAGTGTTCACCTTGGAGACCAAAGGCGTCGTATTTTACTCCGGTTAAGATGGAAATTCTGATTAGTGCATATACTAATCATGAGCGTATTTTCCGTAAAAGACTGAATACGGTGGTTTCGGAAAAATAACAGAGGGGGTAGCAAAATATTGCTGACCGAGTCAATGCCCAGGCTGTAACTACAAAGTATTATAAAGTACGTGGCCATAAGCACGCCAGTTTTAAAATAAATACATAAAAATGTATTAATGTAATAATCAATTGTAATGGATTAAATACACTTTCAGAATTACACAATAATGAGATTGCGCTGCATGTGTTTCTTTTTGTAAATTAATGCAAGAGTAATCCCAATGGGATAAAAAGGATTTGGCAGGAAGTGAAAATGAAATATAAAGACACTCCAGTGCAGTAAGAAATTTTGGCTCATAGATGGCTAATTTCTTTAATCATACCCTTGGTGCAGTGCAGAGTATTTGAATCTAACGTGTAAATATAAGTTGCATAATGGTTTTTATATGAGGCAGCATATACTGTTAAAATAAATTAGAGCTTGTACTGAGAACCGGTAAAGTTGTATTAGATAGCTGTCGGGGAATGACAGGACATCTAATTGTGGTCTAACTTCTTTTTGAGATTCAGTGTTTAATGGATCGTCGTGGAAAGGTTATGTCATGTTCCAAAAATGTTCACCACGTGAATGATGTACATGTGCAGTTTCTTATATACGCACGTGTGGTCGTCGTTTTTGCGATGAACACCCGTGTTGGCTTACCTTAACCTAACAGCGAACAAGTTAGCTTCAGAGCGCAAATTGCCATAGTTAAAAACCTAAATCCAATCTGACCCCGATTTCTAGAATGAAAACCCTGGATTTTCATGAACTCTTAGTTAACTTATTTGGGTAATTTATGCGACCTGCTTTCTGGAATATCCCCTTGATTTTGGGATTAATTAGTAAATACAAGCAGCCCTTTTAAGAAAATGGATTTAATATTCATTCACATCAAAGACTTGTAATAGAGAGAGAAGTTCTTGTAATTAATTCGTACAATCAGGATGTACTTAAGCAGGTCACTTCAAATAAGCCGTACTTCAAATAATAAAAGATATACCATTCATCATCAGCTGATGTTCCATTCATGAGAAAAGCACAAACATTTAATGAAAACTCAAGAGAAACTTACACCCTCTTTGACAGTAAAGCATTGTCCAGTTCTTCAATAAACATTTGAAGTTGATTACAGTTTTACGCCGTATACTTGAATTTATTACAATTATCTATTTACAAAGTGAGATATTGAAGGGATTTTAAAAATGAAAACTACTGCCTAATTAGTCACACGTTGAAATGCTTACCAATACCTTTTCACACAAGTATTAAAGTCAGGAATATTTAGCTTTAGGATGATTGGTTGTGCAATGATTGAACGTCCTGTTTTATAAATTTTCCAGTAGATGGCAACAGAGCACTCACTCTGCTGCACAGATCTGTATGGTACGAGGGATAGGAAAGCATAGTCTGTTCCATCTTGTTGTCCATTATCCATGCTGTTAAGTCAAGCACCACAGAGTGTCTGATTTATTTGCAGAGTTGGGCTTGGTCAGCCATTAGTGGTTTGAGGTTCTACTGCTTCCGAGAGAACAAACAGATGCAGTGGTTGCTTACAGCATGAAGGACTGGGTATGTTTGAAGTCACGAATCTGGAAAAAGTAAAAGTCCAGTTTATGCCTTTGACTTCTGAGTAGTCAGCCTCATGTCAGTTGAGCGTCATTTGTTTGTCACGTCACACATAACATGATAGCGGCTGTTGACAAGTTTATCAGAAATAAAACAGTAAACAATCATCTTTGGCAAGACCAGCTTTTAGAAATCAGTTATAGTTCGCTTTCAAACCTCATCTGTTCTTGATGTTTTTGATTTGAATTCTTGCCTTGCAGCTTACATGATATACAAAGACAAAATGACAAACCATACAGAATACTTACATGTTGTGCGGAGTGGGTGTGCTTCATATTGCTGGAAAAAAAAGCAGGTTTATGTCTATACCCCCTTTATCAAGTCATTTAATTCACATCATCTTGTGAATGTTCTCACTACAGGCTTTTTGTTGTAGGAATGAATTCCCTCATTTTAATACATTTACACATATATACAAGCATGTTTACTTATCAGTCACACCACTGATGGGACAAAAGAAAATTCAAAACCCGTGACACTCCCTCCCACCACAGGTTTTGAAGCCTCATTTGTCCCACCACTAAGTTACACTATCAAGGTATGTGCCTGTACCTTTGCTTCAAATTATTTTACTGTTCTTTCTATTTCACATTGTTTCTGCTTGAAAATCAGGTTCTGTTGCTTGGAGAGCGTGATGTCTATGTCTTTGTCAGTGTGTAACGTGGCAGATGTGAAAATATGAAATTAATGTTAATGTGTGAATGTAACATTATGCTCCGTGTATTGTAATCTATCACCTATAATTATATTGATATAATCTCTGCCAAGAACTCAGTCCATATGAGCCAGCTAGCAGAAGCATAGCAAATTTGAATAATAAGAATCTGAAGAATAAAAGTGACAGGCAAACTGATCATGCTTGAAATCCATTCAAATTCAGTGCTTCTTTTTTATTTCTTCACTTCCAATAAGATGCCAAAAATGTTTCTCAAATGTTATCCCTGAGTGCTGTGTGATCTAATCAGGGCAACAGGGTTCTTACCGACTTCCTCTGTGGTTTTCTGCAAAAAAAGACAGTTGAAATTTTCAGGTTTTGCATAAAATAGTGACTTATAGAAATCCACTTAAATCAACAATATGTTGTTATGTTACTGATATCATGGAGGGGAGGAGCACTGTCAGTGGCAGACTCATCTCCCCTAGCTGCAGAACTGAGTGCGTCAGGTGTTCTTTCTTGCTGACTGCCATACGGCTTTACAATGCTGTCTTTTCTAAGGCACTGGACTGTATTTGTCCTTTGCACAATAACCATCTTGCACAATTGTATTTTCCCTATTTACACTGATTCTAATTTTGTACTTATTGTCTATTTTAAATTTTATTACGTTATCCTTTTTGTATTTATTTCTACATGTTGTTCTTTGTTGTATTTCCTTTCTGTGCTGCTGGACATAGAAATTTCCTCCCACAGGGATCAGTAAAGTTTAATCTTATCTTGCGTCTTTTTCTTGTGTTTTGATATTCAAAAGTATCTCCCTACAATTACTTCTGGGGGCTTTCTAATTCCTAATAATGAAGAATGCAGTACAGTTCCTCAGTGTTGGCATGGTAACAGTGGACTCACTCCTGCAGTAGCCCCTCCGACGTGCGTAGCAAAACCCCAGGACGCACATGCAGAGGACCAGCAAGGTCCCAATAACAGCGGCAATGATCAGCGGTATGTTCAGGTCACCTGGAAGACAGAACCATTTACCGGTTTGTTTGGCTATTCAAACACATGCAACACATCAGGGGTCTGTTCCAGAAATCAAGATTTATTAACTCCAGATTTGGGAAATTGACAAATCCTAAAGTCGGGCTTTCGGTTTTCTCCAATCAGAATTCAGGTTTGACTATAGGATTTGTTAAGTCCGCTTTCTAGAACAGAGCCAAGAGCAACCTGGACTTGAATAGCAGTGTTACCTCTACAGGCCTACCTACCGTGTTTCGTGGCATTCCTGGGAGTGGCATTTTTTTGTTGTGCTAAGACTGTCACTGCCATGCATCTTTTGTCACAGATTCGTCTAATGATGGGCATTTAGAGACTGCTCATGACTAATCACCCACCAATCCTTGCCGGAATATTCCTCAGAAACCTCAAGATTTCTCTCGTGAAGTCTCACTGATGTCGTGTCGGCATTATTTGACCGACGTACAGCAATAAACTCACCGATATTCATTTCCCGAGCCTCACAGCTCTTTGGCTTTCCCACTCCATTAGACGCCTCACAATGGTAACGTCCCGAATTGGCCAGGGAGACCGTCTTAAACCTCTGCATCAAATGAGGAGGTAGGTAAGGAAGTTGGTCGATAACAGCTGCCAGTAATGCAAAATCTATGCTACTCATGCAAGTTACATATAGCTTTGTCCAAAACATGTAAATTTCCTAGTGTTAGACAGTAGAGCAGATCTCCTAGAAATGGAATGTCCATCATAATGTTGACAGTTTCCTAATTCACCACCATTAAGATTTTTGTGCAGATTGTCTCAATGTGTGAATGAAACTGCCTCTTTGGCTCTCTTCTTTAGATTAAAATTAATTAATTCCCATCTGGTCAGGTATATATCATAATGTATATCAAACATTAATGTGAGAGATCAATCATTACAAATGTACTGTAGGTCCGTTAATATCACACTTAAGCAAAAGCACTACATTAGCTTGTAAGTTGTGATGTGAGGCTAAAATTAAAGGACTGGGTCCTTTCAGTTAGCAGGGCTATGGAGTGGTTCTCTTCTCACCAGAGTGCCGCTGTGGGTGTCTATGGTGTAGGTGGCGTTGGGCACACCTCTGTTACTAAGCAGAGCGTTGTCCTTGTACCACCTGTATGTAGCGGGGGGGACGCTGTGTTTGTCATTGCAGTGAAGTTCCACCGTTGTCCCGGATAATGCCGAGCTGGGAATCTCACAGGTGGGGGTGGCAGGGGCCACTAGCCGGGTGAGCCAAGGAAAATCAGAATGACATTAATAAAGAAAACACATGTGGCATTTTTGTAAAGGCAGATGTAGAAACACAAGATGAACAAAACCAGGACATGGTATCACAGCACGGCTGAAGGACACATCAGTAGAGCAGAACAGCTATGAAGTAACACAGGAAGAGCAATCAGTGCAGGCATCTGGTAGCTGGACTTTGAAATCTGATAACGAAATTAGAAGTTTGACTTTTGTCAAGGCTACAAACAAAAAGGAATGCAAACCACCCTTTTCCCAAACTGTTTTCAACTTGTGTCACACGGAAGGTGAAAATCACCAGGAAGATCAGCTTAAGATATTTTTACATGTAGCTGGGATATGGGAAACGTTTAGAGAAGCGAGTACATGACCCCAGAAACAGACAATAAATGCTTTGAAAAATAAATAATGCTAAAAAATAAATGCTTTGCTCAAAACTATTGTGTTCCCATACATTTGTATACTTTTGAGTAATTTAATTGTTTTAATCTATTTCAGAGAATGAAGGAGGATGTAGGAGTGACTTGCAAACACACAGACAGAGCCCTACCTAACACTATGAGGGTGACGTTGGTCTCTCCTAGTTTGACGTCGTCCTCAGGTGCAGTGACTTCACACTGGTACACGCCCGTGTCCCTGTAGGTCACTTTGCTGAGGGTCACTGTTGCCCCAGTGATCTTAGCACGTCCTGCAAATTCCCCTTCAAGGCAAAAGGATGAGTTAAACATGGCAGAGCAAAACTCTTTTAGGAGGCCTCTTATCCTTGTTCTTTTTTGCTCTGTTGCTTTATTCATTCCACACCATTTTTACAAACCACTTCTCTGGTTAGCTCCACCATATGTATAGGATGAGGTACACACAGGATAGGCATTGGCCCTGTGCTCATACACACGTACGCGCAGACTGCCAAACTCAAGGCAATGTAAAGTCACCAATTCATCCGAATCTATGCGCGGTGTACCTGTGAATTTCTTATTGTAGTAGATAAGGGACACTTCGGGATCCCTTTTCTTCCACTCAATTCGAGGGTCAGTGTCCATCTCTGTCCTAAATACACAGGATAACACTGCATCTGAGATGCAGCATAACAAGGGAAGGGCAAAGGAAAAGGTTATCAAACCAAAGACTTGGAATTCAACAGGAAAGACAGGCAAGTCCCCACTGAACACAGCAGTTAAACCACAGAACTCTTAGCCTTCAGTAGAACAAGGGCTATGAAGGCTGTGAGCCTGTCTGCCCCTGTTCCTCTCACCATGATTCTCCTGGACCTCCACTCTGGGTTGTCTACTGCTGACGGATACAGGTACGGCACTGCGGCCTGCATGGAGAGAGACAGGAAGGACACCATTAGCTGACCTGATTACTACTAAACCCTAAAATGTCATATCATCTGGACACAGGGGAGGACATTTAATAAATTAAATTACCACCAGCATACATATGAACAACCAGCCAAATAATCTCTGCCAAACCCTGTTGAACATGGAACTGTGGAAGACCTATTTTGATTCTTTGAATAAGTCATTCAATGAGTAGTGAGAACAGTGAGGGAACACATCAGTGGTGTTTCCTTACTCCAGCAAGGAAAAGGTCAACACTGACTCATTGATGATGCAAATGGTCCTGCTGGTTTGTGAGAGTTATCTTTTTGTCAGCCATCCTAACAGGAAACTGGGGCTGGTCCGGCGCTTCCTCTTTACAAACTTATAAATTAACTCAATTCCTATTGTGAAATTCAGGAAGCAACAGCCAGAAATGGAAAACAAAGTAAAAAAAATCTGACTAAAAATCAGTCTCTGATGACCTCTCACATACATGAAACAAGTCACTGAATGCATTAGAGAACCACAGGGATTGTCAATAGTGAACCATTATGTTTGTGGAATTTTCTGGAATATGTTCTCTTTGCTTATGTTACTTTGAGCCGGATTCTACTTAAAACACTGTTTGAACCTTACCTTTGGCAAAGTAATTCTTTTAAAGGGAAAGTCTAGTAAAAAATAAAATTTGAGACCAACTTGTAATTTTTTTCTGTGACTATTATACACACAAAAACAGCATCATTTCTACAGCAAAACATGCACTGGGAGATTGAATGCATGTGTTATTTTCATCTTTTACCAGATGATCCCTTTAAGGAGATTACTTAATCTAAGATTAGGCTAAAGCAGTGTTTTAAAACCCAGCCCTTTCAGTGCTGGAATCTCGCAAAATAAGCCTTCATCCCCAGCGGTGTGAGGATGTCTTTGTCAAAGGTCCCCTGCTGACCAGGGAGTTTATCCTCCTCAGCTGTGGTACCACTATCAGCATGGATTTCTGTAGCAAATACCACACACCAAACAGTTTAATGGGAGAGCAGGAAGAGAAGGGACATAACAGGAATCCAAAACTGCAAAAGCCATGACTTTGATGTCCACCCAGAGGCAAGGACAAACCAAAGGCTGACGTGATGCAATCATTCGACTACACAGACGAAATATGCGACAGAAGTCCCTCCAGTGAGACGCTGCTAGTCTTCAGCAAGAACTCAAATGTCGGGTCCAAAGCAGCCGGGTGTTTTATCACAGCGGCGCAGCTGTGCGTCGAGCCCGTCCTTGTGGCCCATGCCTAATCGCTACAGCCTCCCCCCGGCCTGCAAAGTGCAGTGTCTACTTTCCTCAGCCATGCTCCTTCTCTGAGGGCTATTGTCACACCCGCCATGGTGGGGGGAGTGAGGGGGGAGGTTCCTATCGCCGCTCTTCGCCTGCTTATTGTACTGCTCCCACTAGAAAGAAAGAGAAACTGTGCTACCAGATAACCTCCAGGGCCTCAGCCATGGGCCTGTATCAATTCATTCTACTGTGTTTTTCAACCACACTATTTAACCAATTGCCATCCACCACTGTTTAATGCATATGCTTCAAATTTAATCATACAAAGGGAAAATGAGAAAACAACCTCACACAAGCAACCATTTGAAGTAATTATTTAAAGTCAATTGAATTTCATTCGAAAACTGAAGTCAGCCGCAAAGGAGGGATCGGTGGTGGGTTTGTAGTAGATAATATCTTGTGTCCAGTGTCATATCCAATGGAAAGAGGAATGAAAGTGGATGCTTCAGAGAAAGTGGACGTGGGGTCTGACAAAACACGTCATTTGCTTCTTTACACGGGGCCAGGTTAAGACGGGGTCATGATAGGGTCTGCGTCACTCAAGGCAGCAGCATGTCCCTAACCTCTGGTAACTGCCCTCTGGACCTGTGGAAGCACTGGAAACGCTTACATGCTCTGCAGGATCTATCTCAGCAGACTTCTCCACAGTGGACGAGCAGGAACGTAAACAGATGAACAAAACCTTACACTTGGCCAGGGATGTGTTTGGAATGAGTGCCATCCTAGCACACATATTGTTCTGATCACTAGTTATTACCAGTTATTACCAGTTATTACCGCGCCACACAATAGAAGTGAAAGACTGCAAACATACATTTTACCAGTGGGAACCTGTACAGTGTCACAATGATGTTTGCTTTGCAGCAAGCTTTGAATACTTTACAATTTTCAGGATTTAGAGCCTTGCTGGAGAGCCTAACAGTGGCATAATGACTGTGAACCGTCAGATTCGAACCAGCAACCTTTCCCACACAGACTCCTAACCTACAGAGCCACACACAGAAGACAGCAGGTTAAGCATGTGTCCCATACTCATGGTGGCAGTGATCATCGTAACCAGAGTTACGATGTTAATGAAAAAGTATTCCACGAGTCCATGAGGATATTTTCAACACCACAGTTTTATCCGATATAAATTCCTGTCAGTCAAACAGCCACAGAGTCTCACAGAGTCCCTTGTCAAACATAGAATCAGTACATCATACGACAGAAAGAGAAGGGCGCATTCTATAATAGGCAATTGTGACCGTGCTGAGGAGTGACAGCAAGTTTATTGAAAAGGAAAAAAGACACACATTGCCTTTCACCACAAGAGATCCTGAATGCTGTATATCGCGTTCATCACCATTTAGAGATGGGCATAGCAGACACAAGCAGAGATTTAAGACAATGACAGTTTGGACTGATCAATCTCTGATACTACATTTAGATGTCTTCACTTTTCTACAGGTAGCATATGCACCGATTTTACTGGTTATTTAGTTGCTTAATAAGTCGTAAATATATCCACATCACATCCCCACTGCATAATTGCTCGTGGAGCAGCTAAGTCAACATGACACTCAACCACGCTCACATCTGTACAACTAATAAGTGGACACTGGCCAACACTCGGGCTCTAAATTAAAAACAGTCATGCAAAGAGAGGTGCCCCACCGCTCGCAAACATCTCTGTCCCCGCTAAACAATATACTATACCACCACAGCCTCCTCAGTCCAGATTTTAAACGACATCGAAGCCTGGACCAACTCTGTGATCACCCATTATAAATTTGGATTTGATCCAAATACTGCGATTCCATCTTAAACCTAAATTGTCAACAGGTTCAAGCGGGATCGTCAATATCACACCACTTCTCATCAAAGTACATTAAAAAATAATATTTTCAACTCTAAGATTAAATTAGCATTCGTTAAAAGTAAGTGCTTAGATACCAGTTTGTAAAATTACATTATCAGAATGGGTTTTTACCCATAAACATCAAGATATATCGATCACCCCAATTAATATGTGAAAAGCTTAATTCCTTTAGGCACAATTTTAAATTATTTGAAAAACTAAAGTAAGTCAAAATAAAACTTGTTTCATTTTTTCATTTCATGGGTTGATAATTTTAGCTAACGCTACAGTCGATTAAACATTTATCCAAAACCCGAAACTGTACTCACATTCAAATTTATTTTAATAGCCTCGATCTGAGGATTTCGTTAACTTTTAATTAAAACTTGGGTTCTGACATTACACTGGGGTTTTCAATATAATAAGAATATTTCAGGCAAGGGGGGTGATATCGTTATGCGTGGAATAAATGCACAGCTAACTAATAATAATTAACTAATAATAACTAATACTAATAGGTATGGTTACTAATAGGTAAATAATAATAAACTGCGGTTATATTTAAATATATAGGCTGGTACTGTATGTCAAACACGTTGGCTGAATAATACATCGCTTATTTAAAAAAGTCAACCTACCCTTTAAGTCCTGCCGTCGTTAAAAGTTTGCTTTAGTTTATCACCTTCACAACAATCAGAAAATAGCAATAACAATGGCAAAAGGCTTAAAAGTGAAATACATTTTACCCGTATATTAGCTGGCCCCCTAGGCACAGTTTGGAGCAAGATTTTGTCAAAAAGTACTTGACGCAATTACATCAATGAAGAATTATAGTTTTATTAATAATAATGAATTTCTTGTCTTAGACTAGGTAGTACAAGTGCGTGGTTTCTAGAAAAGGTTATATGAACAAATGGTACGTAGTGCCGGATACTTACTCAGGAACAGTAAGAGAACAGCAGAACGGGTCAATATTTCCATGCCACAAGATGATGAAGATCGCTGTAGGTCTTGAAACGGTCTTATAAAGTTGCTCTGGGAGTCTCGTACAATTATCGGTAAAAAAAATGACAGTTCTTGAAAGGAGCTTCATAGATGGGTTATTAAAGGTCCAAGTGGGGGTTACTGGGCGCAGCTCGCCAGCTGTCGGTGTGTGTCGATGCTGGGGGGGCTGGTGGAGGGGTGTGGGGGTTTGTCACCTTTGGCACCATCCTACAGTGCAACACAAAGATTTTCACCTACATTTGAACCATTTTACGAATGTTTCTCTGTGTGTTTATTAACAAGCCGCTGGTTAATACCAAAGCAAGTTCAGTTAAAAGTTCTGAAAAAAGAAAGATAACCTAATGCTGAATAACAGTTTGCACTGTTTACCAAAACGCCCTTTAGTTGAACGCCTTCGAAAACAGACTAAAACTTGACCAGACCAAAAAACCCGTGAACAATAGGTATTAATACAATAACCGAAACGCACAAACTATATTGCTTCATTTACAACTTCTCAAGTATCGAGACATTATAATCAACACGAAACCTAAAAGGATGCTTTCACATGAGTATTTTACATACTTCGTTTAAAACACAATAAACGAAAACAAAATGTACAACTATCGTCCTGGCCACCATTGACCTCCAAGTTAAATTTAACCATCAGTTCATAAATGTAAGGATACCGTTCATTGTTTGATCATATCCTGTTCCAAGGAAGGAAGTGTAGAAAGAAAGGCAGCCACACATAAAAGCGCAAATCCTCTGACTATTCTGGTCAGAAAGTGAGATATCGATGTAAATACTGGCACTGATATTTTTATGAACCATTTAGCTGCACATATTTACACATTCCAATTGTCATCATTTGGCTGTATGCCAATTATGTATTAAGCTTTAAAGCAACATTAGATTTTAAAGATTAGAGTTACACAACAAGTATAAACAGATTAGTCTTTTCTCTGCCTTGACAGTCAAGCAGTTTGGATTCAAACTGTGCCAGATCGATTTACTTAAACCAATTGCTATGACAGCCTGATTTCTTTTATTCCTACAAGAGTCTGAAAGGAAGCCATTTTGTCAACAGCTGTTGAATGTTTAGATCCACCCGTTCCCTCAATGCGGCCCTCTAACGGGCTCCTTGGCAATGTCACACCTAATATCTGGAATTGTGAACTGGCGAAAAATGTTCGTTTTTATTCTGCTGCATTTTTAACTCAAGCTTGCTCTCCAGAAACAGTATAAAACCAAAGATTTCGGGCACATTTTCTGGTTTCAAAGACTACCTCAAGCAGGTGAGGAGACTTGTAAAAATAACCTGAACCAGATGTTGTACATTAAAGAACAGTTCGAATTACTTATATTGCAGGTCTTAATTTCTGGAAATTCATCTAATGTAAAGAAAACCCCCTCCTGCAGGCCAGACAGACGTATACAGGCCATCTGTTCCAGAGCCATGGGCCTGGACCCTGTCACTCTCCCTCTGCCGCACCTGTCTCTCACCCGGCCAGGCCCAGCTGTCTCCTGGCACAGCCGTGCTGGACGTCAACATGAACACAACAAGGCCACTGTCTGAGCGAAAGCCCAGACTGCCGACAGCTCACAACTGCCCCTCTCTCCCGACCCCGATGTTTCCAAAACAAGCAAAAATACTCCAGCTGGGCTTGAACAACCCCACCCCACTAACAAGTACACACTGGTTTGGACATTTCCATGATGACAGACTTACCAAGATAGACCCATTGCCACAGAAATCCAATGAGCCTCTCAAACAAACATTCTTAACATCTCATCATACTTAAAGATCACACCTGTGGAGCACAACATATTTAAAGTAGGCACTGGTACGAGTTCCAGAGGATATTTGTCACAGCTATCAATGGTGACAATGACGGGTGTGTAAAAGATGTATTTTTTTATCATAACTATCCTTTTTGGTTTTTTTAGCAATGCGATTTTTTGTTAAAGTCATTGTTTTCTGGAAATTGTCCTTTAAAAGGCCACCCTGTTTTTAGTATCTTGAGATATACTGGAAGAAAAACCCAATATTGTCCTGGCGGTTAACTGTACACTAATGTGAGCGGACTATCTCATGCAGCAAGAACACACAACAGTACCATCATTCATTTTATTTGTATGCTTTTACAAAAAAAAAAAAGAACAATGCTCATGTGAGAATGTGTTTTGTCACTAAGTAGGTATCAAATTATATAGCTTCTATGTAACAAATACAAACACACAGAAATGAAAGATGACAGATCATTGCTGTGGTGGGGAAGGAGGATTCTGGGAATTCTGAAATTCAGAACTAGGACTCTCTTTTACAGCTTCCGGGACTGCTGGAGCGGGCATCACCACCTGAAGACAGTGGCAGGATGGGTAAATGGAAGCTGCAGGGCAGCATTCCCCATCGCCTTTCCGTACTTCACCTTGAATAATCCAGCAGGTGAAATCCTGAGAGAAACCCTGTGACTATACCCCTGAACACAGCATTTAACTCCAACCTGCCTCCATAAAAATAACCAGCCATACAGATGGACATGATCATCAGCATTAAGCTACCCAGATAAAAGCTGCTGGGCAGAAAAATTAACTTTCATTTAGTTTTATCTTACCAACCGCTCTGCTCTCTCTCTGAGTCTCCTCCAGACGGTGTGGTGAGCCTGGAGCAGTAGACACAAGCAACACAGGACACAAATTTAACTTAATAAACTGCCAAAGCATGCAGAATTCATACGCCCACTTAAGCAATTACTACCACCTTAAGACCATGAATTCCATATGCAATTTATTTAACGTTACTATGCTTAATTACCAATTGTATTTACGGATGATGATGTGTTGCTGTGTACCTGAAGCTGCAGGGGAAGAGACAGCCCTTGAGCACGGCGATGCAGGCCCAGTTCAGTCTGGGCCAGACTGTGGATGGCAGTCACTTCATACTGAGAGCACAGTCCTGTTCTGGCCACCAGGGGGCCCCCACTCAGAAGCACGTGGTCCCCACACCTGAGAGAAATGGCAGGAATCCTGAGTTCTGTAATGTAGAGGGAACCGGAATCCTGTTTGGATTCTGAGGACCTCTAAGGGGTCCTAGCTGTGTACAAGGCTGCAAGGCATGACATAACTGTATTACAGGAGTTATCAGGACTGCTGGTTCACATTTACCAGATACCCACCCATGTTATTTCACACCAGCTTTGATATCGCAATCAAAACTGGTAAATGGCAATTCAGTGTGGGTAGTTTGAAGAATGTTTTAACCCAAACTGACCGGTACAAAGTCACTAAGCCGTTTCCACTCTCTGCTGCCCTCTCTTCCACCTCTTTCTGCTTGTGGCTGAAACAAGAAAAATTTGAAGGGGAGAAGAGAAAAAGTCTCCATCACATGTGTCAATTTCCTGTCCAAGTCCCACACTGGGGAGGGGCGGAGTAACTGCCATGAGAGAGCTAGTGAGGAGGAGATAGAAATAAAAGGTAATGCTGAGGTCACAGACTGAGGAGAGACCAAGAAAATCACCTGCTGTGGGCAAAGATCTCCAAGGCAACAGAGGGCACTACTTCCAGAGGTTCCCATGGCAGGTTCTGCTGGATGAGTTGCTGGGCATCACGGGTCAGAGAGCGAAGAGCTTCCTGGAACCGCCACCGCCCCACACAATCAGCCAGATACAGCAGAGCAAGCAACACACAAGCATGTGTACAGCCAGGTACACACGTACAGGCATCACAGTGTTCATAAACATCCATATATAAACACAGCAACTTTGACTCCAAGCTCTGTGCGTGACGACAGATCCCTGGAACTCTGCATAATGATGACGGACTTCCTAGAGCACCCACCTTTGATGGGACCCAGGAGTCTATCCGCGGATCCAGAACGAAATCACAGCAAAACGCACCTGAAGTCACTGCAAAGAGAAACAGAGAAGAAAACATGGAAACTGCAGTTCCACAAACAACATTTCTCAGCATATAATTCTGTGTGTTTATAGTCTATACTTGTGCATCCAATTTATTACATTTTGTGTTAGCCTACTTCTGGATGACACCAACTACACCTACCAAAACAGCCTGCCACCCTGTCAAGTTTCTCTAAACAGTAAAACTGAGCCAGTCCCAAACAAGCAGCAGCACATCCTACAACCTGCAGGCCACCAATGGGGCTTCTTAGACATGCATATGGGCCACCTAGGTCCATATACCACAGGCTACATATATAGAGCACCCCCCACTGTCAGAAGGAATGTGCACATGTGAACTGAGCCACTGACAAACCCTGTGCTAGCATCCTATCACACATGATAAGTCACTAGCAGACTCGCAATGTGGTGGCGCCCTTCACATAAGCTCTCTACCACAACTCTGCTTCACCCCAATCTGGGCTTGGCTTACGGTTTGTGCATGTGGCGAGTGATCACCGAGGCAATAGGCATTAATGTGCAGATGTGTTACAGTTTCCTGCAATACCTGGCAGCTCTGGGCTCCTCAACAGCTCCACGGTAAACTCCTCTTTGAAGGCATTCTGAAGAACCTGACCGAGCAGGGCAGCACACGAACGCCAGTATGCCTGGAGAAGGAGATAGAGACCCCCAGGGGACAGGCAGCTAATAAACCAGGAGCAACACAACACCTGACCAGTAACCGTGATTGGAATTGACCACAAGCTGCCAATTCGACCAGGAGGAAAACAGCTGGTGACAAGGCGTGCCAACGGTGACACACTGCCAGAATCAGACAACACACAAACCAGAGATGAAGAGAGGGCGATAAAAATACATATTCAATCATAAATGCCACAGCTGGAAACTAATGGAAACACTGCCCATCTTTTTCAGATAGCATGACGACACAGAACTGACAACCTGTGGCCGTGTGTTACAAACTGAGGAACAGATAGTCAGATCCCCAGTACTGTGAACATATGCACTCATGATCACTTATAAACTCCTATTAACACAAACCTTACACATCCCACAGTTCTTGTGTGTTCAGTATTGACCTGTTTATTCAGCTTTTAATACAGCACTCTAATTAGGCATCAGCTGAAGTACTGAGAGGGCAGAGAGAGTGAGAACAAGAGAGAGAAGGGGATAGACAGAGAGGGACAGACATGCCTCTTTTGCATTGGTCCGGCCGGTGCTGGAACCAAACCAAATGTGAACCGGCCCGCGTTTCCACCGCCTTCAGGGCAAAATTCGATGTGACAACATAGCAACTACATCTCTAACTTGCTTCAATGGCAGCACAAAGCAAACCTAGTGGATTGTGTCCTCTGTTTCCAAGCATTACTTAGAGGACACTTTTGGACGTTTCATCTTGTAATTATTTCTTTAAGGCACTGCAGTATTTGATTTACCATTTGAACATCTTTTTAGATGGTTATAATGCAGAGGTTTAAAAGATATGTAAGTGGAGATGAAGCGGCTATTGGATCGGCAGATATTTAAGGCTGTGTTATCGGTATCGGAGATAAAAAGTTGGATTAGGAATGGCTCAATACCAAGACAATTCCGTATACTTACCCAGTTCAAAGAGGTCAGAAATTCAGATCAAACCTTAAAGCTTAAAAGACCAAGACGCTAGCAGTGTTTGCTAACAGAGAACTACAAGAGTTTGTGTTGTTTGTTCTGCACCTCAGCATAGTAGGCCACAGGTTCCTGGGTCCAGGTGAACTAGTTTTTGGCCCTGGTTCTCAAACCAATTTTTCCGCATAGGCACCAGTTCCTTTGCAGTTGAAGAGCTTGAAAGTCAGTTAGGGAATAGGCATGGCACTGGATGTCGGTGGAAAAGGGGCTAACAAGATACCAATGCACACACAGATTGATAGACAGAGAGGGAATACCTTGTTGACATCATGAGGGTCTTCCATCTTGAAATGAAGCAGGGAGAGAGAGCAGGACTGGGTCAGGGGCCGGTGCATTGGCCAGGGTTGCCCATCCACCAAAGCTAGTGCTGAGCTGTCAACGTGCCACTCAGTCAGGTCTACAAAGCGAATTGGGTTGGGAGGGGGTAGAGATAGCAATGTACCAGTCAGCATTGTAGACACTGTACTGTCACTATTCCTGTTGCTAATAACAATTCAAATTCAGAGACTAAAAAACTACAATGAAGTGTGAAATTGAGTACAAAACACCACCCTATGCTGAAAATGTGGGTTTTATACAGGTGTCCCATCCCAGCTCCCATATACTTACGCCGAGTGCAGCAGTATGGCGTGGAGACACCCTTGTTCATGATGAGTAGCGTCCCCTGCTGGCCAGGCACCTGCAAGGTAACCTCTATTTTCTCTGTGCGTGTGATCAGAGCGCGCTGTCGGGACTGCTCCTTCGAAAACAGAGCGTTGCGCAGACTACGCAGTTCTGCGACCAGGGGTCGCTCAGCTGCCGCTGCCATAGATGCCATCCCTGGCAAAGAAAGAGGCATTAACACTGTAACTTTCCTCTCCATAAGAACACAGAATCCTGATAAGCAGAATCACCTGTACTAGAGGTTAAATTTTAAACTACACGTCTTACTACACACCTTTATTCCATCTGGATTTTTTTTTTACTTTTTAATGAAGTGAGTACTAATTGCTCAATGGCACAACAGCAGATACCTAATGTGATTAAAACCTGAATGCTTGAGATTCTTAACCATTTTGGAAGCAACAGCTGTGATGAAACACTTATGAATACCATAAAATAAAACTGCAATTTGAGTTGTTTTAATTACTGCTTCCCACTGCATGACCTTTACGGCAATACATATGTTGGCTAAACGATTTATTGTCATTTGTATTAAATAATGACCATAAATCATGTACATTTCACCGAGAGGTTTTATCAAGCGCATTTTACTTCGAGGAATAAAGACATGGATGGCAATATTTTTCCGATGTACTGGTGTTTCACCAGGAAATTAAATATTTATTATTGTAAATAATTGTAACTGTACTGAAACAAAAAACGTTTATACTGTCACGAAATCCTGCCTTTGCCAGACCAAGGTCAGTTGTGGTACAGAATCGTGTCACTGGAATGATGAGAGAGAATGATTTACTCACGACGGAAGAACACTTTAGACACAGAGCTGCACGCCATCCTTGCCCCAGGCATCTTGGTTTTTAAACACAGATGTCTGTGACCGAAGGACCGTATCACAGAACGAAACATTAGGACCACACCATCCACCGCCCGTTTTTTTCCGACTTCTGTACGCCCTTAAAATGTTTCCGTGCAGCATGTGGCGCAGCCTACCAACGCCAAACGTTCCGGGTATTTGACTAAATGGATTAAACCCAAAATATTCGGTTCATCAGTGACAGAAAAAGGCAGTTACTCGTAAGCGCATTTGAAGAAAAAATAACAATGAATGTAAATTTTTAAAAATAGTTAAAATCGTAAATAATGTACTCTACATATGTATATTAGGGTGGTCCAAAAAAACTTTTTTTGGAATTTTACTGCTCCCAAACTTTTACTGAGTTCGAATTAGTAAAAAAAATTATACACAAAAAATTTTATTGAAATATTTTAACATTAAGAGGTTGCTCAACCACCCTTAAGCTCACCACCTTTGCCGACATTATCACACCAGCCCTTCCCTTGAAATTACAGTTCTTTTAGGGCTTGAGTTTTAATACTGGGTAGTGTGGATCTATTAAGTTCTACAGGAAACTGAAACCAATTCTGAGAAAGTGAAACTGAAAGGGATTTCTACTATACTGGAAGAAACCTTCGTTGCAAACAGGCTGTAGCTGTAAACTTCATAACCTGCATTTACAAGAACACAAATGGCAAACACTATAAAAGAGCGGGGTATCTACCTCATTGAAAAAACCTGCAGAGAAATACTTGGAAGCAAACTTCCTTCCAATGGTCAAGTACTTAGTGTGTTTCTTCATCATCATGTAAATCTGAAGAAACAGCTTAAAGACAGTGCACACGAGGTGTGGGACGAAATTGAGAAGTTCTGGCAAAAGGCAAGAATACCAACTAAAAGAAAAGACCATGGCATAGAGAAGATTTTAATTCTTCACAAGGAATAGCAAAGTTTGAAGGAAAATAAATCTCAAAGAAGTGAAAGGCAGGTGGAAAAAGAAGGACTGTTCCAAAGGCAACTCATGGATTTGTTTGACGTGGCGGCTGAAAATGCTCTCTCAGTGATTGAAAATGAAGAAGACAAAGCCTTCTTGATAGCTCAATGTCAACCTGGCAGACAGGGTTCAACGGCATCTGTTGATCGTGTCACTGCAAAGAAAGAACAAACTGCTCCCCAGAAACAGTTAGTCAAAGAAGCCAGAAAAAGAAACGCTGAGGAAGAAGCCTCCACCTCTTTTCAAACAGTTGAGCCGGAATCATCCACTTCCCCAGATGAAGAGTGTCAACAGAAGAGGAGGAGGAAGAAAAACAGTACCAGTAGAGGTAAAACAACAAAAAAAGTCTGAAAGGCCTCAAAACATAGTAACCCCTGCCCTTGCAGCAGCACTTGACAGAACAGGTCTAACAGACCGAAAAGCTACCTATGTCCTTACAGAGGCTGCAAAAAGTCTTGGTCAA
>JAACJT020000001.1:34934185-34946008 GCA_009936485.2 Gymnarchus niloticus | reverse complement strand
TTGTAAACAGTACCCAGTGACACACCATCCTCTGAAGGCTGAAGTACAGCTGGACCTTGGTTCATGCCAATGAATTGTAATCCTGATCCACACAGTATAATATTCCTGCTCATAAACTACATCCTGTCAAATTAAAATACACAACAACAATAATCAGGACCCAAAATGCTGTCTAGGCTATGTGGGGTCCCACAGGTGAAGTCCTATGTCTCCAAGGGTGTAGGTTTTATGGCTCCAAGGGCTAACCACACTAGATACCTTGGTAATGAACCTTACAGAGCACATGACAAACGATTAATAATGATAATTTGAAGAATCTGCTCTCCAATAGTAATTTTCATCTTTATTATTTTTATTAGATTTCAGGTACTAACCCACATATTATCTGATCTCACACATTTTCCACACATACCAAATATGCTTCACTCCAAAACAGTCTGCTGAGTACTGAATATCTGACCTATCTATAACTGACTGACCGGTTGTGTTCAAGCCTGTATCCCTGTAGCTATGCGTCAATGAGCCATACAAATTCATACCCAGAGCAGGTACCCAAGCAGAGAAGCTCCAGGACAAGGAGTGCAACCAAAGCACTTCAGAGAAATTTTGGAAGTTCATATATGAAATCCCTACAACAAATCATTACAGTAACAACCCATCATTTTAAGCTTTTTTTCTAGTTTTCTTATTTTTTATTTTAACATGTAAGGTTAAAATAAAATACTACAAAATGTATCATACAGTACTCCAGAAAATGACTTTGTAAAACACACAAACACATCTTTATTTATTAATTTCATCAACTGTCTAATAATTTGTTTAAATAAAAATAAAAATAAATAAAATAAATAAATAAATAAAACATTTAAGGCAATTTACCTGGGCAGTAAGTGCATCTTTGATCGGAAAATAGCATGATTTAGGCTAGCACTAGAATATATTCAAATAAACAATTACGTGATAAAAAATAACATCTTTGGTTCTCCAAAACGTTACCTGTATCTGGTTGGATGACTAAAAGAACACAGCTTTGGTTCCCAGACCTCTCCTCAAGAGCACCCCAGCTGTTACATGGATTTGTGACATTTCATTACCAGCTCACTTAATTGGTTAAGTTAAATTGGTAATTAATTTTATAAAGGTATTGATTAGCCAAGCAAGGTGTACTCATAGCTGTGTTCAACAAATACATGGGTATATATGGGTTTCTAATTGCAAATTCTAAGGTGACTATGGAGATTGCATGAAATATGTAAACTGACAAACTTCAACCAACATAAAGTCACAATTTTACAATTCTCATAATGTAAAATGGGGGGCATGATGGCTCACACCTCCTGGGTTGAAGGTTTGAATCCCACTTCTGTCTGTAGAGTCTGCATATTCTCCATGTGTCACGTTGGTTTCCTTTGAGTACTCCAGTTTATTCCCAGCATCTAAAGATAAACTGTCTCTAAATGCCCTGGGTGTGCCCTGTGATGGACTAGGTCCTATTCAGGTGTTGTCCTGCCTGGTATGGGTTCCCTTCCTTCCCCGACCCTGGCCAAGATAAGAATACATCTTTGGACTGCAGAAGCAAGTTATAGGAACCTCACACAATGTGGGGAGAACATGCAAACTTCACACTCAAATGTACAGGAACTGAATCAGAAAAGCTGGAGGTCTAAGGCACTAATGCTTTCCACTGAGTCACCATTGCCTCCCTTAATTTAAAAATACCCAGCTTACATATCTGATATTTACCAAGGTGATATTTATCAATGAGATGAATAATCAAAGACTAAATGTGTTGTTGAAGGTAGTAACTAAGAATATCACAGTACTTCTCTACCTTAAGTACATAGCTGACTATATGTTGTACAAACAGTTATAGCAGCTTTAAACTGTAGGCTTGTCATCAAGCTGAAATAAATTCATAAATACGTAAATACTGAACTGGCGTATGATAACTAAACAGGATACCCCTGTTTAGTGTTTGAACCTTACCAGGTTCTAGCCCCCTGTGATCCTGATCAGGATAAGCAGTAGTACTTTAGGTATTGCTGTTACATGCTATGAGCCCATTATTCCTGTGTAGGAACTTCTGTTGGAATCCTGTATCTTGCACATTAATTTGCAATGAGTGTTAATGTTGGACTTCATGTGCATTTCATTTGGGAGCCACTGTCTCACCTGATGTGCTCATGTTGTGTCAACTGCTGAAAAAGGGACCATGTCACAGGGAAAATGTCTTAATCTTAGTGAAGTCAGCGTGTCATTCTTGGTGACAAGAGAGCACCGTACTTAGTGTGACAAATGGAACACCATCCACCCTCACCCCATGTGAGAAAAGGCTCTGTGTACCTATTATTTCAGTCTTTTATTGAAAATCAGTCATATTAGACGGTGACCTCATAGAGTTCCACCCACTCCCAGTACGCAGTAGAGCGGCGTGGTTCACAGGAGGCTGTAGTCCAAGCATCCAGAACAGGAAGCAGAGGTGTGTCTAAATTTGAGGAGCGGTCTGGGAGGGTAAATGCTGCTACGGTGGGGTCAGCATCTTTACGACCCCAGTCATGGACAGCATTAACCTCCCCCAGACCAAGGGGACCAGGCTTGTGTGGGCATCCAACTTTATGGGTGAATGTGAGTAAATTATCCCATGATTTTGTGTGACCGTAGGTGAACATCTGTCCGTGAAGCGAGACACAGCAGAGGTCTCGGAACCTCAGTTGGTGGACACCTGGATGTACAGCCACCGTGACTCCTTGTGCTTGGAAATGCCTCACAGCCCAAAACAACAAAACACTGGTGTGATCCTGCTCTCCCAAATTTTTTAGATTTTTAGATTTGCTCTCCTAAATACCCCACCCTCCCTATTTGGTATAAACATTATCACTGGCCAACATGAGCGTACAATCTTTTAGAAAGGACATGAAACTAACAGTACAAAGATAACATTTAATAATGATGTGTAAACTGAGAATTTTTTGTAATTTACAGACATTAACCTGCTTTATAAATGTAAAAAGGTCATTTGAAACATTACTATATGTTCAATGTGTATGAGATTTCAGTTGCTTTCATGCATTTTCCTCTTAAATAGACTTATTAAATAATAAAAATGTCAATGTATTCCAACAGGAGACACGGTGCACCAGAAACTAGCTCTGATGGCCTGGATCTCTGTTGGCTCGCTGTAGTAACAGGCCGTGCTTGATACGTGCGATTCCCTCTCAGAGTCCAGGTCCAAACAGAGGTGCTCTTCCTCCTCCTCCTCCTCCTCAGTGTTCAGCAGCTCCACGGCGAGATCACCCCATAACACAGGTCTAATGCTAACAGACAGGAGTCCTCCAAATCACAACCCCTATCACAATTAGCATTAAACCCAGGTCGGGTGGGTAAGGGAGGGGCAAGCCTCTGCCGAGGGGTGTGGAGTCCTCAAAGCGCAAAGGAGGAGTAAGGCATTGATGAAATGAGTAAAATGTCAGTTTCCCCACTTCAACCCCCTGATGCCTCCGCACCTGAGGTGGGACGGGGGGGTTGGGTGTGGTCCACGCTGCTCTAGCTCAAGGTTCATATCCTGTCCCACATCACACTGCTGGATAGCTTCCCCTTCTTACAACAGAGCAGAATGTCAACTGCTGTAATCTTCTTTTTTCCCTAGTGACATAAGTTTGTTCTTAACCCTGTATGCCTGTATCCTATAGATACACCTGTAAGAAGCCAGCCAAGATGACTTTTAAGAGGTTTTAAATTCATTCTGTGTACATCTACATCTAACTGACCTGCTAAAATGGTTTTCAAGAAGCTTTTACTTCATGCATTTGCAGTACAGTCAAAACGTTGCATCAACCTTGATTGATGGTGTACTTTTTAGTCCAGTCTCTGGTAAACAGATCAAGACTACTCTTGTATTTCAAAAGCTGTAAAATGTGGAAAAGAAAGTGATCATTAATTCCAAAACTTTCTATATGTCGCATGAGTAAATAAAGTAACTCTGATCATAAATCAGCTCACATGTGAGTCTCTCAGACTGAACCTTGGTCTTTTCTGGAGGGTCTTTTAACACAGCACCTGCCCAAAGTGCTTTTCCCAGCACAAAATACCATTTCTGTAATCAGTGATCACGTTCACATGTCTCTCTTCATTATACAAACTCTTCATGAAGAATCAAAATCAGGACCCACATCATAAGTGCTATGGTTTTAGTGAGACCTTTTTTAGTAGCAACCATGTCATACTTCAGGCTGTGGCTTACACGTCAGTTTAATTCATGCACTGCATTAGAAAGCAATTAGAGAAAAGCACTTCTCAACATGCAGCCCATGGAGAGGCAGTCAGCTGGACAGATCTACGAACGACATGAAAACGACGGCAAAAGATATCACTCTCAGCAAGACAACAGCGGGCACCACCACAGAAGCAAGAACATCAAGTTTCCTTCAACTGGAAGGCAAAATTGAATGAGCTGTACATTTCTCTCAGCGGAGAGCCCTACCAAGCCAGCGGGACCACAAGCTGAACCGCAAACGTCTCCTCGGTACGCTCCAAGTCTGGTGAGAGCTGTATTGCCCCTCGTGTGTCTCTCTACCTGCTCGCATGCACTGCCAGTGGCTTCCTGCCTTTCGGAGGCCATGTGCGGCTCGCTCTCCTCCATCAGCTTAGTCCTCATCAGTCAGGAAACCCTAACACCCTGCTCTCTCTCTCTCTCTCTCTCTCTCTCTCTCTGCCATCCGTGCTGACTCTGAAGTAAAAGACTCAAACAGTCACCTGCTGCTCTTTATAAGGCCCGACCATGACTCATTTGAATTCCCCTCCGAACGGAAAAGCACACCGATGAAGGAGAAAGTGCTTTTTGCCTCGCCCCCATAAGGCCTTGGCTCTGTCAACTCATCTCAGTGGTTCCTTGTACCGCCAAAGAAGCAAGAGGCACTTGGCCCTCCTTTTAACTAGGTGTTCATGTGTGCGGCCCACTGAATTCAAAGAGCAGCGACAATATGTTGGGGTAAATATTTCAGTTCAACACTAAGGTTATGAGCATTGGGAGCAAGGTTGATGGGTACATGCTCCGAGTTGGGAATGCTGGAGGAATCACTTCCTGGTCATACATGGTGATGTGCTCAACCTCAAATGAGCAAACGGTGTCTGCTCACAAGGACTCTCAGCCTATGCCATAGAAAGCTGTCACAGCCAGCGAGAGTAGGCTCGACAGTGATTATTACAGGAAACGGGATGGGGGGTTTCACTGAGCTTTCAGAGGGCTCCTTGTTTTACTCACCACCCTAGTTACACGAAACAATGTACATTTGAAGAAAAAACTCATGTCATGATTTAGAAAAAAACCCAGGATGAAAGGGTTTATTCTTCTCACACCTAGTGTCTTAACGCCAGTTTGGTAATCATCTACATGTGACAAAAAAAGAACAGAAAACTGTCCATTAGCTCCTGATGATCAAAGATCACTGAATTGCATAATCACATGACCTTCCAGAAGACAGCAGTAAGACACATCTATTGGCTTCCTCAACAGAAGGTTCTGGTACTCTCAGTTTGAGGGCATGTTTTAAAAACTTTTTAAAGAGCTTTATTTTATAAAAATGATGTGTATCCACACGCTCACTCTCAGTCTACTGTAAATATACATACAAATGTGGTAAAAATCCTAATTAAATGTCAAAGTGTTAGTATCTCTGGTGAAGGCTGATTTGTTGAAAATTTCCAGAGCTACTGGGACGTCCCCGGCTGTATATGCCTTTCTGTTTGCCATCATTTGAAATGACTCAAGCATTTGTGGTCCCCCCCCCACCCCACTGTGTGCCTAACAGCTCCTAGGCCTCGTCCCTTGGGCCAGAGGCCGCCACCCTCTTCCTGCACGGCACCCTCTCGCAGTTTGCACACAGGGGCTTGCAGCCGTTTCCTTAGCTTAGTTGCTTCATTGTGCCACTTTCATTTCCTGTCGTTTTGCTCCTGCTTCTTTACATCGCGCCCCACCAGGTACTTACTACACTGCACTTTATGTCACGGTACGCAAACGTGTTACGCAACACAAATGTACATATAGCATCCAATTGCAATGAAGTGCTTGAGTCAGATGAGGTTAAGATTAATTGAATAACTTTTATAACAAACGCAATAAAAACTTGGAAAGTCAGAGGCACAAAATTTTTAAAATGGGTCATAACAATAATATTGTTCACATTGTTTTTTATTCCAGTATACATAGCACTTCACTGTTTACTGATCTTATAGGAATATGGATTATTTCAACAATGTTATAAACACACAGCTGAATATGATAATAATAATAAGAAGAAGAAGAAAAGGCGTGCTGTGAGATCCCACGTTCTAATTTTTTTACTGGTGAATATTGGAATTATGTTTTTATTCATTATGTCTATTTTGATCAAAGGGGATAAACGTTCATATATTTGACGGGGTCTCGTGACTCCATCATATGACGCATCGAATCACGGGGGTTAAAGTTTGCTGTTTTCCATTCAAACGGGCAATTTGTAGCTCAAGCTATGGGTCTTCGTTTTTGGTATACGTGTCTGACGCAAAAAAAAAAAAAAAAAACTACTGTAGTTCTTGGCTGGAAACATCGCCTCGCAGTCTCTCACATGAACGCGTGTAGGTAGTCGGAGATGCCGTTTCCGTTTCTTTCGCGGCGCTTGCAGATATTCTGTTTTACATCCATCCCCCGCCCTGGCCACACCGGTGCTATGGAGTAATCAGTGCCGTGAACGTCATTAAAACGACGGTTTTAAAAATAATTTAGAAAAATCCTTCCGGTTCACCTATTCCTTCTGGATTTAATTCTGAAAAAGCGTCGACAGACACAAATGGGATCAAGAGGAAAAGCAGATGAGCCCGTATGGGTGTGCTTGTTACAACTGATAAGTCTTTCCCCATTAAGCCGTATTCTACGTACAACTGGGGGAATTTGCCCAGGCTGTGGAAAACACCAAGGGTGCAGAAACTTCTAGATGATCAGTTTTTCCTCAAAGCCTCCAGCTGACATTTTTTACTTTTGGCTGTGGATGCAAATGAGATGCATGATGCTTAAAGTTTCGCCCAGATAACTGCCTGCTAATGATAACTGCTTTCCTACATTTCAATGTGTGTGTGTCCCAGTACTACACTGAGAAAAAAAAAAATCAATAGAGTATTTCTATTTCAAATACAAGCTAACTTTTTGTCCACACAGTATTTATACAGCTTCTGTAGTGTAGTTTACACTGCTCAACATGACACCACACTGGCTGACCATGTCAGGGCATGGGCTAATCCCAGCAACTCAAGAGTTCACCTGCAGTCAGATCAAAAGTTTCAGTCCGAGTTCTCGTATGTCTATATTTAACAGGGATTTCAGAGAAATCAGCGTGGGTGAAATGGTGGTACAGTAAATCAGAGGGAGGGAGAGAGAGAGAGAGATTTCCTTCACACTGCCTGGCACAATAGGCCAGTGTGTGGAGGCATGTGCATCTCGTGTTTATTTAAAAGTTAAAGAGAAAGGAGCAAGATCAGTAGGAGGGACCTTCAGACCTTTTGAAGGACACACATTAATACAGTCACAGAAGTGGCATACATTTCCCATCATGCCTGTCACTGTGCTATCTCAGTGATTCGGTATCTCTTTTGTATGTTGCTCCAATGACGTTGCAGCTCTCAGTGTATGGATCTCTACCTGAAGTCACCATTTGTAAAAGAGATACTACATTTAAGTGTGAAATGTTTTAAATAGTCACTGGATTTTCATCTGGCCTAGAGTGAGACGAGCCTTTCTTTTACTGTCAGCCAGCTCTCTCTAATTTGGAAACTCCAGGGTTCTCTGAAAGACCACACTGACATTTAAGATCACTGGGACTGCAACCCAGAGCTGAGTGATTAGTGTGGTAGAAAAATTCCCTACTGTCATACCAAAACGGTAATATGTCCCTCAGCACCATCTGATGGACACACACATTATTTAAACTATGGGCAGGTCAGCCCCTGTTAGAGAAGTGAGAAAATTAAACCACACTCCCATTTAGGCATTTGCTGGTGAGTGGAACACCAGCCGTCGCGTCGTTTAAAGATGTGGAATAATACTTCAAAGGTTGCAGCTTTAATCCCCAAATCGCTGAATTCCAAGCTCTAGCAAAATATGGAACTGTGTCACATGGACTGCATAATCATTTTCACTGAGCAAGGAAATGGCAGCAGTTTAAAAAAGGCGGAAATTGACAGCCACATGGACGCTACAGAGTAGGGATAGTTTTATCCCAGTGTTGCAAATATAGCTTTTTTGTTCCATGTCAGCATCCATAAAATCAATATGTTTCATGCATGACAAACAGCGAAAAAGAAATGAGCAGTGCAGCCCAAGCACACATGGGAGGGCAGGGAAGATGGGATGTCACATGAAGGATTGTCAAATTTATGTCTTGATTAGTTCCACCTGCGGCTTGTTCCTATGGGAGATATAAACATATTGTTATCGTCATGTTAATTTGTGTGTTTTGGCATCAGTAACCCCGACTAGAGCTGGGAACCTGTAAAGCAGTCATGGTTAGCTATGGATATACAGGTCTGCACAGGTTTTGTGTGAACAGCTGAGTGGAAGGGTGAATTTGACACCTCCAGTGCAATAATGGTGCGGTCTAGCCTTATAGACCAGAGCTTCTCAACCTTTCTTGTGCACCTAACCTCCATCACATTTTGATCCATCCTCCAGGACCGCCGCCATCTCGTGCCACATACATACACACAAATACAACACCATACATACGTAGATGCCAATAATCTATAAACAAAAAGTGTTAAAAAGGGTTACAAACAATGGCTAACTGGAAGGCACAAGTCATCACACCATAGTTAAAACAGTATTTTCAATATACGTTATTCATATTTAACATGACATTTATTAAAAAGAAAATCAGATCTTTATATTTTTAAACATTCCACAGTCCAACAGACCAATTACATGACAGACCATTAGGAGTCTATAGCCTTCTGTTCCACAGACATTGGTTTAGTCTGGGTTCTTAAACTTTCTAATCTCAGGACCCAAATAACAAACTTGGCACTACACTAGGACCCAAGAAGAGGATTATCACAATGATAGCAGACACGCATGACAAAGCATCAGAAATACATCCACAACCAAATTTGGGTCTCAACCCAAGGTTTAAGAAACACTGATTTAGTGAATGGCAGTATTTGTTATTCCTAAAATTCTTGGATCAGAGTACCATTCCAAGCAGCATAAAATAATTTTCAGGACAATCCAGCTTGTAATGAACATGAGTATGAATCCAAATGCAGAGACGTCTTTTATTAGCTCCAAGGAGCAGGCGGATGATGTAAACGATGGTCAGGGGCAGGCAGAGGTCAGAACATGCAAAATCTACAAAACACCAGGCAAACAAATCTATGACAAGATACAAAATGCACTCAATCCACAAGCAAGAAGAGGTCAGAGAACATGTAAGCAATCAGGCATTTCTGTTTTGATCTTAGAGGCTGCTTTTATTGTCTGCAGTTCAGGACAGTACAATCAATAAATATTAATCCCAATCACAACAGGTGCCAGCATGACAGGACAAAACTATTTCCCTGGTTATTAACAAACATTACATGTGGAAAATGTGGTTTGAAACAGGGGTTATGTGATTTAATCGTTCTTCTTGGGAAAGCAGCTGACGTCAGTTTGAACAGGAAACAATCAGGCATGACTAGAGAGAACCATTCAGTACAGAGGGAAGCACAATACTGGACAATAAAACAAAGGAATTGTGGGTATTTTAAAACAGCGAACAATTAGCACGGCTGGTGGTACTCAGGGGAGGAGAAACACAAATTAGGCGGGCGTAACTAGCTGGCTAGAGGTGTGACAAGACTGAAGTATGTCTACGAGTATCCCCTTAGTCTGTTTTGTAAACTTTGTGCTTGGTGTTCTGTCAGTCACCTCATATTTACTAAGTTACTTGTTTCTTAGGATTATTAGTCATGCAGTCGGTGTTGTTACAAATTTGTTTCCAAAAGGTGACATTGTTTTCCCATTGTGATACTTTTCTGCAGTCACCTTGATGTAAACTTTGCGGGGGCAGCTGAGACATCATTAACTGGTAGCGATGCGGAGTGATAAATTAAAAGATTATTGTTTTAGATTTGGTTTTGGGTTTGTGTCTGTGTTGGCTCTGCAGTGGACTGGCGGCCTGCCCAGGGTGTACCCTGCCTTTCGCCCAAAGTCAGTTGGGATCGGCTCTAGGTTCCCCGCAACGCTGATGGATAAGCGATTTAGAAGATGGATGGATGGATTTGGTTTTGGGAAAAATAAGCAATGCATTAATTTGTAAATTATAACCTATTACATGATTCTTAACAATCTCCCATGAACTTAAATGAAGAAAATATTTGTCATACAAAAATGAAAATATTTGAAGATTAAAATTGTCTTTAAATATCTGTACAAAATGAAATAAAAGACAATTCAGTCAGATATTTAAAGATTATTCAATCTGCTCCAGGATTTCATATCTCCTCATTGCTGCATCATTACCAGACACATTAATGCACGGGAATGCTGATGATGTGTTATATGAGGTATGAACACGGGTGGCTCCTGTCGATTTCCTCTGGGTTGTCTAGTTAACCCCCATAATTTGAAGTTTAGTTTGATCTCTTTCTCTTAAAATATTTAAATCAATTTTCATTTTTTTATATAGCACTTTTAACAAAGAGCATTGTCACAAAGAACTCTAGTCCTGGCCCAAGTGCCCAGAGAGTAAGCAAAGGATGACAGTGGTAAGGAAAAACTCCCTCAGGAGGAAGAAACCGTGGGAGGAACCAGACTCAAGGAGGAAGCCCATCCTCCTCTGGCCTGCACTAGACTGAAAAGGTTCCTTACAGTTTTTCTCAGTTGCTTTGGTTCATTTCTCAGATCAAAAATGAAATTCTCAAAGCTACTTGTCCAACCTCCACATCATCTAGTTACTTATGCACATCATATAAGCAATGTCTCATTGTTTTGTACAAATTGCAAATGCTCTGGCACATTTATGCAAATGATTATGTACAACTGTCTGCTGTTTCCTACTTTATCAATTGCTTATGTCATGTTGATCAAAATGTATTATACTGGTTCTCTGTTGAATAGTCTTACCCTTCAAAACATCTAGGCATTAGTTCATTGCACAAGTTATTACATGCAAAATGGTTGAACCAGTTGTCAATCTGTGAAGCATATTTTCTATACATTTCTATTAGACCTTTTTTTATAAATGTGTCCTGAATTGATGAATTGCTCTCAGGTGAATCTTGTCTTTCACCAATGGAGGGGAATGTTTGCTGATCAACCAATGATCAAACAGTTTTCTAAAATAGCTCAAAGGTGCATCTCATGAACCTTCAACTGGCAAACATATATTGACAGAGCACAACACAGTGTTACAGTTTCTGACAATGGAAGAACAACAAGGAAATGAACAGGGTCAACAGCTGGGAAGAAGAAGAGGGGTAAGATTGTTTGGTGGAAGGGTACAGAGGGAAAATAGATAAAGAGGTAGAAGAGGCCATGGACATAGGTACATTCCCAGTGAAATAAAGGCCACAGCGGTGGACCATGTTCTCAATCATGGCCTTACAGTGCCTGAAGCTGGATGAAGGGTGCAGCTGAATTTTGGGAGAACAACCGTGTCCTCAATCATTCAAATGGTTTGTAGGGATAACCAGTATGTAATGTAATAATGTGCACTGTACTATAAGACTGTATACTTACTGCAATGCTTCACATTACAGTGTTCCACTTGAATTTGACAGTAGAGAGTAAATACATATACATGCTGTATACTGTAACAC
>JAACJT020000001.1:34908277-34934085 GCA_009936485.2 Gymnarchus niloticus | reverse complement strand
GCTGTTTGTACAAATTGTTTCAGGAAATGTACTTACTGTTTTGCAAATGTTAAAGATGATTTGAGAAATGTTCTAAAACGACTGAGAAAAACTGTAATACATTATGGTGTCTAAAAGTGACAGGGTGGAACAATACAGATGGACAACATTATGTTTTATGCAATCGTGTGTGAGTGTTGGTGCCCTGTGATGGAGCAACATCTCCAGAGCATCTCTTATGTTGTGTCCTGTTCTCTCTAGGATAGATTCCAGGCTTGTTGTGACGTCGTCTTAGATGTTGTAGGAATAGATTGACAGAGGCATCCAGAATCCATTGTGACTATAAGACAGATCAGAACAACATAAGAATTTTAACCTTGTTTCAGACTAGTATGGTCAACATTTCTTCTTAAAATCAATCTGCTGGCATATACTTTCAGGCAGCTTTTATAGTCTAAGGTTTTCAGACACAGCAGTAGGTTGTAATGAGTAGATTTGTTTGGGTGTTTGAGTGTCATTTACTAGAAAATAAACAGGCAGAGATTGGCTGGACCGGAATTTGGGAAGTGGCTTACAAGGAACAGTAATGGCACATTCACAGATAAGATCTCACAGTAAAGGAAAGTTTGATTAAAACTTCTAAGTTCATTTTTTTTTTTTTGTCTCTTTTATTTGTCAATAATTTTATAGTTCTTTTTTGGATCCTTAAAGAAGTGCAAGTCTTTTTTCCACTGACTCTAAATTAAACCAATGTTAGTAGATAAGGTTTTACAGAGATCATTCGCTTGTTTTCCTGTTCACGGAGACTCACCTCCCTACGTCCCTGCAATTATAATTATCTCCACAAGGAGGCAATGTTGGTACATTGCGGGGTCTCAGTGAATTCTGGATTTTGTCCACATGAAGGCGGTGTTGCTACAGTGTCACTATCAGTGTTGTACGATTTTACGTTTTCCAGAGAAACGCACATTCCTTTACGTAAGTACCCTTTTGCGTCTCCCTCCATATAGTAGATATGACAGCACAATTGTTTTCAGTTTACGACCAACTTAAATTGTTTAGTTACTCATACCTGTCAAGTTTTCACCATTTGCTGCTATCTCACATTTTTGCACGAGCCCTCAGTAAACAAAAAATGTTGCCCCCCCAGCTAAGGTCGCACACTCTCCTTCTTACCCTTCCCACACCACCGAAGAGTTTGTTCACTTAATTGTGTAACTGCTGGTTACAGCATTCACAAAACTTGGTAAATGTGTTCTACAGTAAAAGTACAGCACTTAACTGCTTTCATGCTGATGGCACTCATCCCTCACCCTTTTATTCTTTCATTCATCCTCCCATTAGAACCCATTGATTTTACTGGTCCTTCATCTTTAAAGCTAGAGTCACGAAACTTGGTATATGTATTCTACAGCAAAAGTACAGCACTTAACAGCTTTCATACTGATGGTACTCATCACTCCATTCTTCCACAGCATTTACAGATATTTACAATCATTTTCACACTTATCTCAGCACCATGTCCACTTTTTCAAAACACTTAACACATTCACCATATCCATAGACTGTGAACTAAACTGAGAATACTTTTGCATTATTTTCATACAAAATGCATTCAGTGACAACTCCTTCCAAAATTCACAAATACCTCTCAGTCAATGATCACCACCAGCAAAATTCTGTACAATTACAACAATTTTAGCAGGAATTTAGATACTGTTGAAAACAGTTAACATTCAGTTGAAAAGCTAACAAAATTGAAATCACCTTAGATGGAAGTATGCTGCATTTCAACAAATGAAACTACTGTAAAAGCATGAATTACTGTCAGTCAGGTTATTATTTTAGCTGAAACTTAATTCAGTTCATTTGCAGCCTTGTCACCATCTGTACAAAAGCAGTGATGTCCACAGTATATTTCATATTTGCACAAGTGATATTCACACAATTTTTACTCAAAATTCAGCAGATGCAAGAGCATCTTCTAATGGTAGCATAAGAAAAAAACCTGATTGCCATTTCAGCTAAAGACCTACCTCGGTGTTTCTGGTTACTGTATGTCCAATTATCACATATACAAAAGGAGCCGTCCTTGGATTGCCTTTTGCTTTCCTTATGTAGTAGTGTGAATAAAATGGATGTAGCAAGAGGCAGAGGAAGAAGATGTCGACTCTGAACACCTAGAACAATTGTTTCTGATGAAATCATAGCCACAGTAATCAACCATTTGGTAAATCATAAGTCGTTGACGGATGCAGGTCTGAGGGTTCAACCAAACTTATCCACGGTGGCATCAATAGTGAGGATTCTCAGATAAACCAACAGGTACCATACAGTATTCTGACTCATTGATGTGTATACATGTGTACAGTAGTGGTAATGTGATTTGACATAGTGTCTTTGGCTCACTACTGCAGAACACAGTGGTTACCTCCCACAGGAGGAAGGGGAAGAATATTTACACCTCAACAGGAGGATTCAATAGTTGAGATGGTCATTGCCAACAACAGCATCAGGCTCAGAGAAATACGTTACAACATAATCGCAGACAGCAGCGTTTTCAAACATTGAGACTGTCAGCACTGCAACCATTGCACAAGTGCTGCAGAAACATCAGATCAGAATGAAACAGATGTACACTGTCCCATTTGAGAGGAACTCTGGGCATGTTAAGGAACTCAGGTACCAATACGTCCAAGTAAGTCACGGTAGCTCTGGTGATTCACACACACAGGCATTTTCTTTGAGCTATTGTGCACAATACAGTAAGCTATGCCATTTGTGTTGTACATTACCCTGTGTATTCTCTAATTTACTGAAGAGAGTCTTGGAGCTTGAAGCCAGTGAAGATGAACACACAGTCATCTTTGAGGATGAGGCCGGTTTTAACTTGGCAAAAAGACACCACCGTGGAAGAAATGTGATTGGGAAGAGGGCACCTGTAGATGTTCCAGGCCAGAGGGGGGCTAGCATCACCATGTGTGCAGCAATATCTAGTGATGGACTGCAGCTGCACAAGGCTGTCATTGGCCCATACAATACAGCACACCTTATTGTTTTTCTTGATGAACTTTATGACAGACTTTCGGCAGCAAGACATTAAGAGGGGCAGGATTTACCAACATTTCTGGTTGTATGGGACAATGTGGCCTTTCATCACTCCCGCCAGGTCACAGAGTGGTTTACTGCCCATCCCAGGATGATGTCATGGTTCCTGCCACCATATTCTCCTTTCCTCAACTCCATTGAGGAATTTTTTTTTTCTGCATGGACATGGATGGTATATGACCATTGCCCACATGACCAGATGTCACTTTTAGATGCAATAGCTGCTGGGCGTGTGGACATCCATGTGGAGGACATCCAGGGCTGGATAAGGCACTCAAAGAGATTTTTTCTTCAGTGTATGGCAAGAGAAAACATTTGGTGTGATGTCGATGAAAATTTATAGCCAAATGCAGAGGACATGATGGATCTGGCCAGGTAAACAGTATACCTTTGAGACACCACTGGACAATACATGTGCAAATGACTGTATACAGTGAAAGTTTGCTATTTGGCATTTTCTGTATTTTTTGTTATTGATCGTAATGTATTTTTCTTTTACAACGTATTGCACATATAGCTGAATTTGATATTTACTGTATTAGTTACAACATTTACTGTAAGAGGTGTCATACTTTTTTCTTTTATTTTGCAGTACAACACTGTGGAATATAGGATACAGCTAAATATAATATATATGCATTTTGCAGTGCTTCAAGTTGTTTGTGTTTTTTCATTCATTGTACTTTGTGACAAAGTAGTCTTATGAGAGAGAGCATGTGCTATACATGACTCACCTTTGGGTGTAGTATGAAGTGTTTTGGTGCTTTTAGTGCATTTTGCACTGAAAGTTAACTGGTGTGTTCAGGTGTGTGTTTGTAAAGCTCACAGTGTTAAGTGGTTTGAAAAAGTAGACATGGTACTGAAATAAGTGTGAAAGTCATTGTAAAAATACTGCCTCTGCCCCCTGTGCGAGGTAATCTTCAGATGCTAAAGAACAAAAAAAAAATACTCAATGTATGTCAGTCTACTATATATAGTAAATACTGTAATATGCACCTGTCTGACACTGCTGAAGAATGTACATCTTACCCGCTGGTTTGGCAGAAAGTTCTTATGATTGATGCAGATTTGGCTGCACTCTAAACCCTGCATCTCTCAAAGAGATGACCTCTTACAGTAATGGGTGATAATGAGATCAGCTGACAGCAAAACACCTGGTTAGGGAATCAATTGAAATGGATACCTGATGTGTTTGGTCTCATTTTAGTTTTATTTATTTTATATAATGTCATTTTTACAATATATTTTATAAGGGTCTTGATAATAATGTAGCAAATTGTAGTAATTCAGTTTTGAATCCAGAGGAGAGGATAGATTAACATTACTACCACTATAGTATTGGTACAGTTGTGGACCAACTTTAAGTGTGTGTATTTTGTTCCTGTCTGTAGTATTGACTGAAATACTACTTTTTTGTTTTTTTTATTTACAAATGAATAGTCTCTAATTACCCTACAGTAAGAAAAATAAAATCTGGAGTTACTTTGAAGATGATCCTTTAATGATGAACCATATTATATTTTATGTAACACTGTCTGTTGCTGTTTTGTATGCCATTCTTTTGTGTGTGATATAGTGTTCTTCCAGAAAGACAAAGTGCTAATGGATGGATGGATGGATGGACATCTACACATTCAATAACATGTAGCCGCAAACTGACCAATCCACCTGTTATCATCACTGCTGTTCATGGTCTCTAACCTTTAGCAGATGGACAATGACACCTGGCTCAGCTGTCAACTTCTGAATTTTACCAGCATACACAGTATTTAACCCGTAACACCAGTAAAACCAGACTCACCTGCTTTGTTCTCTTCTCACCATGACAAAAAATTTGAGTGCCTAGGACTTAGTGTAGCTCAGTACCTTACTGTTAACACACCCGATTATATGTGTCCAGCAAGCTATGACTGAGTTAATTAATCTTGCACTGTTGCGCATGCAATGATTAATATTTACTCATTTGATGCATTTATATGCACCAGCTTGTGGTAAAAAGGTGACAGTTCCATAACTATACTGGGGAGTCATCAACTCTGAATTAAGTACTTACTCTTTCAACAAGGCATTTTGATGTATGTACTGTGTAATGTCAATCAAACAAACTGCTTTTTGATGCTTTACCATTTATGATCCCCGCCCTCTATTCTGTTCTAGTCCAGGCCAAACAGGGTTCCAGAAGAAATGTGATTGCTCTAAAGTCTAGAAGCATATTGCAATTTTGATTGGAAATTTTATGGTGCGGAAACTACAAATAACACAATAATGAATTATAACACACAGTTTTCACTAGAGTGACCAAGAGAGAGGTCAGGTACGTGAAAAGAATCGATATGACCCAGGGATTGGGCAGGGACAGGATTAACACAGTCACAACAAAAAGTCAACATGAAAAATAAACGCCCTGTTTTAGCAGACCAGGAAAAATGCAGATCTCTGGGTGTGTGCATTATAGACAAAAGAAATTGAGTTAATATTTAAAATATTGTTTCTCTGTGATGTAAGGGAAAGGAAGAGAACAGATTTTGAAAATCAGAAGAGTCTAGAAACTCATGAGGAAGCCATCTGATTAAATTGCAGTGCTGAAAACAGGTCCTTTGTCCCTTTAAGTAACTGAACTGAAAATGTCTTTTAAACTGTCTACTGTGCTGTCATATGAAAATCTGCAAATCCTTTTAGTAAGACCATATAGAGTGTTGCAATATCTAAGTTGACTTCAAAGAATAATCCTAACCAGAGTGAGTAAATGTGAGCTAAAAGTATTCTTGAGTTCTAGGTAACAGTTGTGCAAAATAAACATTTTTGAGAACCCAGGAGACTTCCGCTAATATGTCTGAGATGCCCTTCTCAATAACCAGCCTCACTGCTATCTTTGCAGGATGTTTTAGAGAAGTGTTGCATGACTTGTGCAGACCGAGTTCCCACAAAGAAGTGCGTTACATTTCGTCACCGTCGTCGAAGAAATATTTTCACGCAGTGGGCAGCAGCCTGAGGATAGATGCTAACTTTTGCCCAAATTCACCTAGCTGTGCTCCTCATAAAAGTCAGCTTGAGTGAACCAGTCCTGCTGTCAGTAACTTTATTTGGTAACCAGGTTTTCGGTGACTGGAAACCATAGCCGTGGAGCCTCACTTTAAACAGTCATTGTGTGACATTTCGCTTCATTGCAGTAACAGTCACAGTCAAACTTGAGCAAGTATTAATTACTTGCACTCACACACCTATATATGATTGTCTCGAGCTGGGTTTAGTTGTCTTTTAGCATTTGTAACTGCTTAAGTGTCTTCACAGAAAAATGTACTGAAAGTGATTCATGTATGAAACTAAAGATTTAAGATATAAAAAATGACTGGACCATTCAGTCCTTTAGCATATTTTTTCTCATCTGTCTGGACCAGTCTCAAGCATGGAGTTGTGGGCCGTCTGGCTCCTACGGACCCAGCGCCATGACGGCTAAACGGCAACTTTGGCCCTTTCTTTTGTGACGCTGACAGGAAGACCAAGGGGCTCAAGCACTCTCTGCATATTTAAATGAAAGGAGAACATGGTAAAGATAGTGCAAACCAGATGCCAGAAACCCAGAAGAACGGGAAGTAGCTGGCTCAGTCTTCCGTTTTCGATCGCAGACCCCCAAGTCTGCCAACGATCTGCAGTCGTCAGAAAAGTTCGTCCTGCTCTGTTCCCATATTTTCATGCTCTACCGGATGGTACAGTACCGTCACGCAGTTTCTTGCAAGTTTTGTTTTTGCATTTTTCTGAATCAGCCGGAGACTTTTTCATAAAATAAGGTCAAGGTAAATGGCAGAAGCTACTCAGCATTCAAAGACCAGTAACTTCAGACAAACCCACAGGCAGAAATATGATCCGTTGTAGATATTAACAATGATGATGACGACATACAGGTACTTGTAATTATCGTCAGTACAAAACAAACACTTAGAAAAAAGCTAAATGGTGTAAGAGTTAATAATTGCTGAGGTGGTTGTTTAGTGATTCATTCACATCTGTCCTGCTCTTCACATCGCCTGTGCGTCTCTCTCTCTCACACACACGCCAACAAGCACACACTTAGATACTCCCTCCCTCTATAGCTCTCTCACAATCTCTCTGTCTCTGCAGAGAAAAGCATTACCTCGCCTATTCAGCTTGACCGGTAAGATTTGATGTCAGTCCGCCATATTTCTTTCAATCTTTTGTCGTCTTCTTTTCTTTAAAGACACGCTAGACCCTATGGAGTAGATTAAGCTCCAGCATATTGCAGCCACTTCCTGGGTGCTTGGGAGAAGTGCGCTCATTCCATGCATGTTCCGTGACAGCCAACATGTCCAGCCTTGTGTTGCTGGGAGTGTGTAGATACCTGTGGCCAAGAGAGATTAAAAGGAAGCATCAGCTTGAGTATAGTTCAGCTCAGACGGGTCATTGTCTGGAGGACGTTAGCGTTTTATAAATGTGAGTACAACAAAATGATCTGTGACTGAAGAAGGGAAGCATGTAAGTAGTCTGATGTATGAATGTTTCTGCTGTTTTTCCACAAATGAAATTGAACAACATATTAAACAAAAGTTGAGCCTGGTTTTTGGTAAATAGCCACTTCTGAAGCATTATTTTATCTCCCCATCTCTGCTCTTTTCCTTTCAGCTTTTGCAAGGTTTTTGCTTGTCATTTTTGCTCATTAACAATGTCCAGAATGCCTTGTGTTCAACACATTAAGAACTGTCTTGAGATCCTTAAAGTTTAAAATCAGCAAGACTGAAACTAGTCTGGATCGCTCACATGTACGCTTTCGGTAATTTGGCAATTATTTTTCTTTTACATTCCTGCCATTTCTACCAGTTTCTGCCTGCCTCCCTGAATGGGATACCAGAAGGTTATGGCTTCACAGCCCACATCGACTGTTTCAGAAAAGTGCCGTATTGCGGGTTGTAAATTTTTTTTCTCTCCCTCCACAGAGGTGCACAGTGACAGTGAGGGAGTCCTCAGGATGGAAGCACTCTTTCCCAACAACACTCAGACCCCTGTCATTGGCTATCAGCCGAAAGCGATACATGTCACCCAAATGGTGATCACGGTGCTCATCTTCCTGGTGGGCATCCCACTGAATGCCCTGGTGGTCTGGGTGCTGGGGCTGAGGCGCTACGGGTGGAACAGGGGCACAGAGGGCTGCGGGGCCAGCAGCTTCCGTGTCTACGTGGTGAACCTGGCGCTGGCCGACCTGGTGCTGCTATTGCGCACTCCACTCATGCTGGGCTACCTGGCCCACCACAACACCTGGCCCTTCGGCCTGACGGCCTGCCGCCTGGTCATGTTCCTGCGAGGCCTGGGGCTGTACGCCAACGCCTTCCTGCTATGCGCCATCTCCGTGGAGCGCTGCCTCTGCTTGATGCGGCCCGTCTGGTTCCGGATGCGCCGGTCCCACTGGACCGTGCCGTTGGTGTGTCTGGCGCTCTGGGTGCTCGCCGTCTCGCTGTCAGGTCCCTACATGTCCACCGCCACGCTCCTGAACAACACGCAGTGCTGGGAGAGAGACCGTAACAATGGGAGTTCCGTGCAGGGACTCTTCATCACCGAGTCCATCCTGGGCTTCATGGTACCTCTGCTTATTTTCCTCAGCAGCAACGTGGTCGTGCTGCTCACGGCCAGGCAGGCCGGCGAGACAGTGGCCTTGGGCTCCACCTCATCCTCTGTCACCTCACTGCGCTTCATCAGGCTGTACCGCGTGCTCTTCTTCACCATGCTATTCTTCCTCACCTGCTGGGTACCCTACTACACCTTTCGCTTCCTGCTCAACCTACAGGGGAGCGAAGCCCCCTGGGTAAAAATTGGAGTCTACATCTCTCTCTACCTGGTCTACTTGAAGAGTGCGCTCAACCCGCTGCTGTATGTGTTCGCCACGCGTGGACTGAGCCGCACCATCCGCGCCTCACTCTTCTCCACCATCGACCGCATTTTCAATGATGACACATCTGACTACAGCCGCCGCCGCTCCCTCCGCAGGCAGGACTCGCAGCTCTAACTGACCTGGGCTTCCACCGTTTCCCAACAGACTGGGCCAAGACCTCTGTCGGATTTCCTGGGAGCCTGGTGTCCCAAACTCACCGCTAAGCCTGCAATCCCTAGTGGGCCACAATGTGAAGTACTACTTGAGGACCATTTTATCAAACAGCAGTGACAGCTGACAAGGAACTAAGAGCCCAAAATTGTCATGAACATTCCTCACATGTAGCATCTTTGGGACTCTGGTCTGCTTTTTCACTTGTATACAAATGTCTTTAACCTTTACTTTTGTTTTCATATGTTCCTCAAAGTGTTTTGACAGTATATGCTGTAACCTGATAAACATTTATTTTTTAATAGTGTTATTTAAGTATTACAAGCAAGAATGCATTACAAGTGGTAGAAGTTGTGTATGTACATTGAAATTTAATCAAAATGTTTCTATAAATGCACAAACACTTGTGTAGGTTTTTAATGGACCGGTTGTCCTATAGTCTGACGCAGGACTTGGTACTAGCTGTCTCACATATTTTTGAAAAATCATCTGTCTGCTGTTCACTTTCTAAAGTAGGATTGGCTCCTTAGATCACAATATAGAATTCCAAAGCCAATCACATTTCCCCCCATGACCTTTAACCAATCAAAACCAGCCTCCCCAGGTCTATATTCTCTGGTTTTACTAGGTGCTTATTCATTCTAGTGTGAAGGAGCTCTCAGTGCTATGTGAACATAAACCAGAATGTCTGGTTCTATCACAGAGTTGAAGGTGGTCAACTTTAGTTGCTCTTGACATCTCCTAACCCACTTATCCATTAGGGTTGTGGGGAAGCTGGAGCTGATCCTAGCCGACTGTGGGCAAAAGGTAGGGTGCACCAACCACTGTAGGGCCAACACAGAGACAAACACCCATAGGCAATTTAGAGTAACCAATTGACCTATCCTGCATGTCTTTAGAATGTGGGCAAAAACCCACACGGAGAACATGCAAACTCCAACCAGAAAGGCCCCTGTCGGCAGCAAGGACCAAACCCAGAACCTTCTCACTACGAGGTAGACCACTCAGCCACCATGCTGTCCTCTCTTAAGCTCTTGACATCTTTTTTTAAAGCATAAACTGCTAACATGTTAGGATATTCTAAATGAGACACTGAAGCTCATATCATAAGTCAATTGACCAGCCAGTGGCTAAAATGTCCTGCTTGGCTAGACAGGTGTTCAGCAAATGATACCGCTTAAGGTATGGGGAGATCACAATGACTCATAGCTTGTGAAATGCATCTCTATCTCCCTTTCCTTCCCTTAAACCTTCTCACCACTGTGACCTCTAGTTTCCTGTTTTCTATTTTACGATGGCACTAAAGATAATTTTGATTGAAATGCATGCATAAGGTCTCGTTTTTAACATCAAAATATTTGTGAAATTACTATCTCAGCAATCTGTTATTCAATCAAACAACACATTTAAATGCAGTGCCCGTTTACACATGGGAACTGTGCTCAGATTTCCCATGATACACTGCAGCTTTCATGTCTGTGGCTAAGGGTCCACCCAAGTTGATAGTCATTTCTATGCAGTACTCTACACAACATGATGCTCCAAAAACATTGAAAAATTTAGCTAAAACATTACAAATCAAAAGTAGCATCACATACTAATGTAACAGCAATTAACTTTATAAAACAGAAAGCAGAGCGTAATAAAGTAACAGAAATCACTACAAGAGAGGGAAATAAGGAATCACCACTTCTAATGGTGCATATTGTACAGGAACATTTTGGAGTGCAAGGTTAACTGTCTGATCTTTGTCAACAACCAGTAATTTGAAATTTTTTACAGCTACCACATTATGTACTTTGTACTAATGTCTCAAAAGAGTATCAAGATTAGAAAAGGTGCTATTGCAAAACAACAGGATGAGCCAGCTTATCAATGAAAGGCCAATACCATCTACAGGATGTTATCTTGTTCCTTTGATCTAAATGAAAGTATTTTATCATTTAAAGAACAGGGACACTGTTAGCAGTGACAAATGGTGCCTGACACGGCACAAAATGCCCACCACTTAGAGAACTCACCAAAAATCAAAATCAAAACCTGTGGAATTTACTGTGATTCCCAGATTCCAGTAGCACATCCAGCTCTGTGTGGATTATCTTAGTCAGACATCAAAAGGAGCACACTGAAATACTGAAGCAGAAAGAGTAAAGATCATACACCAGGAGGGCCAACAAGAGGCTTGAAAACACATAGGGCCAGTTTCTAATACACCGATTAAACCCAATCTTAGACTAAATCACCCTCTAAAAGGGGATGATTGGTGAAAAATTAAATGTGAGATCAACTTGTATCTTTATTTCTGTGGCTGCTGGCAAAATTAGCCTGTTACAAACTCAAAAAAGCAAAAGGAAGCTACATTTCTAAAGCAAACATGCACTGGCTGATCAACTGCATGTGTATTTTTAGTTTTTTTACCAGGCTTCCCTTAAAGTGGGTGATTTAGTCCAAAATTAGTTTTAATCTGTTTTAAAAAAACAGCCCATAAAGAAACAAAAATGTCAGCAGAAAAAACAAAGGACATAACCCACCCAAGTCACATAATTTTCTTGCCCACACCCTTCTTTTCCCCAGCTGTATGACCTTCCCTCCAAAAAAGCCCCATCCCCATGGCGTTTTCTCATAATGTGTCCCCCCCAGCTCATGTTGTTCTGGACCTCACCACTGTGGCTCTTTATGTCCAACCAGTTGCCCCCCCCATCATAGACAGTATAGACACAAGCACCCAATCTGCACTGGATGGTATCATGTCACATTCAGGGCTCTGGGTATGACTTTACTGGCTACTCTCCCTTCCAGCTAACCTCCTGATATATATTGTCGTTTAACCATCCATTGAAAATGTACCAAAATTTCACTTTTCTTGAAGTTCAGAAAGATTACTTTGGAGGTTGGTTTGAACCAGCTGAAAGGCCAAATGCACCAAGGAAACGGTTTCAGAAGCAGACCAGAAATCACTGCCTTAATGGGTGGACAGAATGTTCTCAAGTGTCAGACCAAGCCAGTAGTCTTAGGAGACCATGTATCATCTCTACAAAGAAAACCAGTTCCTTGACAAGCTTGGAATGTCAGAATCATTTAAAGCACAGCTCCAGAAGACATGCAGCTTGGAACATTTTTGCAGGCGTGAGTACCACATGACCTCAGCTACCTCAACCCAAATGAAAGTAGGTTAGAGCAGTGAGTAATTGCCAGCTCATAGCTGTCATTCTAACTGTGGCTCTCCAAGCCTTATCAGCTGCCACGTGTCTCCAGGAGAACAGGGGAAGCCACTCAACCTCTCTTCCATGTGCAATCATGCATGCAATGAAAATTCACAAGTTTTTTCAATTTTTTAATTTTTATTCCATTCAAACATGCAATATTGGCTGGCAGCTCATTCCCAGGGTATCTACTAGCAGTCTTCATCAGCACGGCTCGTCAGGAACTGCTGCTTAAACACCTGCTCTGCAGACCTTCAGTGATGACCTCACACTTTGAGATAGCACACTTTCAGACCACAGCTTTAGACACATATTACAGAACAGCCTGCAGGGAGTGTGTGTGCGCGTGTGGGGAGTTTCTGGCCACACCTTCAGCACCTCACACTCTGTCTGGCATGTGGAACTTGCCCATGTAGCGGCCGTGATACCGCAGGTCCACAGGGCTCAGCACCTTGCGGATACCCAGCATGTTAGCAGTGGCAATCCTGCCAAAAGTCCAGGGGTTCTGGTTGTTCAGCTTCCTCTCGGCCTCCTCCCTCTGCATCTCAGCCAGGCTCTCTCTGCTCACCACCTGGGTACAAGAGACAGGTGGGTGGCATGACACAGCTGATGAAAGCAGACACCAGCACATCCCCCCACCGTATACATCTCAAACACGAACAGACAGGAAGATAGGAACAAGTGAACAGAAACTGATGAAACACTGCCTGTGAATCACAAGGCTGGCACCAAGAGATTTTCCTAAAACAGTCTGAATCATTCATCAACGATGAAGGTGGCAAAACAAGTAAGAATGAAAAGTATTGTGAGGTTCTTAATTACTCTGATGAAGTCCTATCGCTAATCCTGAAACAGTCCTGCAGGACTCTTGGGTAACATGAGGTGGGCAGCCCTAGAACGTACCTTGGCAGGGAAGGGCAGCTTCTTGGCCACCTCTTTCAGCAGATCTTCCACCTCCCCCAACTCGCAGTGCCCTCCCAGCTCCACCACCAGCCGGCCGCAGCGCACAGGTGTGACATAGTGGTCGACAGCACCCTTGCCTCCGCCCATGCGCTTTCCCAGACCCTTGCTGGTGATGGGCTTGTACGGGGCGTCGATGCGCCAAACAGCAAAGGTCATGTGGGAGTCGATGCGCCGGTTGATGGTCAGCCTCATCATCTCCATGTGGCCCCAGTGCAGGTAGCCTCCACCCAAGGCCTGTGGTGACAAGACGAGAGAAGTTAATGTGGACACCCACTCCTGTAACCCACCATGCCTGCCAGCTAGCATCTAAATCACCCCACCCTTCCCACCGCGTCTATGGGCCGCACCACACCCCTAAGGACGGGCAGCAACACGCCACCACTAACGATACCCACCACGATGCCGTACTGTCCCGTCGTGAAGGAGTTAAACTTTTGCTCAGGCCCCACGATGTCCTTCAGCCTCTTCGCTTCCCGCTTGACTTTCTTTAAGGTGGGTACCTTATCCATAAACTTCAACTTAGTCCTCTCGGGTATCACCACATCTGGTAGAAAGAAAATGACTTTTCAGGCATTTGTTATTATAGCAGTACGTGTTAATCAAATGAAAAACTGCCTGACCCTTTGTCAGACACAGCAACACAAACAGTGTACTGACGCAAAAATATAATGCCGCAAGGTCTAACCTCAACGACTGAAATCAACGCAAAAATAATGAGCACAAGGCGATCCTCCTTTCCGGAAAATCTAAGTTTGTTAAAGACAGTATGTGACTCACCTGAATAGTCCGGCAGCGGACTGTAGGTTTTTAGTCCAGAAGTCAACACAGTAATATAGTTCTGCAGGATACCTGCACATTCGACAAGATAAAGCGTCAATTATTATTATACGATATGCGTTTTGAAGATCTAGCTAGTAACAACGACGTTGGCAAAAAAAACTTACATCCACATCCTGCAGTCCTGGTATTCAGGCCACAAAAGGCAGATTTCAGCAAAGGTACCATGACGACGTTTTAAAATATACAGTTTCCTGTTTTTGGAAAAACAAATTTTCCCTATTACATGTCTTCAAAGTCGAAATGATACAATACTGATGACGTCCAGGAAGCCCATTCTGTTATTTTCACGTTTTTAACAGTCAGGTACAACGACGTTCCATGAAACGCATCCGGTGTTACTGTGATATTGTCCCGAAGATGAAATCGGAACTGCCTCAATAGTTCCGATATACTCTAAATAAAACATCCTTACTCACTGGTGAGCGAATTTTCGTGTACAAAGTTCTTTTAATGGCAATATAAAATCTTACATTACATAAATCCCAAAAAACAACAAAATATAACAAATGTCCATTCAAGTTCAGTAGCATACTTGCTAAAGCATCGCTATTGAATTAAAAGTCGTTTGGGTTGTTTTTTTTAGATTAATTAATCGCCATGCTTTCATTCGATGTCGTATGGAACACAGGGGTGTCTTAATTAACTCGTCTAGCCATTTTTAAATATTCAGTACTGTGAATAAAATGGGGGATGGCGTTTAGCCTAATATTTTTCGCTTAAAGATAGCTGTAGGATCTCCAGCACCAAGTCGAACGAGCCTATGTGAAAGGGTTTTTTTTTTTTTTTAAGCATAGCTCATAATTGTATTATTCCTATCTAGCGATCAGTGCATGACTTGTGGGTTGCGGTTAAACACGCGGGGATTGATGAGCTAGGTAAGTGAAACGATCGAACCATACCGAGCTGGTTTCTCTTCTGGTTCACAAAGTAGTATTGTGTTTAGATTATTAGTGACAAACTAGCAGCGTTTCATAAGCCTTCATTATTAAACAATCCTTTTACAAATGTATATATCTTTTGTATTCCTGCCTACATGTTAATTTTCTGTTTCCAGGCTAGAAAGTTTCAATCAGTAAGCTTCTGTTGTGTTCTGCCTGTCTTCAGCATGGAGTGTGTAGAGTCAGAGAATGACGCACCGTTGTCTGCTGACTTCCCGTACCACTTTAACCAGGAGGGGCGGCTGTGTCATAAAGATACCCAAGCGCCCTTTGTTTTCCGCTACAGGAGGGGGGATGTTTTGGGACTCCAGAGGGAGCACCAGCTCTTGGGCAGATACATCACCATGTATGTGTATAACCTCCTGGAGGAGCAGTATCATTTACATCGGGTCTCCTTCCCTACTGAGCTGCAGGACTTTATCTTCGTAAGTCCCAAGGCAAATGAAAGTCCAGGAACCCTGGTTGTCCTAATCCAGGACAGAGGGACGGTGCGTTGTGGGCAGTGGAGCTGGAGGGTGATCGCCAGCAAGGGCCTGGCATGGGGCAGCCAGCTGCCCTATGTGAGACAGGCCCTGGCTGAGTCCTGGGAGGTTCTGATGATGAATCCCAATCACAGCAGCTCGCCTGAAGAACACGTCAGCCTCGTGTGGGACCTCTTCATCTCCCGGTGTGCTGCTAAGCATGTTGCGATGGTCACGCATGGTTATGGGGGGGTTGCTTTTGTAGATTTGTTGTCACGGCGGCCACAGGAGGTTCAGGGGCGGGTCTGTGCTGTTGCCTTTGTGGATTCCTCACACAACCCCTGGCACCAACCTCTAGACGCAGGAAGCCGGGAGTGGCTAAAATCCAAATCCAGAAAGTGGGTACTGAGCCCAAAGCCTCTGAACCGGCCCGTGGGGTCCCTCAAGGCTGAGAGCCTGCAGCTATCTGCAGGGACCCAATGCCATGAAGCTGCACCAGGTGCCTGTGTGGAGTCCGTGTACCGTTTCTTCTTGAAGACGCTGCGGAACAAACCACCACCCGTACCCTTTGACATCATAACCAGAAGCAAGAGCCAGCGCAGTATGGCCAAATGATGCCTACTATTGTCAAATATAAAGAATGGTGTTTTTTTTTTTTTTTGTTTTTTTTTGAGCCATTCAGACATTACAAAAATCTTTATATACAGTATGTTGAACTCAAGTCTCTGGGGCAGAAGGGAACTTGTTTTTGAGTACAACCGAGCCAGTTTGCCATGATATGCTTAATTATGAAGTGATGGCGTATAACTTGTTTGTATCCAGTTACATGAAGATGGAATTTATTTTGACATGGAAAACGGTTTCTCAAGAAAATGTATGCATTAAAATTTCTGCACTATTGAGTGGTCGCGTTTTATTTGTGCATCTGTTAAATTCTTGAAGTGGAGAATAGATTGGTTTAGATGTCTACATTACATTTAATTTAAAATTAAGCTCTTATTAGAACATACACCGCGTATGGGGGGAAAGCTGGTCGGTATATACCATTACACTTCTGTCAGGAACATATGTCTATACTGGGGTTTTTCTTCAGGAAATTAATTATCGACGACTTTAAAGAATTACCCATTCCTGAGTCGTCGCTATAGATGGGTAATTCTTTGAGCACGATTCTTATTTCAGTATGTTTCTACAGATACAATATTTTTATCAATTTATCGTATTGATTATACTAGTTTTTGCCGAAAAGACTAAGAGAAAAGAGTATTTAACTAAATTGCACAGGCAGCCATGCAATTTTAAATAAGTTACATATACAGCAATAGTGTTTGTACATGCAACTTCGGGATTAGCCCGTACTAGTAAAACATGGGTTAAGTGGTGAAAAGGGATTTTGTCGTAGATATTCTTAAATATTCTCCGTAAAGCATTTTGCTTCTAAAGTTAGCATCCCGAGTTCCTGTTTCACTACGGTGGAAGAAAGTTGCTGCACCACAATCAAGCGTGACCTTTCATGAACGTGTTCCTGCAGTGGTGTTCACCGAGATCATCCTTACCGAAACAGAAGGAATGAGATTACCGGTGCGCTTTTAGTGTGAGTACTGTAGAAATAAGAATTTGTTACAGTTCTAGTCAGATGATCGTGTCTTCATATGTCAAGTTAATAAGACACCCAACGTAACATTTTGGGAAACAGCGGATGTGCATGTCACTGCAGCTTCACAGATGGCTGATTTTAATAAGATCGATGCTGCGTACAAGCTTACGAAAATAACCATTACCTTATTTTTTCTTTCTTTCCTAGTGAAGTTGCTAAGAAACCATGAGATTCCTCAAACAGTCTTTTATGAACGTGCTACGGAGCAGCTGCTTCCCCCAGAGGCCAGCACGGGCTGGTAGACTGTGGAGCTGCCCCCACTCATTACTTCCGGCCTGTGTGCCAGACCCGAGCAGGTCTTTTTGCACCACTGGTGGTCTGAGGAAAGAGTCCAGCCAGGCGTGTGACCTGGTTGACAAGAACCTGGACCTGGATGTGTGGAAGTCAGTGATGAGATCATCACAGCCCCAGGAGGACAATCAGCAGGATGACAACAGTGATGATGATGATGGCAAAGAAGAGCACTCTACCTTGGAGTCTTCCCGAGAACTTGTGGAAATGTGGCGACTGGCTGGGAGGCTGGTGCCAGAGCAGATTAGTGAGGAAGAGCTACATACACTAGTTGCCATGTCAACAAAGTCCTCCAAAAAAAAATACCTGAAATATCTGGCCTTGAAAGAGCACCACAAGAAGGCCAATAAGGAGAAGAGGGACAGGAAGAGGGCAGAGAAGGCGGAAAGGAGACACAGCGCTGAGGGTGACCAGGCTGGGGCCAATGAGGAAGGGGGTAGCAGGTCTCTCCGGAACACCTTTCTGATGCATTTCTGGACCCGCTCCATGGACACCATGCACAACTGGAGGGTGGCCCAGTCCATGTGCTTCGGACAGCCACTGGTGTTTGACATGAGCTACGAGCAGTACATGTCCAGGCCAGAGGTGGTTAACACTGTCTCCCAGCTCTTGGAGAGCGAGGGCTGGAACCGGCGCTCCATCGACCCCTTCCACCTCCACTTCTGCAACTTGCAGCCTGGGGGGGCCTACCACCAGGAGCTGCTGAGACGCTACGGACACAGCACCTGGGACCGCCTTCTGATCACCGCCACCGAGCAACACTACATGGACCTTTTTCCCCGGAGCCAGCTCGTCTACCTGACCGCCGACTCCCGGAACGTGCTCAGAATGTTCGACCACAGCAAGGTCTACATTGTGGGCTCCATGGTGGACAAGAGTGTCCAGACGGGTCTCTCCCTGGCAAATGCAAAGCGTCTCGAGTTGGCCACTGCCCGGCTTCCTCTGGACGATTTCCTCCACTGGGATGTGGGTAGCAAAAATCTGACCCTGGACCAGATGATGCGCATTCTGCTGAAGCTGAAGGATGGTGGCACCTGGGAGGAGGCGCTGGAATATGTCCCCAAAAGGAAACATGATGGATTTTTCACGCCGTTGCCATCGAGGAAGCAAGCTGCCGGGGTCTCCGGGAGCAGAGTTGGAATGTCGCTTAGAAACGAAGCCGGCATGAGGAGCAGCATCGTGCAAAATAAGCAGCTTGGCCAGTCCAAGGTGACAACCATGTTGAATACAAGGAGGATTAAAGTCAGTGACACCAAAGCGAAAAGGAAGAAAAACTGGTGGGAAGAGAAATAGACTCAAAAAGGAACCATTTCCTGAGAAGAGAGAATCCCATTGTGCATTTGATATTCCCTGTGCTGTTTACTGTTGATTTATACATTATTGAATAACGTAACAGAATTTAAACAATAAATCTTTGTTGGAACAATGTGATTAACAGTTATTGCGAGACAGGCTGAATGTATCTTTAAACTAGCTATTGTCTGTCTTATTTTCATTACTGTAGTTTCATTCAAACACCCAAATCCACATCCTTCTCAAAGTTAATCCAGTGGCATTGCAAGCAGTCTTGTCAGAGGGCCATGGTGAGGAATGAAGCTGTAAGCCGAACCAGAGGTCCACCTGTATGTGCCTGTCTCATTTCTTTTAGTGAGCAAGCAGAAGCAGGGCAGCTCGAATAATTAAAGGGAAGCAGAAGGGGGGTGAGTGAAGGGGAAGGTTCTGTCTCAACTGTTGGGTGCAGAAAGTGCAGTGAGTCAGCATATGAGCATGCTGGGACTTCTGGCCTAGTTCTTGGAATTTGTGTCGTAATTAGAAAGACATCCGCTTTTGAAGGTAGTCTTCAAAAAATGGGTCATTTTCTGAGGCGAGTTATCCGTTGGTTTTCAGAATGAACAATATTTTGAACTTTTCAATATCAAGTGAAATGCATTTAAGAAGTAATGTTCTTCCAAACCACAGTACTTTGAAAATCAAAGGGGGGACATACATTTTTGAAAATGTTTAGCTTTATAAATATCACTTTTGGCATGTTGCAGATCTTGGTCCACTTGTTTCCATTAATCTTCCACCTTCTCATCCAGGTGATCTAATAATCTTGGTGATCTGCCTTCATAACGACAGTAAACCAGAAACAAATCATCCGGTAATTTGAGCAGCGCAGGAAAAAAAAAAAAAAAATCAGTACAAAGTACAAATACTGTCATCTTTTCACGATGCAATGTAAAGCGCCTGTCTAAATGGCTCAAGAGCAGCATGCACGCTCTTCTGAAAGCCTTTGCACCACCTAGCGGTTCCTCGTGGTACTGCAGCTGCTTGAAGCACGCATGCGTCTCTCAACCGGCACCCACGCTGCCTGTAGGGAGCGCTGACACTGCAGGCAGCTGCCGTACGACAATAGGCAATGCCAGTATAATAGGTGCAAAGTGCTCCAAAAGACAAGCGTATATGACGGAATTAATTTGGGGAATACCGTGCAGTGAATACCACGTTTAAATGAACATGTGTTTGTACTGCTTTGCACAATTCGACAATAAATGGTGTAGGAGCCTAGCTACGCTTGATTGATTGTTGATTATAGATACGTTACTCGTCATCTTGGTGATGGGATCCTAAGAATATATTTCTACAATTAACAGCCAGTTAGAAGTAAATTATAATCTGGTCAACACTTTGAGATACGTACGACTGAAGGAGGGAGCCACACGGTCCTTTGACCTTCGTATCTCTCTTACATTTTGTATGGAAATACCTCAAAACTTGGCCATACAAAGAAAATAGTTCTGAGATTAGCGAGTGGTCTCTTGGATCTCTCTTTTTTTTTACGAACCGGTTGGCAGCGAGTCAAGCGTCAATTTCTTCGCGATTGGAACGTACAAATGGCATATAGCTGTGCATAAATGCAACATTATACAAATGCATACAGTGTGTAATTTACGACAGTGTTGTACTGGATGTTTTATGGGTGGATGGATATTTACGTGTGATTAATCCACTGCACACGTGATTTTATAAGCACTTAAACTGGGGCAGAGAATGGTAGGACTTGCCATCATTACTTTGCATCATTGCGGCAAACATGCGAGGGTTATATTAATGCAGACTGGGCATGCGATTCTGAAGGAGATTCTGAGTGCTGTGACTGACAGTTGCGAGGTCACGACGCTTGTGCCGGTGGCGCAGCGCAGCGCATCTCTTGCCTACACGTCCCAGATGCCCGTGCTTAATGCTGTAATCTGCGGTGAACATGGCGCACGGAGGCGGCTGCCGGGAGCTCTCTAATGGCGGAGGTGAACTTGCTTTTTTTTTGTCATTCGCTTTCATATTCGGAAATTTATTTTCAAGATACGAATATGCATGAGTCGATCGTCCGATCTAACAAAAAATGATTTAAAAAAAGCTAATAATAAGACATGCCCCCTCCTCGGTTCCTGCCTTAAATAGCGTGTCCCACACCAAAGCCAACGATAACGTATAAACATGTATATTTCACCTTTGGTTGCCGTTATTTTGCTGTTTTTCCTCTGTATATCATTGTAGACGACCTAATTCGCAATTATTCTCTGTTATTTTGCATTCTCTGTGTAAAACATTTCGCCGTGTGTGTGGCTTGGCGAAATGTTTTTTTTCTCTGCGCAGTATTTCAGATAAATATTTGCAAAACCGGTTCTGAGACACTTTGCAGAAAATTACTGATTAGTACAGAACTAGAGAAACATTAATATCACAAAACTCATTTTTTATTGGCACGAAATATGTTGTCGTTAAAAATAAAGCTTTTACGAAAGTGAATAACTATGCTGTTAATTTTAACGCTTGAATCATGACTATGTTTTAATGATTTATATAATATGACCATAACATCAGTTTATGTAGAATTTTATGAAATTATGATCAGATATTTCATGTTTTACAGATTAAGAAGCATTTCTGTACATAGCTGTGGTTATTAGAATATATATTTTTATTCACTGGATTGTACAACTCTCTAACAATAAAACAGGCCAGACCGCTGCCACAGCATCACTGCCCGGGTTAAAACGTGGCTCACCATGGTAAGTTGTTTCGACTCCACCAGGCCCAGAGGAGAACGGAGACAGTGTGAAAATTAAGACTGTCTCTTCCAGCAATGGAGGGGTGATAGCTGGGAAACGCACAGCCCAAGAGACCCCTGGTGAGTCGGCAAGTCGTCCGGTGCCTGCCAAAGTCTCGAAGATGAGACTGGGGACAGTCAGCCAGGCTGAGAAGAAGCCTCCTCCAATCTCAATTAAGCTGGGAGCCACTGTAAGTCGTGGGCTTTGTGCTCTCTGTTGTGCTTTAGTGTCTGTCTTGCATTGAGCATGAAGTAGTCATGCATTTTATCAAATTGGTTTACCACACTCCGTTTGAATTTGTGCAGTGTTAGCATTTTAATGTTGTTTGATGTTTAGATTTTTCCTTTTTGGTAATGCAGAAGCCCAAGGAGTCTGTGTCAGTCATACCAACCAAGAAAACAGCGCTGGCTGCAGTATTTAATGAGGATGAGGATGTGAGTACAGATTCATTTGCCTATCGCGTGTCGATGAATGAGGGCAAACAGGAGGATGGGGTTAAATGACTGTCCTGCTGGCCTGGCCACACAGAGTGAACCAGAAGAGATGCCTCCTGAGGCCAAGATGAGGATGAAGAACATTGGGAGGTAGGAGAAGCGCAGCACCACTTGAGGGCTTTTAAAAAGCAGTTATATTTAAGTAATTTTTGTGGTCAGAGCATTTAACACAATACAAAATGTTAATTGCCCAGTGTTGTAACTTTCAGTATATCTTCTCAGCATTTACTTCTACAAAAACTTCCATCCTGATTGGATAAGAGTGTGTATAATGACTTGGACTCTATACATCAATGTAAAATTTTTTTTTTACTGGTGAAAGCTAGTAACCACACACGTTTTGCAGTGGAAAGGTTTTTAGTTGTCTCCTTGTGTAACCATTATAGCTACTCATAAATAAAAATGTAAGACTTCCCTCCCCTCCCAAAGGGATACACCAACATCTGCTGGACCCAACTCCTTTAACAAAGGGAAACATGGATTCTCCGACCACAAGAAACTGTGGGAGAGGAAGCTCAAGTCTGACTCAGACACATAGAGGTCCAGGCAGTACCGTGTGTGTGTGTGTGTGTGTGTGTGTGGGTGGGGGGGGTGTTTAACCTTTTAAGTGGTTACTTTCTGTGCAGGAAGATCCTTTTTCACCCATTTGTTGTGTGTATAATTGTAAATACAAAACTGACCTTTCATGTTTGTACTGATATGTCTACATATCAGGTTTTTCTGCTGTATATAATAAAATGAGTAAAAGAATGAGATACAAGGTGATGGAAATTGCTACCTAGATGGGATAAATGCTTATAGAAAAGTTATAATAAAGCTTTGTCCCAAAGTGGTGGGCTATTAATGATGTATAATTTAACACTAAATATTTCACCAGACTGAAATCCATTGTTGGGTTCAATACTCAGCTGTACAGGAATCTCAATTTTTCAAACTCACATTTAACACATCTGAAGTTTATCTATCATCCAGTTGCTAATCCTGCTCAGGGTTGGGGCATAGGCTACCACTAGGCAGCCTGAACCAGCTAACCAGGATAAGGTTAATCATCACAGATCATGTAACTTCAATCTGTTTACAATAACCATTGATTCAATCTGACAGTGTCTCTCCGCATTTGTAAGTTCTAAGGTTGTATAACTACTTCAGCAATTAGTTACATTTTTAACACCCAATGGAAAGCTACAGAACTTTATTGAAAACTGATCATTACTGTTGTATACACGCAGAATGATTCTGAAATATGCAACGAACAGAAGTTTCAGTGAAAACACAACAAATAGGGAATTAGGTTTGGGATGATCGACTAGTGGCTACAGCCACGTTGAATGGCTTGTTTCAGAGTGGAGACACTATAGATAATGCTTGTGTATTTGTAGTCCAAGTAACATGAATACATATTGATCAATAAATGAACATACTTGATTTCTGCCTGAATATTTTTAAATGTATACATTCAGTACACATTAAAGAACTGCGGCATTGAAATTAGTTTGTAATACTTAAAGACACAACCAGCAAAATAAACCAACACAGTGCCTCTTTATTATGGTTATTTTGCACTCAGGAGAAATATGTACAGATTTTTTACCACTAGAGGGCAGCATGGAAAGGAAGCAAGTCAACAGGAGAAAACGAGTTCTTCAAGCTTCTTGTTAACTGATTTACCTGGAAAGAAGCCATCCTTGTGAAGTTCACGGGTCAGCCGTCAAAGAGCGACAAATTCTGAAATCAGCAAAATATACAGACCCACAGCATTTGTAGACTAAGTAGTATTCCGGAGGCTGATGTCATTCCTCTAATTTAACTCCTGTTGTTTTGCGCAAAGGGAAAATACAGCTTGTGGGGAAGGAGAAACAAAAATTCAAGTTTCTTTCTGCGGTGCGTCACTCCACCTCAGCCACATGGGCCACCTCCACCTCCACGGTGTGGATGACATCAGCAGAGTGCTCATCTACCTTGGCACCACCAGGCTGAGCAGCATGCTGGGCCAGGACATAGTTCACCACCTGCATGATGCTCTGGTCCGACAGCGTGGACACGGCAGCCCCACCCTCCACCGGCACCTCACTCACTGCCTGCACTGCCTCCACCGTCTCCTCAGTGACGAGCGCCGTTTCAATTTCCTCGCCAGGGGGCAGCTCGGGGGCCAGGATGCTGATGGCATGCTCCACCTGCGTGCCCTGGTTGTGAAACTGCAATGTGTCCTTCTCCAGCATGATCTTCCCTGGCAGGTAGTCGCCGTGGTACTTCATCATGTGCTTGCGCAGCGTGCGGGCGTCAATGTGTGCTTCCTGGCACACGGGGCACACGTAGGGGCGCTCACCCGTGTGCGTGCGCACGTGACGCTTCAGGGATCGCGCGTCTGCCCACGCCACGCCACAGGTCAGGCACTCGAAAGGCTTAACTCCTGCGGGGATGGTGGGAGTTTGAGACAGGCCTGTGGGTTAGCACTGGACAAACACTCATAATGGGTTTAATCCTGCATTCTGTGTTCTATCGCTCAGCATGAAAAACTGTTCATGCGTATGTTGACAAATGCTGCATTACAAATACACTAATGAACCTTGCTGCTTGAAGGCTACTGGTCGCTGGCTGACGCAGGGCTTTGACCCCAAGACTTGCTCTCACCTGTATGTATTTACTTGTGTCTGTTTCTGATGAAGAGCAAGATGGGACAAGTGAAAATCCAACTGTACCACAGGCATGAGTAAAGTACCGCTATCGTATTCTATTAGTGTTGTAATTCCCATCCCAACCTCTGTGTTTGGCGCCCACCCAGGCTGGTGCTCACCCTGGTGGTTGTTCATGTGTCGGCGGTACTCCCGCAGCTGGGTGAACTTTCTGCCGCAGTGCTCGCACTCCCGCTCCAGGTTCTGTTTGACCCGGCCCTTCTTCCCATGGGTCGCCTTCTTGACATGCCTCCGGAACAGGGCCTTCTCAAAGAACTCCTTCCCGCAAATGTTACACCTAGAGGTGGAACAAACGCCCGTTGTCCAAGAAAGGCACGCGAAATACCGGCGTGTCCCCGAGTGCTAATTCCCAAGAAGATCAATGATAGTTATACTTCCCAATAAATTCCGAGCAAAATGACACTTATACCTTAACCCAGTGACCTACTGTGTATACCCCAACCCAATGGTTCCTAAAGTAGGGGGTGCAGAGCATTTCAAAACTGGTGGGGGTCATGCATGTGCTAATGGAAAATATGTATATGTTTGTGGGGGGGGGCTTAATTTTTCCATAAGCAAAATCAAAAAAGATTGGGGACCACCGCACTCATCTGCTAGTAGGTGGTTGACTGCTCCTTCTTGGACAATAATTAAAAACTGTCCAAGCCTGTAAAAGTTACCAATCACAGACATCACAGCTCAACAGAGACTAGTGTGGGGGTCGTGTACCGAGATTGGCAGCTCCTCCCGCAACACACCAATGTGACAGGTAGCGCACGCACGCACACACCTTCCCAGAGACCCACAACACCCACAGACCCACTCACCTGAAGGGCTCAGCCACGCTGTGTGACTTGACGTGTGAATACCAGTCCTTCTTCCAGCTGTAGCATTTGCCACACACCTGGCACTGGAATGGCTTCAGGCCCAGGTGCTTATTCATGTGCTGCTGCAGGTCTTTGGCTTCATAGAAGCTCTTATCACAGCTGGGGGGGGGGGGGGGGGTGTAGGGGGGCAGCAGGGGAGCACGAAGCAGGGGCAAACCCCCTTGACAGGGGGGGA
>JAACJT020000001.1:34874936-34896219 GCA_009936485.2 Gymnarchus niloticus | reverse complement strand
CCTTGCACAAAGGAGCAGATACCGGTCCTGCTGATGGGTTAAGGACCTTCTACGGCCCTGTCCAGCTCTCCTAGAGTTACTGCCTGTCTCCTCGAATATCCTCCATGCCCTTGAGACTGTGCTGGGAGACACAGCAAACCTTTTGAGAAGTGCACGTATTGATGTGCCATCTGGAGGAGTTGGACTACCTGTGCAACCTCTGCAGGGTCCAAGTATCGCTTCATGCTACCAGTAGTGACACTGACCCTAGCCAAATGCAAAACTAGTGAAAAACAGTCAGAAAAGATGAGGAGGGGAAAATGTCAGTGGCCTCCACTTGTAAAACCATTCCTGTTTTAGGGGTTGTCTCATTGTTGCCCCTGTAGTGCTCCTGCTGTTAATTTTATTAACACCAAAGCAGCTGAAACTGATTAACAACCCCTCTGCTACTTAACTGACCAGATCAATATCCCAGAAGTTTAACTGACTTGATGCTATACTCCGATTAAAAAGTGTTCCTTTAATGTTTTTGAGTAGTGTATAATTGCTTGTGCAGATCACTTTTTGCAAGCTTTTTTGCCATCTCTACTGAAGACCCTCACAGCACACAGTAAGATACTAAATTAAAAATAACACGGAGCCCCTTCGGGAAGAATAATGCAGCTTCTAAGAATCTAATATTGTTAAATCCTATGTACTATATACTTCGCATGTTGGTTGATTGAAATCCTCTCAACATGGCGGCTCCATGACGTCGGACTGCTGTCAGTGATAGACAATAGGCGACGTCCAATCCAGTAATGTAAATCAATGGTCTACTCCCCCTCAAGAATTTGCAGTAAGGAGGAATCACTACGCCTTCGAACCAGTCTGAAAATAAAATTGAGCGCAGAATTGCAAATACGGAGAGCGTGTTTGTGCTATCAGGATTGTGTTTACGTAATCAAAGCATTATTTTGTAAATGTTACTCCAAAGAATGCGCGTTTTAAAAGAAGAAAAATTTTGCGGAACAATATTCAGAACTGGCTATGCTGGTAAATATTTCGATAATTTTATAAATATTTTCCTGTTTTGAAATAAATACTACCCCATTGTTAATTTTTTGGCATACAAAGAGTTAAGTTATCCTTTAAGAACCGTAACTGCCGTTTCCGGTATCGTTATGCAGCCCGATACAGCGGGTTTTTGGCCACTGCAGGGTTAATTCGATAGCAAAGCATGCTTAACACCGTGTCGTGTAGGGTGGTGATAATCAGACAAAATCCCCAGATCCGATTTAGAAAGGTGGGGTAGCTATTAAGTGGCACTGATACTTCAATAATATGAGCCCTTGTTCACGCAGCAAACGCGCTGCCCTTTGAGCTAGTTATTGAGCTACCATTAGTATTGATGTACATTACCACGACGAGCGGTAGTTTCGGGAGGTTCACGGGTCGGGATTGCAGGGAGGACCGAGTTTACTGTAAAAGCGGACGCCACCAAACAAATACGCAAACCGGCTTTGATGTTTCGGACCGATCGATATTGTCGTAGGTCTTGCCTTCATCCTGGGATATATACGTTCCGGGGAGACGAGAGTCAGCTGGAACTGATAAATATTAACGAAAGCCGCCCGTTCACACAAATGCTAAAAAAAAAGCATTTGTATTAATAAATATAGATTTGGTGATACCTGTATCTTTACGAAATGCAAGACCATAATTGATTCACCGTGGTTAGGTAAGGCAAATCCCGAGGTGATTGTTGTGGATTGTAGTAGCTGCTCATAGATACTGGCAAATTAAATGAGTAAGTGAAATTTTGATAGGTTTCAGTAAAGTGTTGGGCAGGACTACTGAATATTAGAACAAGGGGAATGATCTAATAAAGCTTATTATTGTTTGGATGAACATATGGGCCCTTTTAGTGACTACAAAATTCACTTATGTCATCATTAAGGTTGGACCTGGATATTGAGAAGGATGATCAGTTATGGACAAAACATAGAGGCTGGAAGAAAATGAGACCTTTATCCTTACTCATATCTATCTGTCCTTCAGTTTTCCTGTCATCTTCACCATTTTCTAGAAGAATCATTTCCAGCACTTAAGATTCATCACAACAAGGGCTCAACGTGACCACGAGTCATGAGGCCCAGGTGAAAAATGGCAGTGGAAAGAACTGGAGCACCAAGACCATGTGGAGAAGTTTGTTCAAGTACAGCCCTTTATTCCTCATCCTGCTGCTGCTGTGTGTTGTCTTCCTGCTACGCAACATCTATATCCTAGAGGTGAGAGGTCATGAGGGGGCTGGGGAAGGCTGACCCCATCAGTGCCCCCTTCAGGGCTAGAATGGAGATGCATGTGGCTCCAACATATGACAGTTTATCAAGCCTGCTTTGTTTAAAATTCAATCCAAACCATAGGTGCTGTCAGTGTCATCTCTGTTTTCACTTGGGATATTTGTGCCCTACACAGACACTCAGCTGGAAGGTGCCTCACTTCCTCTGTTGAGTTGTCCATCATGTGGCGGCAACAGACCTGGGTCTGTGCTTTTTCTACACAAACTTTGTGATATCTGCCTATGAGGTCCTGTTAGTACCTCCCAGTTGCTAGGAAAGTGATCATGAAGAACTAGAACCCAGCTGTTATTTTCTCATTTCAGGAACTTTGTGCTCTGTTTCAGCAGAAGCTGGAATGTAGGACGCCCTTGTATCAGCTTCAGCAATCCATCAGCACCCCATTCAGAGGCTCAGCACAGCTAGACCGGAACTGGAGCAACTGCAGCTCTCTGGGGTTGGTGCTGTCCCCAGAAGAAGCCACTGAGCAGGAGAATTTGCTGGAGTCCATAGCCTGGCCAGAGCCACGCTCACTGGTGTATTCCCTGCAACAGAGCAGCAACGCAGCTCGCAGCTTCTTTGTCATTTTGCATCTCGAACGGGAATGGAGGGTAGGCGACTACCTGGAGGTGCTTGTCCACATACGAGACTTCCAAGGTCGGCGAAAGCACCATGGAGGGGACTTTCTGTTGGCCCGGCTGCACTCGCCTGAGCTTCGGGCCGGTGTGGTCGGTCATGTGGTGGACCATGACAACGGGCTGTATTCTGTGCTTTTTTGGCTGCCCTGGGCTGGGCCAGCACATGTGCAGATAACACTGGTGCACCCCAGTGAGGCTGTGCAGGTGCTGAAACGGTTGAGAGAAGAGAAGCCGGACCGGGTCTACTTCAAGAGCCAGTATCGTTCTGGCCCTTTCTCAGAGATCACCATCTGTAACCTGTGCCTGTCCTCTCAGCAGCCAGTGTGCAACTATACTAACCGCCACACGGGGGAGCCCTGGTTCTGTTACAAGCCCAAGCTATTGAGTTGCAATTCACGGGTCAGCCACTCTAAGGCTGGGTACTTGAAGCACCTGATAACCAGCAGGGAGGAAATGTTCTTTCAGAGGTGAGGTTCACGAAGCAGAGGGCTATGGGAATATCTGACTGGTAACGTTAGGTCAAAGGTCATAGAACACTGGCGAGGATGACATGATACCCACATGAATATTGCTATACAAATTGTTGATCATTTTAATTTTTTTAAAAAAGGAGTATATCATAAGCAGTATTTAAACCATTTCAACCCACCTGCTGTTTTACCCCATGGATGTCGTTTGCCTGTTTTGGGGTCAACATTACTCTTGTGTTCAGGGGCTGTCTTTCATGGAATGTCGCTGCTACACTGTATGGAAAAAAGTAATGGGACACCTGCCTGTACAATATCTCATTTCAAAACCAAGGTTATAAGTAAGAAGTTGGTCCTCCTTTTCCTCCAGTCTTTGGGAAAAGCTTTATGCTAGATGTTTGAATATTGTTGGTGGGATTTGCTGCCATTCAGCCATAACAGCATCAGTGAGGTTGGCTATTGATGTTGGGTCATCGGGTCCCTTACGGTTTGTGTGGCCTATGACATCACAGTTGAACTCTTTTTGTTTATAGAAGTTTCCACATCAGTTACTTCAGTTGCAGTTAACCAAGTCAGAAGTTTGATACTGACTTGTGGGGAAGGTGGCATCTTATGATGGTGCCAAATTGAAAATCACTAATCTATTCAGTATGACCAATTCTGCTATCAGTGTTTGTTGCTGGAGATTGCATAGGTGTGTGTTTTAATTATACGCCTGTCACAGCAATGAGTGTGGCTTAATTACCCAAGTTCAAAAGTATGTGAACCCCCCCATTAATTGGTGACCCAATACTTTTGTCCATATAGTGTTTCTAAGCTCACATGTTTATGAGGTGAGGGTGGTCCCAGTGAAAGCCGACTTCAGCTCACCCTCAGTTTCCTTCGTGATGACACTTCTGGACCACGGTGGCTGTCAGTTTCGTGATGAATTGAAACAGGTCCTAAATTGACCACTGTAAACGACACGATACTGCAAGAAGAGGAAGCTGCATCTAGTCCAGGAAATGTCACCATTTACTCATCTTTTTCTTTACAGAAAATATTTGTGGTGTCAGCCCTATTGCTACACTAGTCAATGTTGGCTGCCAAAAAAATGGGTCTTGTATGGTTTTTTAATTTCAATTGTGTTTTTTCCAAAGCATTTTTTTTCAGTGTGGTTTACTGGAACAGTTCAGGGAAAGTACTTTGCTCAAACTCACAGCCAGAGACCGCTAGCAGAAACCTGAAGCTCTGCCCCCCACCATGCTCTTGAACATTTTCTCGTCTCTCTTTTCAGGATGGTGAACATCAAGGTTCCCATTTCTGCATCTGGGCCAGACCAAGTGACTGTGCTGCAGGAGAGTAAAGGTTAGAGAGCAGAGCTTCAAAATAATCGCCACCTGGCCACTGGGGTCACCACTGAATCTGTCGTCTGGCATCATTATGCTTAAGTAAGCCAAGGGCCGACAAGTTCAGGATTATGAGGAACCGATCCCAGGAAGCATAGGGCAGAAGTCAAGGAGACATCCAGGAAGGGATGTTTGAGCACACAGATACACACATAACTTTAAGACAGCGGTTCACTTACTTTCGTGTTTTTGGACTGTGGGTGGACACCCAAGAACCCAGGGGAAACTCTCACCAAAATCCATACACATTGTGGGGGTGGACTTCAGACCTGCTACCCCGGAGGTGTGAGGTTCCACTGTGCTATCATGCAGCTCTAAGTGGTACAGTCAAACAGAATAGTCAGTTTTCACCATTTATCTTAACTTTTTTGTAAAAAAAATTGTTTTAGACAAAGTTTTCCAGTATATATTTTGAGGACTTTCAGATGAGTTTTCAATGGGCTTTTTTCTTTGCAGAAAAGTCAGATACAAGCCTGGGCAACTTCATTCCTGCTGGCTTTTATTACAAGGATGTGTGGCGGTCCACCACCGGCGTCGTCTTGCGACAGTTCAACGACGAGGCAGGCTTCATCCACTGCCTGCAGGGGAAGGTGGTGCACATGTACGGCGACTCAACAGTACGGCAGTGGTTCGAGTACCTCGCAGCATCACTCCCGGGTGAGAACTGCACCTGCCCACACTTCATCCGAAACACCCTCTGACAGGAAGTAACGGCATAGTTATTATGACCTACTTATTTCAGTTTAGTGGGCGTCAATCAATCAATCAATTTATTTATAAAGCAAATTTAAAAGCAACACACGATTGCAGCAAAGTGCTGTGCAATACAGTAAATAAGATAAAAATAGAAAAATAAGACTGCACAGACAGATCTTAAATAAAATAACAGCATCAGGGTGTTATATAAGCCAGAGAGTAAAAATAAGTCTTTAAGCGGGATTTAACTGTAGAAACGTTTGGAGGTGATGTTAAATGGAAGCGCATTCCAATGTCTGAGAGCGGTAATTGAGAAAGCCCGATCACCCATACATTTTAAACGGGACCAGGGTATGGATAACAGCAGCTGATCAGAGGATCTAAGAGCCCATGGCATAGAGTAGGGATGGAGGAGTTCGGTAATGTATTGTGGGGCCAGACCATGTAATGCCTTAAAAACAAATAGTAAAACTTTAAAATCTATTCTGTATTTTATGGGTAGGCAGTGCAGGTCAGCCAGGACTGGGGTGATGTGCTCTTTTTTCTTGCTTCCTGTTAAGTCTGACTGCAGCTCTCTGGACAAGTTGCAGATGAGACAGGAGGGCTTGTGGTACTAACATAAAGGGAGTTACAGTAGTCAATACGGGATGTAGTAAAAGCATGTGTGACTGTCTGTAGATCTTTAAAACAGAGAATAGGTTTTAGTTTGGCAGTAGATCTGAGTTGATAAAAGCTGCTTCTCACTACTGCATTTACTTGTTTTTCAAATGTGCATCAGGTGTCAAAAATAACACCCAGATTCTTAATGTGGGAATGAACTTTTGCAGAAAAAGGCCCTAACTGATCTTGAATCATAATACAGAAATTCAGATTACCAAAAATGATTTCCTCAGTTTCAGCTTCATTTAATTTCATAAAGTTTTTGCCCATCCATATTTTAATGTCTTCAAAGCAACTGAACAGGGCCTTAAGAGAGGAGTTATCGCCCGGCCTCAAAAGTTGGATATCGTCTGCATAACAGTGGCAGGAGATGTTGTATTTTAGAAAGATAAGGCCCAGGGGGAGCATGTTCAAAGAAAATAAGAGGGGCTAAAATGGAACCTTGGGCTACTCCACAAATAATGGGGGTTAGAAATGAGGAGTAAATCCCTAGTTCGACTGAGAAAGTTCTGCCTTTATGGTAAGGGTTCAGCCACTTTAAAACTGTACCTTGAAGTCCCACCCTGTACTGGAGACGGTCAACTAAATTATCATGGTCTACAGTATCAAAAGCAGCACTTAAGTCTAGCATGATTAAGACAGCAGGAGACCCAGAGCTGACTGTTACCAAGAGATCATTTAGCCCTTTTAAAAGAGCAGATTCTGCACTCTGCAATGACCTGAAACCAGACTGAAACTTTTTGAAGATACCATGTTCCTGTAAGTAGGAAGAGAGCTGAAGGAACATAACCTTTTCCAAAATTTTGGAAAGAAAGGGCAATTTAGAGATTGGTCTGTAATTTAAAGGATCTGAAGGATCCACGTTTGGCTTTTTTAAAAGAGGTTGAACCACAGCATGTTTGAAGGAAGAAGGTACAGAACCACTAATTAAAGAGCAATTGATTATCTGTAAGACCCTTGGGCTGATGAAAGTGAGTACCTGTTTTAAGAGGCAGGAAGGTAGCACATCTAGGGAACAATTTGTAGACTTCATTGAATTTACACTATCAGACAACTGAGTGAGGAAGACGGGTTGAAATTGGCTCAAAAGGGAAGATGGGGAGCTAAACAGATGGGATCAGGTAAGATTAAGGGGGAGATACTTGTGATTTAATATCACTGATCTTATCAACGAACACATTCAAGAAATGTCTTCTGAAAAATATTTTAGCCATTTTCACATTTTGCTGGTAATTACTTAAACTATCTTTGAGAAACTTGTATGAAATTTGGAGCTTGTCTTTTTTCCTTTTTCGTTCTGCTCTTCTACATTCCTGTCTTAAAGTGGGTGTGGTGTTGTTAAACCACAGCTTTGCACTGGGTTTCAGCCTTCTCAGCTTAAGAAGTGCTACCCATCTAAGATATCAGAACACGCATTGTAAAACAGACTGACCTGCTCGTCCACATCCAGGGACGTAGAGCAGTGCTCGGGTGCATTTAGATAGGCATTTGCAAACAGCAGTGCAATGGAGGAATTTATGCTATGGGTAAAGCACATGGGAGATGGAGAGATTGCTGCAGGATAGGAAAGTGTAAGAGTAAGTACTATTGGTTTGTGATCTGATATACAGGTATCCGTTATCTCTAATGTTGATATCTTGAGAGAAAACTACATCTAAAGTATGGCCATTTTCATGAGTGAGACCTTGGAGTAGCTGTTTAAAATTAACAGTGCATAAAGTTTACAAAATCGTTGACCATGGGCTTAGAAGTGCAGCATAAACATATGTATATTAAAATCACTAAGTATCAGTAGCGTATCAGAGCGAGGCACAATAAAAGACAGAAAATCAGAGAACTTCGGTAGAAAGTCCTTACTGAATTTTGGAGGCCTGTACACCAAAGCACAGAGGGATATAACAGTCCAATGTTGAGCAATTGTACCTCAAAGCTGGAGAAGGAGTCAGCTAGCAGCAGTGAACATTTAAGTCTTGTGGAAAACAGAGGCTAGACTGCATCACGGCTGGTGATCCTGGGTGAATTAAAAAAGCTGCCGTTACTAGGAGCAGTCTGCAAAGAGGACTCGAGTCTCCCAGTCAGTCAAGTCTCAGTTAAAAATGGAGAGTCTATCTTTTGAGATACAAAAAAGTCATTTAAGATGAAAGACCTGGTGGGAAGAGAGTGCACGTTTAGGAGGGCCATCTTGACTGGAACTGAAGTTCTGCTGGGCATGAGCGTGTTTGATGAACAGTATTCCAGATTTCGAAGATGATTGCAGTTTATTCCATTTCCTCAGATGCGCTGTAGCTGTGGAGTTTGGCAACGAGAAAACCAGATACTCGGGATGGGGTTGTTTTCCGCAGACCCAGATAATATTTTTTTGCGAGTCGCGATGTATATATCGAGGACAGCAAGCTATTCCCAGTTCCACACACTGTTTTTAAATCCCAACAGGCAGACGAATCGAGGAGCTCAGATTTAAAAGTTCAGTTGAGGAATAAAAATATCCTGTTTCGGTAGACAGCTTTGGAAATAATTCACACTCCATAAGCCAGTGTCGATTCAAAAAGGTGAGCAAGATAAAAACAACGTAGTGTAGAAGCACATAGATCATCCAAAACAATTAGCAACCGCACCACCAGGTAAACGCTTAAAAACACATTAGCTGGCCACCAACACGAACACCCAACACTGACGTCTTACCAGACAGAGCAGTAGAAAACTGCTCTCCTGAAGCAAAAAACCCAACCACAACAGAGAAAGTGGAAACTTACTCAGTTTTAGTCAGATGGTCTTGGAATATGCGGAACGGTAGCGTAGGCTCATATAGTTGTTAGGCACAGGATGGGTCACAAACCAGGGAAATCAAAAAACAGAAACTTCGGAGAGCAGCAGCAGACACTCATGCCAGTGTTCACTCAAACCAGAAGTCAACTGAGTACTCATGAGTAATGCTGAATATCATTGACATACTGGAAAATGGAGAGAATGGTGACATTAGCCATGTTTTCACACTTCACTTGAATTTCTTGAGTTAAATTCAACATATGCAGTTGAGTAAAGTACTTAGCTTGTGGTTGTAACCACAGAGGCTCTCCTGGGAGTCAGCAATGTTTCAATTATTGGTTCTGTTTCTTAACAACTGCGCCTCATGCAGGTTTGTTAGAGCAAAGCAGGCGTATCAGTCAGAATTTATCACTAGCTCCAACACATCCCATACTAACAGATGGGAAAGTTTGAGTAGAGGCCTGTGTTCATCATACCTGCCATGTTTTTATTTAGACTTGAAAGAGTTGAATCAGAATAGCCCAAAGCAAGTGGGTCCCTTCCTGTCCGTGGACAGCATACACAACATCGTGATCAAGTACCGTTGCCATGGGCCGCCCCTCCGCTTCTCCACGGTGGCGACGAACCAGCTGCGCTATGTGGCAGATGAGCTGGAGGGCGTGGTGGGTGGCAGCAACACGGTGGTGGTGGTGAGTGTGTGGTCACACTTCAGCACCTTCCCGGTGGAGGTGTACATCCGGCGGCTGCGGGCCATCCGTGCTGCCGTGTTGCGGCTGCTGAAGCGTGCGCCTGGCACTCTGGTGGTCCTGAGGACGCCCAACCCCCAGGCCCTGGACCCTGAGGTCAGCCTTTTCAACAGCGACTGGTTCTCCTTGCAGCTGGATGCAGTCCTTCGTCGCATGTTCTATGGCTTGGAGAACGTGGTCCTGGTTGACGCTTGGGAGATGACGCTAGCCCATTACCTCCCACACGCGCTCCACCCGCCGCCTGCCATCATCAAAAACATGCTTGACTTTGTTCTTTCCCACGTTTGTCCTGAGAACACAACAGCCTTGACCTGATGGTCATTAAGAGTCACTGCTCAACCTTGTTTTCATCTTGTCCCATCTGAACCATCTTGTTGTGGAGCATTTTCAATTCGTCTCACAGCACAGTTTGGATTGGTGCAGTGCTTCTCAACCACTGGGTGGTCCATAGATCTATACTCTATGACAAAAAGATGGACCTTGATTTTGAACAGGGTGAGAACCCCTGATTTGTTGTTTGCAGAGGAGTCTCTTTATGCAGACATTGCATACTGCTCACTCCTGTTTTGCTGTGCACACTTATCCTGGGTCCTTTATTCCAGTTATTTAGTAATGACGATCTGTTCCACATTCACAGTGTTCCCTCCAGTAACTCCATTATTCACTAAAGTGAACTGATGCCTCCAAATTTGCCTGTAAATGTTGAAAATATAATTGAGACTTCACTCAAATTTGCCTGGTGTGTGGATGATCCTTGTATAAAGAAATATCTGTATAAAATGATTTTTGTCTCCAGAGTAAAGGTCTTTCCCCGATTTAACTTCAAGGCGAGTCGTTTTTTTTTTCACTTTCTCAGAAGTCATTATCAGATGAACGTATCTTGATAGTCCACTTGCCTTGAATCCTGTTTAATAATATTTAACTTGTAGTCAGACCCTTGTGATCATAAAGCTTGCAATGTGAAAAACAATGCAGTCCTGTTGCCAAGTAAATGTTTGATTATTTTCATAATGTCTTGTAACAAGGCCACATAGCTTCCAATCACTGAGCACATTATATTATTGTATTTGTTGTACTATACACTTGAATGGATTATTTCATGTTGCCCAGTGCATCTTAAGTGCCACCGTGAGAATGTTTTTTTTGTCAGTCAATGTAAAATTACTTAACACTTTTATGTATGACTTGTGACTGCCTTAGACAACTTTTGTTTTAATTCATTTCTTCATTCAGGATTAAAAAGAATATTCTGAAGTGATTTTACCCCAGTTGTACATTTTAAACAGATGCCTGTATTGTACTGCATGCATTTGAATACTTCACTACAAGTAACACAGATCAAATTACTATTACGTCTAACAGTGAATCACAATTGAAACTTTTGCTCTTTTTGGAGCGAAGTGCCCTTAACAGAATTCCATGCAACATTTGCCCCAGGGTTGTATTCCACAATTTTGTTTGCACGAAACACGATCCTGCAAGGTGGTCACTGCTGGATCTCTTCCTTGTTCCAGAATGTTAAGGCATAATCGCTTGTTCACATGAAATGTAGCAGATGATTTGTCACTGGTGCTTTGTTTGTTGGTAAATTTAGTCTACTGGTTGATATTTCGGCTTTATTGACGTACGTTGCCTGACTAGTACAAGGTGGAGCACCATTGAAATAGGTTGGTTTTGACTGAGTGACTCTGGTGCTGCAACAGGCTTCCAGTGTATAGCAGGAAACATGAACCCTCCTTCTTGTCTGTTCCTTTATCCAGTTATTACTGGATGGGTGGTTGGCATGGTATTGGTTCTCTGGTATTTTTGTCCCCTAGTAACCCTTTGAATCTGGTTTATCGTTCAGCTGTAACATTACCATTTTCTACTATATTTCCTCCTCTTCCCTAGACTGAACTGTGAAGGACATCTCTGGGTGGCTGGTCACCACATTGTAGTTCCTCTTTTCTCACACTGTGTAGTGGTTATCTTTGTATAGTGACTCTGCTTTTTTCTATCTGCTGTGTTCACCATATTGTGTGTGTGTGGGTTGAGACTGAGAACATAAGTGTAGTGTTATGGCTCCCCTGCTCCAGTGAACATAACCCTTCTTAGCAATTACCCTGTCTTAATTTTTTTAAGCGATTTTTCTTCTTCTGGCCATGCATCTATTTGAGGCTACTTTTAAATGTTTTTTTTTTCCAAATTAAATGTAAAATGAATGGTAAAATTATATTTTTGTTTTAATTTTACGAATTTTCTGTGACACATACTAAAATTGTCCATCGAAGTTGAAAAATAACGTCTGTATTGTCTATGGCTCAAATTCCTTCTGGTAAAATAAGGTTTTAATATCTGACTGAATTCATTTCTAGTGTTAAAGTCCCTATAGGTGGCGTAGTCCAGAGGGGGAAGGAAAGGATAACTATTCATTTTCCTAGGTATGTACCGCTGGGTAAGTATATGTCCCCAGTTCGCCAAACTGCGGAGGCCAACGGAATCCCACAAAGTAACAACACGCATCCCTGCAGCATTTAACGGTTGATGGCGCCGTTGTCACTTCGGCTTTTGTGTCTAAGTGTTAGGTGGCTATTCTTGATGCGATGCAGTTTTGTTGGGTTTTCTAGTCAGTCAGCAAAACAGACGTGTCACTACAATCGTTAAAAATGCTAAAATTATTATTAACGTTTACCAATCCCTAATCTTAAAATGAAGACGAACTACTTTTACTTTGTCCTTCATTGCAATTCTGATGTCTTAATATATCCGTCGTTGATAACAGAACAGTTCAGAGGAGTCGAGAACATGGGAACAAATCTTAAAAGAGTACGTAATGTTTTGCTACAGTGTAATTGTGTTTCCTCCCACCGACAATTCCGACCCAGTTGACGAATTTTTAAACGCGTTATACGGCGTATATAGGTAAAATTTGATCAATTTTTCGTTAGATCAAGCGGTATCATTTTTAAACTAACTTAATCAAATGTTCATGACCATATCATCTATCAAAACACAGGTTTTCAACCTTTCTTAGGAACCTGCATCTGAAAATAGACCAGGGCTGGGGATCCTGGACCAGTAATGCGTGATAACATAAGCACCTAAAAACCGAGGGGGAAGCTTTAAATAATGTCTTTCTCCAACAGCAGCTGCTCTACGGACCCCCTGCGGTTGAAAATTTCTGATTTAAACTCAATGATATTCTGCTAATTTTAGAAAATTTCGCCGTGAGAGAAACAGTTTCCGGAGGGCTAGAGAACCACTGTGAGTAGGCTGCATACTGAATGAAATCAAGCTGAACTCAAAATTGCGTGGAATCAAAAAGGGAACATAAAGTATTCGCCTATTTATTACTCTACTTTTCAGTGAAAATTAGGAAATGACACATGGCTGCATGTCTTCTCACGGTCGTATGTAGAAGAACTGTCATCTTTCGTGTGCTGTGGGAAAATATGTATTCCAAGAAGCGAAATGAATTAAGACGTAATTATGACACGTATCTCTATTTTAAACCCTTCTCACTACATACAATATTAAATTCTGCTGTTCCCGAAACAAGAATGTTATTTCCAACGTCGAAGATTGACACTAATAACAAGATTGACCAGAACAGCCAATGGCTTCGCGGAACCCGCAACTTCTGCTTTTTCATTGGTGCGTCTCAGAGGCTCTCGGTACGGCCGGTGCAGTAAGGCAGTGCAGGTGCGGAGTAGGAGCATAGGAGGTGCGGAGTAGAAGGTCGCTTTCCATCGCTCGGCGAAGGCGCGTGTAAAATTATTGATCCATAAAGCTGAATACAGAGATAATAGACCCCTCAAACGAAATGATTTTAGAAACAACCTCGGAGAACTTTGGAGTTCTCATGGATCAGGAAGGTGTGATGACAGCCAGTCCGTGGAGTTCGTGGTCTTTCTACGGAAACTCCTCGTCCCCGCCCGAGCAGGAGAATTCTACAGGGTCCTTGTCTCCTGGCTCCCCCAGTTCCGATTCTGACACGGGGAAGAACTGGACCATTGTACGAGGTTTAGATGAAAGCTGCAGCTTTATGAAGAGCGTACAGGGTAAGAAAGCCACACACTTTGCATTTCTTATGATCATACACTGAGTCAGTTAAACATACTTTTTGAAAGAGTTTTTTATTACATAATTCTAACTATCAAACATTTCTCAAAAAATAAATATCGAAAAAGCGATATGTTTATGGTGCATATATATTATACATACTCTGATACAATTTTAAGTGTAATCCAAGACATAAAGGATCGATTAGTAAATAGAACAGTAATATATAAACACACAACATATTCTTGCCTACCCACATAATACGAAGTATTATTTCTTTTTATTTTTAAAACAAAAACTCAGTCTCTGGGGGATATTTACATTTATCTAAAACTGCTAGAATATATTCATTAATTAGGGTAGAGGCACGACCTCTATACTTTATTCGCAAATATACATTCGTATACATTTGTAATGTTTGTATTTCAGGTTTTGCTTATAACATTTAAGAGCTCTCTCCATGGACAGGGTTAGGTTTATGAAGCCTATCCGAAAGGTTTTGAAGAAAGTGAAACTGCAGAAGTAAGGAGTTTTATTTGATGTTTCCTTCTCTCTCCATGGTTAAACCCACTGTACCTTCCCTGATCTTGTAACAGCCGATTCCTCCGTCGTAAATCAGAAGTCCACATACCTGGGCGTCCGTGTCAAGAATCCCGTCAAGGAGTTGATTATGCAAAAGCGCGGAATCCAGGGCCCAGGCGCTCAGGTGTGTACCTGCACAATGCGGAAGATCTGCGTTTAATTTTTGATCACCTGAGGAAGAATCACTACCTCTAAAAGTTTTCAGTCCTCAGAATTGTTTGTTAATGAACTGTTAGAAACAAACACCCTTTTTAAAGCACAGTAAATGTAATTATAGGTACAGTATTGTAACCACTGTAATACTATATGCTTCTTAACTATATTTTCAGGAGAGACACTTCTCTAAAGGACTCAGTAATTGCCCAGGTATAGCAGTTTTGGTCTACTTAAAAGTTACAGAGCAAATTAAACAATAATTGTTGACAATAACTTATTCACTAAATATAAACAGAAAATAAGGAAAACAAATAACTACAGCATTGCTTTTAATGACTTGTGTTTATAATATTGCAATATATGGAGGGTGCTCTTAACTGGCTTGTAATGACATTACGTTACATTCAAATTTTTGTTGTTATTTTTCTGTGTAGCTCTAACCACCATCTTCCAAGGTGTAAAACGGTCTGCTTCCAGCTCCCCTTTCAGCGTTTCCAGCCCTAAGAGAATAGCCATATTCCCAAGCATCCCACCCACTGTTCCCAATGGCCTCCTTGGCAACATCCTGGTACTAATTTTTCATTATATTCCAAAATATGGTTCTCATATCTAGGGATGTGCTGATCCAATGTTGAGTATTGTACTGGTCTCCAAAACACTGGATCAATTACTGGGAAAACAATTAAGTCATAAACCCATACAATACACCGGCAAGCCTCACTATGCGTTGCCAAACTAGCATTTCGTTTTGTAATTATTCTTTTTGTAAATTAGAGTATTTGTTTCACAGTCTGAGCATTTTTTAGATGCCTATATTACATATAAATGGCTTAAAAGTTAAGTGTTAGAACTACTATGATTAGCAGGAGGAACGAACACTGCACAGTGTAAATGCTTCATAAACAGATGGTCATAGTCTCCATATCCTCAACTTGCACTGCTCCAGGAGTGAAGAGATTTTGCATGGGGGGACACTTTCAAAAATTTAGGTCTCACATGTAAACAGTGAGACTTCATATTTCTGCTGGCCATTCCTAGTCATAAACGCGTTCTTGATTTTTTGGTTTTCACACAGCAGTGTGCCTCAACTTCTGCCTGCATCTTGGTCTTCCTCATTCCAGGTGTCGTGTTCCCATAGTGATGCAGATGATTCCCTAAAAGAGAACGCCCGAGGCCCTGAGCACTTTCTGGATATGTCGGACATTGTGTGCGAGACGAAAGAGTGCTCTCCGGTTTCCTTGACGACGGTGCAGGTGCAGGAGAGCCCCTGTCATCCACAGCTGGCCCCGACTGGAAATCCCCCCCAGATGAAGTTCATCCCGCAAAGCCAGGAGTCACCACAATACCACCTTGATGACAATCTGCCCTTCTACTCTTCCCCAAAGCCCATGCCCTCATGTCTCCATATGCAGAACCAAATTCCCAGCTACTTGCCCCAGACAACAGGCATATCTGGTCCTTCCCCCCAGTCCTTTACACCCCAGCCAGACCCTTCAATCCTGTCCGTGCTGCTCGCCCCCCCATCCACCCAAGCCTCAGGGGGCATGTCCTTCTTCCAGTGGCAGATTCAGCAGGAGGAAGAAAAGCTGCATGGACTGTTCCCAGATCAGCTGATGGTGCGGGATGGAGACGGCGACACGTGAGTTGTCTTTCTACATGACCATTTCTCGTCCACTGATTTTGACTCTGAATACAGGGGAGCCGCCCTGCTGATGGCCCCACAGAAAGGTTACAGGGTTTCGCTCGACTAGTCATGGAGTTTCATTTGACACATAAAGGAGTGATTAGAGTAAAGAAACCAGCTAAGGTAGAACAAACACTGTGCACTTTAACAGGGGATTTTGGGGGTCTGTCTCCCATGGTGATAGCCACATGCTTGTCAGAAAAGCATGAAAACTTGCAAGTGACCTGAATGGCTGTGGATGACACAGAAGAGAAAGAAATGTGAAAACGAGAATTTTATAAATGACCGGAGAAAAAGACAAAATGGTAAAAGTATAGAGACCTTCATTTTCATATTGAAAGTGTGTGTGCTTAGATTTAAAGTCATATTAGAGTGATGAGACTCAACAACACACACACGCATCTCCTGTCAACTAACAATTTTGACAGAAAGTTAGGGAGCATACCAAGTCGCTATACCGTGAATGTCTCAAGACTCAGGTGACACCTCATTTTGATCTATCACGTCTTCCTTGTCCTTCAGATTCCTGCATATTGCTGTGGCGCAGGGGAGGCGGGCCCTGGCCTTCGTCCTCGCCAGGAGGATGGTCAGCATCGGCATGCTGGATGTGAAGGAGCACAACAGCCAGGTAAGGGAGGCAGGGAGGGAGCATCTGATTTTGGGAAACACAACTGGCGCAGAAACGGAACAACACAAGACTGAGATTGAAATTTGAGAAATGAGTCGCAAGAGAGGCCTAGCATGACCGGTGTGTGCTAGGCTGAAATAGTCGACTTAATTAACCAAGGGAAAAATGCACTACGGTCATCGTAGCGAAAGACCAATAGACCTTCAGCATCAGCACTGTTTAACGATTAACGTGACAACACCCGAGTGAATCATACACTGACCTTGGTGTTTGTTGTCTTCTTACCCAGAGTGCCCTGCAGGTGGGTGTGGCAGCTAACCAGCACCTGATCGTGCAGGATCTACTGACACAGGGAGCCCAGATCAACACAGCCGACCACTGGGGACGAACTCCACTTCATGTTTGTGCCGAGAAGGGCCACGCCTTGACACTCAAGGTGAGCGTGTGTTTGTGTGTGCATGTGTGGCCTCGCCGAGTGGAAGCCACAGATACACTTGTCTTCCATGACATTAGTCATTTAGTTTTGATTTAAAAATGTAAGTCACTCTCTGCCTCAGCAAGTAACGTGGTCAGTAACCACATTTCCTGATAATAAAAGTGTGTTAATCTCAGCTGTCTCATGGCTCCGCCCCCTCCTACTGGAGTGCCTTCACCTGGACAAAGAATGAGCTTGTTTTTCCCCGATCCATTGTGGAGGGTTAGTTTTAACCTCCCACACATTTTAGATCATAAGGTGTGTCCAAATTCATTCCTCCAGGAGTACTGCTGGTATTTACTCAACCTTAGTGCCTTATGAAAGCAACACAAACACACGGGAGCTGCATATTCCAGACCGTCTATAGACATTCATAGTCACCGTTCGTTTCCTCATCCCATGTCTGTCTGCCTCACTACTCTCTGTACATTTACACGATTTTTCATTGTGTCTTTAGCTGTATTTGGCTTTTCTTCTCACTCCCTGGCTCTACCCTCTTCTCTTTACCGCACCTTAAGTTTACTGCCAGTGTGTGCCTTGTGGTAACACTCATGTATATTCCCTCAGTTATAATCGGCTGATTTATTTATGTTTCTTCTTGCTAGCCAGCCTGTTGGAATCCTTCATCGTTTTGTGTTAAAGCAATCTAACTTCCTCATTGCTGGCACATTGGAAGCTTGAGTTCATTTCCTCATATGGTGAAAAATCCCCTTGCCTCGTAAAGGGCAGGAGGAGAGCCTGCAGGACCGGTTTCCTGGAACCTTCCGTGAGAAGGCACTGTGCTTATCTCATAACGATTAACCAGTTTCTGAAAGATGCTCCCTATGTTATCTGGCCAACCTCTCAAGAGTTGTTACTCGCCAGCTTCGCTCTGACGCCCTCCATGTTTCTTCAGGCCATCCAGACGACCCTGCAGGCCAACGGACAGCAAGTGGACGTGGAAGCCATCAACTACGAGGGTACTGCCACCCATCCCCTCCATTTCAAATCTTCTGCCACCGTAACCCACACTGCCCTCCTTACCCAGAATTCTTCTGAGCGCCTATCCACTCAGCCTGTATCACCAACAGACCTTATCCCCCCACCGCTTCCTGTGGTCCTCCAGGTTTGACGGCACTGCACATGGCAGTGCTATCCCACAATGCCGTGCTGCGGGAACTGGATCACACTTCCCCAACAAGTCCACAGGCCGAGGCACTGCTGCGGAAGCGGAAGCTTTTGGGGGAGTGTGTCAGCACCTTGCTGGCCATGGGATCCTCCTACAAGAGCAAGGCAAGTCTAAATGCCCCCTTAAGCTCGCCTGCAGCTGCGCCGTCTTATTTATCCATCCACTCCTCTTTTTTTTGCTTCCCTCAGGACCGTAAAAGCGGGAGGAATGTGTTCCACATTGCTGCGGAGGAGGCTAACGTTGAGCTTTTGCGCCTGTTTCTGGACCAGCCCAACTCTTTATCTGTCATCAATGAGAAGGTAACCTTCACCATCCTCTATTCCCACCTCCCCCCAAGCTGGTGGTCTACAGCCAAAGGGGTGGCTCAGTTCAGGTCCATTTTATATTCTGCTTTCATGCCAATCTCTAAGCCAAAACAACATTTATATACATGGGCCAACTGTTCTTCGATTTCCAGTATAAAGGTCAACACCCTACCTGCTTTCCCTATAAAATTGGGAGGATTGCTACAATAAGCCCATCCTTCTCAGGAGGCTGTCGCTGATCTCCAACCCTCCTACTCCTTTTCTGTTTCCCTCATCTCGGCCAGGCGTACAATGGGAACACGGCGCTCCACATGGCCAGTTCCTTGCAGGGCAGGGTGGCGCAGGTAGACGCCGTCAAGCTGCTCATGCGGCGGGGCGCCGACCCCAGTGCCAAGAACCTGGAGAACGAGCAGCCTGCTCAGTTGGTGCCAGAAGGCCCTCTGGGGGATCAGGTGGGTCACATTGCTTCTGCACCCCTGTTACGTTGTGCCGTCTGTACCCGACACGCCCGATCCTCTGTACGCGCTCACCATTTAACACCACCACCTCCATCCCATGTGCCTGACCCCACAAAATGGACACCCAGGCGGTGCGCCTGACTCTGCAGACCTCTGTCCTGTGTACTCTCCTTCCTATACCCATGGACCTGCCCCCTTCTATATAGCCCAGGATAATACACTGTCAGTGTTTCAGCAGCCTGAAAATCCCAAATGAGCAGAACAGTTATACATGAGGCTGTCTGCGTCTTTGGCTTGTGTTTCCTGCAGGTTTGAGTGTGCTGCGTGTCTCCAATACAGTGAAGTGTCTCTCTCTGTGTCTGTGCCTGTAGGTGCGGCGGATCCTGAAGGGAAAAGAGTGCCACATGCGATCCAGCCTGTACTAATCTGGCCGTTTCAGAATCACTGTCAGTCAGGCAGTCTGCTTTGTTGTAAATAATCATTTGTCAGCAGGAGACAGATGTCAGTTGTTTCTATGAAACAAAGTTAATCTGGTTTGCTGCTATGCAGTACATCATACATACAAACAGGGAGGATTGTACAATAACACATCCTTGGGTTTGAACTGGATAGCTTAGCCAAGGAGAAGAAGGTAAATGCAAAGTTTGCGAGAGAGTGAAAGTGTCTGGACTTTACATGCCTGGAAACATGGATTGAATTAGCAGTGAGACACTTGGATGAATTATCAAGCAGAAGAGTTAACAGTTTACAGATAATAATAATTCAGCTCTATAAGAGAGCATTTGTGCTTAATTGATAGTAGTGTTTGTCAGCAATAAAAAAAAAAAATTCACAGTGGAAAATTAATGGGAATTTACAAAGCAATTCCACATTTTACAGTGTCTGCCAGGCACCTACTGTTATAGACCACTGGTGCATATTTTTTATGGGGAAAATCCAGTTAATTATTCATAGCTAAAAGTAGCCTTTATCATGTGAGCATAGCATTAGCAGTAATTGATTAACTGTGAAACAGGTACTGAAATCGCAGAGGAAATCATTCCGTTGTGCTGCTGTTCAAGTTCATGTTTTCCCATTTCAGATGGTACACACACACTAAGCAAGTAGCAGGGATAACCATGCAGGAATGCCAGTTCTTCCATACCATGCAGGAACTCACAGAAATATGTGCGAGCTCCCAGAAGCGCAGAAATTATAAAAAAAATTACAGCAGAGATCCAAGATTCTCAGTGTGATCAGCAGTCTTCCTGATACTGAGGACGATTTTGAGAAGACAAAGTTACCGTGCCACAGCAGTAATCTCTTGATAATTCAGAACCTCCTCAATCACATAAATGAGTTCTGCTAAATGAATGCTTTTTGTAATGTTAAATCTTTGAATGACAGGTAGTGTAAAATATTAGATTTGTTGCAGCACTCAGCTGAAACAAAAAATATTTTCATGCATTTAATGTACAATCCAGTGCAAGGTGATATAAGTAACTGGTACGGCAAGTCGACAGACGCAAATAGTATAATTGCGTTTTACTGTGGTGTGAAATCCGGTGGTGGGTTGGTTCATGTGTAGAGATTCCTGTATTATGTTAATGACACCAGGGCCCACAGAAAGCTTTCTATGTTTGAGGCGGTTTTTATGTCCAGCTGAATTTCTGCCATTTTGCTCAGACCATGATGTCCCTCACTGTATAAAGTATGTCTTGTAGACAAAGATTTCTTTTCTCCATCTATTTGTGTATATTTTCTCAATCATTAAAGTACAATTGAACAACCTACAAGCAAGGCTATCTGTTTTTTATTTGCTAGTGATATTTGTGAAAAGAGTGGTGTTTTTTTTCCGGCAGGTGCATTCGAAAGCCAGCCAGCATGGTGTCTGCTTCACTAACCAGTTCATTTGAAATGGCAACAGAAAGTCTTATAAAAAGTTAACAGCCATAGTGTTATGGTGGTGAATATTTAAACTTAAGCCAGTTTCTGTCTTAACTTCTGCTATGCAAATATTACAGTGAACGGCTGTGCCCTTTCAACTATGAAGTATATACAGTGCTGTGCAGAAGTCTTAGGCAGGCAATAACGATTATGTTTAAATCATGTTCATGTTGGTGTAGAACTACGACTTCAGGTTGGTCAA
>JAACJT020000001.1:34808673-34874168 GCA_009936485.2 Gymnarchus niloticus | reverse complement strand
TTTAGAGAACAGAACAAATTATTTTTACTAGTTTTTATATTACTCTTTATTCATATATATTCTAATGTTAAATTGTTTTTTTTTGTCTGAGTGAAAATACAATTACTGCTCAGATAAACGGCCTTAAACATTTTCTTGAACTGCCTAAGACTTTTGCACAGTACTGTATGTGTAAATTTTATGTTTTAACTAACATTTTAATCACTAATAATTTTATCATGTGTCAGTATAATTACAAGTTTTCTTTTGAAATGACTTTGTTCCTGAGAAATAAGAGCAAATAGGATGCTGTCTTTGTAAATGTGTGTGAATGTTCATCCTTCAGTTTTCTTTCAGGTGAGTCACATAGAATCTGAAAGGATCACATAGTATTTTTCGTTTAGTTTCGGGTCAATTTAGAATTTCAGCAGAGCTCTCGGTTCTAAACGACACAAATCATTCTGACTCACCTGTTAGGTGCAAGTTTGAATATTACTTTGCTTGGATTTCGAAGATTCATTCATTCACTTATTTACAAATAAATACATACATCCCACAGCCTTTCTAAAATGGAAGCAGAATGACAGACAGGAAGTGAGAATTGAGCCTCGCTGGAACTCAAGTTCCAGTTCACTTCTAGTGTCTCCAGTCAGTTTTCTTCTTTGGGTGTGACCGGATATGACAGATTCTCAGAGCAACTCAAACGCAGATCATTTCATCAGACCCCACTGGTAATTTCCTTCTTACCCACAACGGGTATCGCTGTAGAAACAGTAGACATGAAAGGCAGAGAGACAACATCTGTGACCCCACTGTAATTCGTGGGACATCGGGAGTTACCACAAATGAAATCACAATGGGCCGAGCGCAGAGCGGCAGCTGAACATTTTACGATATGTCAAGTCACTTTTATTTTTATAGCGCATTTAAAAAATGTCTGCTGTGCCAGAGTGCTGTACGGTAAAACAGTACAAAAATAAAATGGACAACATCACAAAATCTGACATCTTAAATATTAAGACAAAATGGAACTGAAGGCCAGAAAGTAAAAATAGTTCCTTTAAAGTATCAACAGTTAGATATAACCTTACATGCCATGGTAGGGTATACCACAACCTAGAGACAGCAATGGCAAAAGGCACAGTCACCTTTTCACTTTAAACATGCCTGTGGAATCAAAGCAAAGCCACCACTGCTCTCACCTTGTCATGTTAACAGAAAGGCCTTGTTCCTCTTCACGGCAGACTGAAGTCCAAAGGCTCTCGCCTGTTTGTCACGTGAGTGGCCCTGGTACCGAACGAAAACCTCATTTGAATAATTTAATATGTGCAAATGAGGCTCAGTGGAGGTTCTGAGCCTATTTTGTAAATATGGCACAACTTTAGCCCAACAAACCAAATCATTTGCTTAACAAGGAAACATCAGGGATTATTTATGTTCGTGTTTACATCCATGTTGTAGTTGACCTAGATGATTAAAACCCCGCTTCAAAAGTTATAGAAACCAAAAACAGTGATTGGCTAAGGAGTGCTGACTGTTTGTTCCTTTGGCAAAAAAAATGTTCCCATCAAAGCAAAACCGTTTTCTTGGAATTAGAAGAACAAGAAGAGCACAGCCTGAACAAACAGGGCTTGTCTCAGTTTTCTATACGTATGAGAAACTGCTGCATAACATTCAGACATTTTGAAACTTTGGGCATGGAGGATGACACAAGCGGCGTATATTTAGAAAAGAAATTTTCAACATGAAGAAAAGCAGAAGGAGCGCCATCAAATAAGAAGAAAATGTGACGTTAATTAAGTAGAAAGGAAGTGTGAGAACATTGTAAAATCAAAGGCCCTTTCTGTTCAGTGGGTTTTTATGGTTGTCCTTCATCTCCCAGTTTAGCCTATCACAGGAATCATGGGGCACAAGGCAGCCTGGACGCGATGCTAGTCCTTCAGCAACTCAGGGAGAACACACAAACTACAACATGAGAACAAAAAAATGTTCCCTATCTGTATCTTTCATCATTTCTTATGTTGGATTTTCCGAATGCTGATTAAATACCAAGAAGGCCTTGGGATAGACATACACCATCAAACATTCGATCTAAAAACAAAAATGCAAAGAAAAACTCAAGGTTTAGTATGGACAGCAGGTCAACACCAAGGGGTTTAGTTAACATAAGAAGCTCTGAATGGCAAAAAAAACACAGATGTGATCAGCGCTAACCAAACAAGGCAAGCTCACAATGAGAATGTTAATAAACATTAACGAGACACGTACAAGAACAAAACCAGTTTGTTTGCGTTCCCACCTCTCTGATCCTTTCATGTGAACTCAGGCAAAAAGCGTGGCATTTTATCTTAGGAGTGAAATTTACAGACAACGTTGACGGTACTTATTTGCATAGTCAACATGCACAACCACAGATGCGTCTTTATTTTGGGCTCATATCTTTAATACACAACTGGACAGCATGTGCCAAACACCTAATTAAACAGAACATTTTTATTGACATTTGAGGAGTGACACATCATGCTGCACATTCCTCTGTGCCTGTTTTAGAACGTTCTAGAGAACAGCAGTCACAAACCCCTTTCCCCCAGCCAGCCAACGTACTCACCACAGAAATGAAAAGGATACTCACCCTATACGTATATTCCTGGGGTCTCCCAGAAAATAACCTAGTTTTTGAACCTCTGCTGAAGCAGTCGATGGAGAATGAGATGCCCACACACACAATCTGTCACATACACTCAGATGGCCTCACTTTCATGGAAATAACCATTTTGTAACCACTAATCTTTCTTAAAACATAGACATTTAATTGAAATCACCCGACAATGGACATTTATAAAGGGGATTTGTGTAGCTAGCCTTACAGTGGCAGATGGTTGGATGAAATCGTCCAAATAAAAACCTCCATGCAGTAACTAAAACTGCAAAATTTTGTTTGGATACAGGAGAAAGCTTGTGCTGCAGCTTGTGGTTTGTTCACAGGATGAGGTCAATAACGTCATAAATTTTTGTTCGGCAGTTTTTTTCCCCCTAGAAATCTGTTTGAACATGCCTTTAAAAATGTTAGAGAAATAAGCTCAATAGTCGCAAAGCCAGAATCCAGAAATGTACGAGTCTGTACATAGACCTAGCACAGTCTGTTCAGAAGACCTGAATATTGTTGCACATACTTGTCAGTCAACCTGAGGGTACAACCTGGTTACGCAAGTAAGGGCCTACAGGCATCAAAGCTGTCATCACCCAGGAATTACTGCTTCCGCTCTCAGTATATGGCCTCCACAGAGGTGTCATTTGAAATTTCTCAATGTTGATCCTCCACCATTACTCCTCTGCCTTGTTGTGTAAGCACGAGGGGAAAGTCATTATGATGACTCAACGTCTAAAAGGAGTCTCACAGCACAAGGCTGCAGGGAACAGACACTAATTTAGGCCAGACTGCACGTGCGACAGATGGAGGGTGTTGCATCTCAGACCTGGTTGAACAAAGCTGCATGTTGTGACCTACCTTATAACTTACACCCATCAAGAAAGGATCTAAGTGATTTGTAAGATGCAGTGACTGACAGCATGCTGTGGAAGGAGAAAGAATTCCGTGTGTTTCCTACAGAGTTTAAAGCTGAAAAAAAATCTCAGTATAAATTTTGACATTTCTTTGCTTGGTTAATATTTTGTTACTAACAAGCTACTTAAACATCACACCTGTGTAGTCATGTGAATGAGATTGCTGAGATAGGAGATGCACACACATCTGTGAATGCTGGGTATAGTCATGTGAGAGAGATCGCTGAGTTAGGAGATGCACACACATCTGTGAATGCCGGGTATAGTCATGTGAGAGAGATCGCTGAGTTAGGAGATGCACACACATCCATGAATGCAACCTTCTCTACTTCTTCGAATGCCGATGAGCGTCTGGATCTGCAGTATGAAGGACACCAGTTGTGCACAGGGGAAGCGACCCAAGAAATTTAACCGTGACTTCTGTCCAATTCTGGAGTACCGCAAATACATCATGCAACCCGATATACAGCAAGGTAACACCAAAAATCTGAGTCATAGAGTCATGCTAACTAAAATCCCTCAATATATGCTCAGCAAAAAGTTCAAACATGACCCCTCATGTGCAAAATCATGCAAAGTCTAAGGAAATTAGGATCCAGAATGATTTTCATTCATTTATTAAACCTTCCTTTTTCATCTCTAAAAACTTTCATGTTCAACTTCACAAAAAAAGTTGAATTTACCTGCTCCAAATCATTCATAGGCAAAGCTGACTATAAACACCCAAACATTAAAAGTGTCCATTTCAGAGGAGCATTTCTCACTCAGAGCCCAACAGATAAGTGACATTTTAATGATCCTTTTCCCAACGTGACCACTTCCCATTCCCCCAATGATCGAACCCGGAGCATCAGGGTGCTTCAGCCACTCCTACATGGGAGTGGAAAATTCAGCAAGCTTGCATTTTGGAAAGCAAAGCAAGTCTTCAGATTAAAGCTTTTTTTCCCTTCAGTCGAAACAACATATCCAATATTCCGAATTAAGGTGAGAACAGCATGTAATCAAAAAAGGTTCCATTTTTCCAGTCCCAAGTATGTGGCAGTTTGCAATCTGTCAGCCTTTGGCACGCACACAGCACGTAAAAGCATGTAGCGTAAAATACACTGCTTAGCTGACATGCTTTTCATGTGCCCTTGATGTCAGTATGCATCTGACCTTCAGCATTTGCTAAGTTTTAGGTCTTCAGAAAAGCAAGGAAAAACTCAAGACAGCCACTTGGTCTGTAAGACAGAAAAACACGTTACGTCAGATTTAACACCAACCTACGGCTCACAGCACATAGACATTCGAGGACTCCAGCTCCCTCTAGAACTCTGGCATCTCGGATACCAAGAAGAAATTAAAGCTTTATATAAAAGGTAACGATACAACTGTGTTGGAGAGTCTTATGGTTACAGGCGTCCTGCGTATGTAAATACAGTACATAAACATTTAACGGGTTTAACCGAGAACAGCATGAAGAAGTATGGGAATTTGAAATGGTACAGAAATACCCTACTCAAGAATAAATAGTCAATTGATTAAAAAACAACGGAGAAGTGTGTTCAGGGGATAAACACTGAACGGGGTGTGAAAATTTGACAATAGACAACATTTCTGGATTTCAGAAGTCCACTGAAATGTTTTAGTTGCAAAGTAGAAGTATAAGTGCTGGGCAGGTCCTGTCAAGACTTTGGGCTGGAGTGCAAGGAGAGGAAAGTTCACAATCAACACAAGTCCATCATGATTCCAGACACAATGTGTGGCTAAAAGCAGCCTAACAACAGTATGGTGAAGCGAACGTTGGAGGTTCGAGTCCACTGGCTCTGGGACGCTATCAAAATCAGTTTGCGTCACGCGGTTCACCAAAATGAACATGGCTGCTGTGTTTCTACACCATTCAAACCAGAAATTAAAATACTATCACCAATCTAATAATCGTATGCCTTTAAAAAGACATCAGTCTCCTTAATATCACCCTAGTGTCACATCATAACTTTCTGTCAGTGCAGACTCGCTAAAAGCACTTAATCAGCAACACTAAACTACCGAATTAAAAAATGGAATCTACTAAACCTGCTGGGCAACGGATTACATTGAGTAGAGTACAGAAATGGTACAGCTATGCGGAGTGCTGACAGCAGGAACGGAACAGGAAGGAGAACAGGCCAGTGCTGCCACATCTTAGACGTCCTGGACTGTCACTGCGTGCTGGGGCCAAGCGTAGCAGTCCAGGGTGAAGGAGTCGTAGTCAGGACTGTAGACATGAGACAGGACGAAGGCCTCCTTGTCTTTTGGCTCAGGGTACCAGGAGGCGATGTCTTTCCTGTAGGCATAGTCTACGATCTAAGGAGAGAGGCGATCGACGGTGCGGAGTTTAATTTTACAGGGACAGATTAAGATGCTGCTGGTTAAAGTTGAAGTTAACTCCAGCAATACTGCCACTGACCTTAACGGCGATCTTGAAAGAGACCTCCCTGATGGAACTGAGAGGGGGGTAAAGTCGGCCTTCTGCTAAATGTTCCTCTGTGACCATCTCTGCTAAGGCCTGACGGGGAAGGAAGTAGATGATTAGGAGCGCAGTGGCAGGGCAGAGTGGCCGTAGTTGGGGGTGCAGGGACGCTCACCTCGGCTGTGGTGAGGAAGATGTCGTCAGAGATGTGACGCACACCACAGGTGATCACACCCAGTGCCACTCCTGGGAAAATGTAGGCATTGTTGCCCTGGCCGGGGTAGAAGGTACGGCCGTCTGCCAGGGTCACCTTCTTGAAAGGACTTCCGCTTGCGAAAATTCCCCTGCCCTGAATTAGAGAGAGCAGAACACAGGGGCTGACACAATGAGAAACAGAGAGACAGAGGGTGACAGAGAGAAACACAGGGTGACAGAGAGAGAAAGAGAGTGACACAGTGTGACACAGAGAGAAACAGAGAGACACAGGGTGACAGAGAGAGACACAGGGTGACACAGAGTGACACAAGGTGACAGAGAGAAACAGAGAGACATAGGGTGACAGAGATACAAGGTAACACAGAATGATACAGAGAGGGACGTAAAGAGTCATCGAGACGGTGGAACAGAGTGAGAGAAAGAACAGGAAGAGACACAAAGAGAGACAGAGGGACAAACATACAGAGAGAGAGACACGCACACAGAGCAAACTGCTTGGAAAAATTCGAGTAAAAGCAAAGCATCTTTTCACAATACCCACTGAACTAGTTTCTGTACACACAAAGCACTCATTACAAAAAAGACAAATGTTTAAATTTTTAAGTTTCTAACACATTCTAGCTGCAAACTGCCAAGGGTCAGAATTAAAGGTCAGCATTACCTGAGTCAGCTTGTAGCACTGCTCAGCAGTGCACTCCGCCTTGCTGGTGGGGTTGCTCAGGGCGAAAATGATGGGCCTTTCATTGAAGGTTCCCATGTCTTTGATGATCTTCTCTGTGAAGGCCCCACCAATGGCAGCCACACCTGCAGACAGGGAGTGTCTTCAGGAAAAGACATGACTGGAGGGAGATCCTGCGTCTACTGAACCTCCAGTGTTAGCAGAGTCCTGCTTAGTGATGATTGTTATGGGCACAGCATGCTTTTGATTCATATACACCTATCAGTCAGGTTGTGTTTACTTCTGGATTGAGCAGACTGGACAAATAAGTAGTTACTAATTTCTTTAATGTTAGCATTATCCATCCATCCATCCATCCATTTTCTAACCGCTTATCCTGGTCAGGGTCACGAGGGGCCAAAAGCCTATTCCAGGATAAGGCAGAAGGCAGGGATACACCCTAGATGGGATGCCAGCATCAGAGCTATTATTATTATTATTCTATGAGTTGTCAAAGCTGGTCTCTTGCAGTCCGTCTTGAAAACCAGTAACACAAATAATTATGCATAAACAGTTCTGACAGAGCCTAAAAATGAAAACATGGGCCGCCACAGAGATTCCTGGGTCAGAGCCAGTAAAGCCGTCCTCACCTATGATGGCAGTGGGCTTTAGGGTCTCCACCGCCTCCTCGAGAGTTTTCACTTGTGGGTGATCATGAGCAAACTCCTCCTTCTCGTGGTTCAGGTGACCTCTGCCCTGTGGGTCACATGACATCAGCCGGCGAGGTCTCGAACAACCTGCACCCTTCATTACAAGCACACTTCAAAGCACCCTGCCGTTACCTTGACGATGAGGCCTTTGGAGTCCACCATCCATATCTTCTTCACGGCCTCAGCATTGGGGACGCCCTCCTTTGCCATGGCCATGACGAGCAAGTGCGCAATTCCCATTGCAGCCTACAGGGAAATTTACAGTCATGAGGAGGTCACATGACCCCACTTCATATTGCAATTCTGTCACCATGCAAAATAAGAAGATTAATGGTAACAGCGACAGATATTCAAGATCCTCACCTCTCCTGCCCCCTGGAACACAAACTTGTGGTCTGAAATTTTGTTCTTGGTGATCCTGAGAGCTGCCAGGACCCCAGCCACTGCCACAGAGGCAGTACCTGAGAGAGACACGGCTCTGTTGCTTATATGATCAAACTTCAGAGTAGACGTATCATTTGCAGTGCCTACTCATCGTCACCAGGGGGCCCTACAGACCTCTCAAAATTGCCACACTGTACTGACTGGACATATCAGTAAATGCTCTCCGGGACTGGAGAAGCATGATAATTGTTTGGAATGTTTTCCATCTGTGTTATTTGCGTGCCGGAACAACTCAGCTGGTGATAGCTGTGGGAGGAAAGGGATGTGGGGTCGAGGCACCAGGAAAGTGACACAATGCCAGATAGCCTGAGTCATAAGGATCTGTGTGGGGGGCAACACATCCCAGGGTAAGGCGAGATTACGTTGCACTTGTTTACATAAAATCCCCTTTCCACCAACCTCAGCTGCATAACCGCTGGAGGGTCAACCTAAAGATTCCATGCCAAGTTCACAAGGACCGCCTGCATTCTGACATTACTGCGGTAACATCCAAGCAGAAGGCTCATTCCTCGATCCCAGCATTTGAGCACAGGGCCTTCAACAGGAATCGTAAGTGACTGCTGACGAGGGCAGCATGGAGAAGCCACGGCGAGGCCGCGGATGGGGGTACCTTGGATGTCATCGTTGAACGTGCAGTAGCGGTTGCGGTACTTATTCAGAATGCGGAAAGCATTGCTGTTGGCAAAGTCCTCAAACTGGATCAAACAGTTCATTCCATACCTACGATACAAGAAGAGGGATAATTAGACAGTTAAATGAAGCACATACCTACTTTATAATCATAGCCAGTGTGAACATTTAGACACAAAGACAATTCCACAGTTATTTTTTATAAGTGGATAGTGGTTCAACTGTAAAAGTGAACAGGATTAAGTTTTGGAAGCAGTAGAAAACCATCAAATTAAAATAAATTTTCTAACAGCATGCAAACTATTTAATTACATCACATCTTAGAGGATTACGCATCACATCCAGATCGAATCACACAGAATCACCTTCAGTCATCCAACCAATCAGCTTCAAATGGTAGTTGTAAAACTTAAAAAAAGAACACAATACATATCTATCAGAACAAAACATACAGACGTGATGGTTACTAAAGACATTAAGCCACACTGAAGCTCTCCAGACAGATTTTGTATTCAAAGGCTACAATGTAATGATCTTATCTACTGATATGGGGTCAACCTACCTTCATGCACCCCCCCTCCAAAATACTGAGAACAAAATAAAGTGAAAGGAAGCATTTAACAACCTGCAACTCAATTTGTTGAAGCCCCCAACCCCCCATACTGAGCTCCCCAAGGGCTGGGCTGACTGCACCTTAGAAGTGTTCATTCATCACCTGGCAATTCCACAACAGTGACATGCTGCGTTGTATAAATCCAACTCGAAACCCCAGCCCAGCTTTCATTTAGGTGTGTTTATAGTACTAATGTGCACATTCGTCTTTTCCTAATTCAATTTGCAAGGTGACGTTTGTACTTCATTAATAAGGAAAACACTGAGTGATTTGAAAACAAAATCCAAGTTACTCAACTGCAAAGAGAAGGGTCAGTCATAAAACTAGTGACAAGAGAATGAAAAACGGTTCCAGTACATGTAGGAGAACTGAAAAGTTAGAAAGAGTGGGTGTGGGATGTTAATTTTCCAGAGCTGTGGATCAGATCGATGAGATAGAGGAATCAGGTCACTTAATGGTTCTCAGATGTTTCACAGCAAACAGCTGGGCCAGGTCCGGCCATCCAGAACCGACCCAATTCTTGGTGAGTCGCTCAACAACGATTCACCTCTCACATCCAAACCATCTGAACTTTGGGCTCTCAACCGGTGTGGGGCTGGTGGCCAGAAGTGTCTACAGTGCTGTACTCAATGGTCCCTCTCCAAAAAGTAGGGGGCACGACCCCCTTAACAAAACATAAGTCAAGAAAAACAAGAAAAGCATTGTCACCCCAAGCCAGACCACCATAGCATCTTCTCTGCCAGGTCCCTGACATTCCACTATGGCTTATATACATTACAATGAGGGAGATGCACCAGCACGTTGCTGATGACCCCAATGACCATCGGTTAGACAGACAGATCCCCAGCAGAGTGTCAATGTTTATGCCAAGTAGGCCCTGGTGAAGGAGTAAGCAGCACTGCGAGGTTTAGTAAAAATCCAAATGTGTTTATTTTTCCTTGATCATGACTGAGGTTTACGAGGCTGATAGATGAAAGTGGAAATGCCTTGTAAGGGGGGAGGGGGTGTTTAATGGAGCCAGTTCCTGGGAATGAACAATGAAACGAGAGAGCCCTGAGCGTGGGTGGAGGGGGAAAACCAGGCGGCAAGAACGGGCAAAACAAATCTGAACCATGAACTGAGTAGACATGGCAAGTGGACTCAGAGACAGAGGGTAAAAAAAAACAAACTGGCTCACTTGTCAGTGACGGCCTGCATGAACTCATCGATGAGTTCGTCGTATTCTTTCCCTCGCACGCGCTTGTGCTTGAGCCCGATGTACAGTGGATCGGCGAGGAGTGCCTATACATGAAAAAAACAACATAATCAAGATGAACCATAACTCACAACATCGTTGTCTCAGGCAGGCACAGACTCATGACATCACCAGAGAGATGCGCCGCATATGTGATCTGACAACCAATCAGACGATAGTATGCAAATTATATATCACACAAGCATAAGGAGCAAAACAAAATATGAGTATAGCTATTAAATCTGTGTATCTGTCGGTGCAGAGGTGGAACTGTGGGAGATCAATGCCCTCTTTGACCTGCAAGAACATCTGCAGAATGGAAGCCTGGGTCATGGTGTCTCACCATGTCACTGAATGACAGTCACAATGTAGCCCTTTCTCCCCAAAAGCCAGTCCCGACCAGCAATGATGCTAGCGGATACGCATCTTAACTTCCTGCTTCTATCAAAAAATTCTCCCGTTTGTCTTTCATTCTGTCCATCCAAGTCCACATCAGTCACTCAGAGCAGTTTAAGTCAACATATTCTTCTCAAACTTTGGCCAGCTGGCTGTGGGCTATCCATACAACAAACATCACTGTAAGTGTAACCAGTTTCCTATCCGTTGTCAGATCAGCCGCAAAAGCATATGCATCTCCGGAGTTGAAAGAGCAGAAGAGGGGGCCGTTGTTCTAATCATTATTCAGACTCACAGTTGTTTGATTATGACTCAGTACAATACACAAATGTTATTCATTTCAAGGCCTCTGAGCACCCCAGTCAGGGACATCACCCTGCATGAGGAAACACGGCTTTGCACCCAATTGCTGTTAGCTAGGAGAAATCTGTGCGACCATGGTGGCGTTGGATGGGCATGCCGCTCTGGGCTGTTGCCCATCTCACTCATTGCCAGGATATACCCTGGCCTGCACCAGCCCTAAAGGCCTGGGAGTTTCCTGACAGCCTGTCGCAGTCCCAGTACCTGATTGTCTGTTCCCACGTCCAGAAGCACGGGCAGGCACTGCTGGGGTGGCACTCCTCCACAGGCAGTGTAAAGAGCAAGCTTGCCCACGGGAATGCCCATGCCATAACTGCCCAGGTCACCCAGACCCAGAATCCTTTCCCCATCCGTAACAACAATGGCCTATGAAAAACAGAAACACACACACACGCAATGCCAAGATTTAGACAATGCTCGCCAACCATACTACTACTACATTCTAAAAGGACATTTACTAAGTAACCTGCATACTACATTTCCACCCCACTGACTAACCCCTCCCCCCACCCCGCATAACCACTCCCCCTTACCTTGATATTGTCCTCTGGCCAGGAGTTGAGCATGGTGGCAATGTGACCTTTGTCATGGATGGTGATGAACAGGCCTCTACAGGGGGGTCCATGTACAAGATTCACAGTCAACACCAGAGTATCAACAAATAATACCAGGAAAGGGCTTTCAAAAGCTGCTTAAAACTCAGGGGGACTCCGGCCACAAACTTGTGTCAGCACTTTCGCAGGAGCGTCTGTCCTGCAGTGGCAGGGAAACACTGCTTCTGCTTAAGATCTGACATCTTACAGGATAATAACAGATACTGGATAATTAAAATATAATGAAGACAGCAAACATACCAAAGCCTACACAATGAGTAAAACACAAACAGACACAAACAAGTGGGTGGATGCAGTAATATGGGCAGCCGTGGAGTGACTACTCAGAAAGGGAGGGTGTTCCCGCTTCTAGCTGCACAACAGCATAAACCTCAGGCAACTCCGAGTCATGGGTCACCCTCTGACTCACTGAGTCCTGGGACCCCCTCTGACTTGCTGAGTCGTGGGACACCCTCTGACTCACCTCTGTAGTTCAGGGGATTTCCAGTTTGAAGCCCCCTTCACCCCCACCAAAAAAAAAAACCGTAAGAGCAGGGGGCTGTATTGGGAATGTTACCCTCTGTGAGTTCCCAAGACGTTTTCTTTTTTGGTCCGTGCTTTTCTGATGTGATTTTGACATTGTCTGAGATGGAATTCACTTTAAAGGCCCACAAAGGACCGTGGGAGACCCCACAGGGGCTCTTCGTGAGATTTACAGGAGGAAGGGGAGTCTCAGGACCCAGAGTCTTTGTAGCAGAAGGATTTGTAACTCCATACAAGGACAGGACAGGTATAATTTGGTAAACAATATAACAAAATAAATGGTTTAGAAATGCAAGATTTCATGGGACACGTGTACTGCATCCCATTCCTAAAATGGCTGGCGTGTGTTGAGCTCACCGTGGCCTCCGGAAGGCCAGGCCGTACTGCTGGCAAGCCAGCCCCACGGTTGGGGTGTAGACGATAGGCATGAACTCCTCAATGTCGGAGGTCAGCAGGCGGTAAAACAACTTCTCATTCCTGTCCTGCAAGGTCATCAGAAGGATGTACCTGGGGGGGGGGGGGCAGACAAAAGAGGATGGGTGGGTCTCACACAGGAAGACATGGGGTCTAGCTGAACAGGACCGGCCTCACACATGTTGTTATGGTGACAGTTCCTGTTTACAAAACCTTAATTACAAAAAAATAAATGACTTGTCACAAAAATAACCAGAAACGACACTCATTTAAACAAAACAGCCTCTGTGATCATCGGGAGAAGGTCCTGCTTTGGTGATGTCAGATGATGGAACAGACATTTTAATCCTGGCTCGGTTCTCACTGGAGAATGTGCTGTGTGCTAAATGCTGGCTCACGCGGGAACACATCTGGCTAAGTCATCCACACGCACGGGGCTAGAGATATCACATGATGAAAGGTGCGGGGTCTGCTGAGTGTATGAGGTGTGTGTGTGTTTAAGTGTGTGTGGGGGGCTCACTTGTCGAGGGGATTGCTGCGAGTTTCGTAGCTCTTCATCACTCGCAGCACCTGCACGTCCTGCGTGAGGAAGCAAGGGGGCAGGAGACCGTGGATCCCCAGTTGCTGACGCTCCTCCAGGGTAAAGGCCATGCCCTGCAAAGGGAGCCGGCTGTTAGACCTTCATGCATCACGGCAGACTAAAATTATTCTAAGTGACCATCCTTCCTTCTATCTAACATTGCTAGGCCACAACAAATCCTGAACCTCAAGAGGTATAACCTGATTCCATCCATTACACATCATGTGAATCAGATGATCCAAATTTCAACAGGGTGGCGTCCAAACATACAGATGTGCCAGGGTATTGAGGCACCACATCCCACGCCTGAAGTCCTTGGACAGAAATGTGTGTAAAGTGAGAGGGGGAAAAAGGTTTTACTCGCTGACATTTTTCCAGCAAAAAGCCAGATTCACATTTTCACGGGTCAGCCTCCTCACAGTTGTCTGTCTCTCACAGCTGTCTGTCTCTTTGTCTTTAATATCATTAGGCCATCTGGCAAACATCTCCTACGATGCGGGGATGGTTACACAACATAGAGATGAGGTACGGGTATATGTGGCTAGGGCAGAGGCGGGGGGACTGAGCCTGGAACGTGTGAATCAGCACAAATGCCGATGATGTTCATAACAGACCGACAAAAGGATCTTTCCCTTGGCAGGAGACCTTCCTGTGACAGGCCTCTGTGTTTAAAGGTTTGCATTTTTACACATGCTCATCTGTGTCATTCCCCCTACCTGCCACTTGCGAGTTTCCCGAAGCTCTAGTTATGCAGGACTCATCACCTGAGGGACCAGACATTACAGAATAGCATTAAAGCATTTTATCTAACTCATATCCTGGTCTTTGTCTTTCCCTGTCATCACATCAGACTCCGACATGGAATGCTAAATAATAAACTGTGGCTATTTGGATAACGCTAAAGAACACTGTCCCCAGGAGAGGTTCCTGGGCCACATATATACACACTAACTGCGTTAAGTAACACGCACACACGTCAAGCAGCTTCAAAACGGTATGGAGCGAATTCAGAGTAGAAGAAGCAGTGTGTATTGCTAGGAGCTGAGTGTCCTCAGGATATAGGGTCTCAGTGGCAGACAAAGATGTCGGTAAAGGCAGATCTCAGCTTTCCAAGAACTGCTTTACAAAAGGTTCCCACACTTTGTCCAAGTTTGACAGAGAAATACTATAAACAAAACTCACAGCAGTTTCTGGAGTGTGAATACACAGGAACCTGACAGGAAGAACAATCTGTCATAATATTTCAGTATTTAAGAGATGATGACAATAAGACAGCATGGCTACTGGAGCCGTGTGCAAGAAACCCTGATACCGGATCGGTCTATCTGGAAAAAAACTACCACATCCATTGAAAAAGTTTGTGGAGCGTGGAAAATGAGGGCTATGACCCTGGATCCCTAGGATATTAAAAAGGAAACTGCGATGGAACTTTAAAGAAATACACTAGACTGACTAAAACGATGATACACTTGATGCGCATTGCAAATCTATACCAGTATAATGTGTACTGCACAATGCATGATGAGAAATCGTGGCTCTCTTGCCATTAAATTCACAGCCATCTTGATTTCATAATAACTTCTGAAACTCCTCCAGAAAAAGGTCATGTGAGGGCATATGAATTCAGCCCCCTGATGCGCATACTTTGAGAGCCATTCCATCGCTGCCGCGGCCACAGAGAATGAATGCACATTATATACGCAAAAGCTGCTTGCTCGAGGTCTTCAAACAATGCTGGTCTCCAAGGCTCCAAGACGCCTCGCTCATTTTCTCATCCCAGTCTCCAGGGGGTGACAGTAAGCCAGCAGGCTGTTTCAGCCTCACCGTGCTTCTCCTGTAGGACGACGTTCCTGTTATCGAAACCGAGTGGAAAAAACATCACCTGGCCAGAGTGGTAGGTAATGTTGGGTTATGATAGATTCCAGCATATTTCAGAGAAAGATCGTCTCATAGGCAGGGAAAGTGAAAAAAAAAAAAGAAAAAAAAGGGTTTGTCAAGAGTTTAGAGAATATTTATATGGGGACAAAGTTGCCAGGACTGGAGCTCCACCCTGCTGAAACTTCACCTCTTCCCAACAATGCTGCTTCCTATCATGGTTAAAATGTCGGCATTCGCCTCTGTCTGAAGACCCCTCCTCCCGCACCCTCCTACCACCATTTACAGTCTGGGGAGAACGCTGTTTCGCTGTCTCTTCATCGCTGAAGAACAGACATGCGTACCCCAGGCACTGCATGTGGGTAGGGGAGATTTAACTTTTAGACAAAAAAGATGCTTAGGCATCTGCCACAAAAAAACACAAAAATGTTTAGCTTAATTGTGCTCTTGGCAGAATCCCACTTAAAACAAAAGTGCTTTCCCTCAGCCAAGCTCATAAAACTATCCTAAAGTCCATGCTATGACCAAACACCCTATAAATGTGTGCAAAAAAACTTGCAAAACCCAGAAATGGACAGAATCAAAGAGTCTACTTCTGAGCACAGGATGCGAGGGAGTGGAATTTAAAACCGAGAACAAGACTGTGCCTCAGCACAAAAGCTGACCTTATGGAACTTCCAGCTGGCTGGCTAGAGGAGAGGACTTTATTTACAAAGCACGCACACGGCTACCCGGCAACATCTCTGCTGACTATCTTCTCGCAACTAACAGTTAGCACTTAGCACCCTAAAAGTGACCCCGCCACTGCTTAAGGAAGGAGGCGATAGTGATTCTCCTGGTCTGATAGACCTTAGACCCCCATGTTCTGCTGGCTACTTTGTCAACTGCCCACCAAAGCCAGCCCACATTCTTCACAATCCCTTTTTCATGCAGGTCAGTCTTTTGCTTCAATTTACAAGCACAGACTAATCAGCATCCAGTCACAACCACAGGCACTCTTTCCTTGTTCGAGCGGAAACCACAGCCTCTTCAATTGATAACCAGAATCTCATGACTCTAAGTTCTAGAAACATCTGCTCTCCTGTCCTCATAGGCTTGTTTACCCTTTTAGATCTGCTCTATCCCCTCAGCAGGAAGGGTTTTGGCTTCTCTGGTACAGTTGCTGCCCATTTGTTAGCGTTTTTTACACATTGCATGACCAGGAGCACAAGACAGCCGGGGTACTGCCAATTGGTAGGAAAATCCATGTCTAAAAAAACCTGCAGGCTCAACATGACACCAGATATGCTTTAGGGTGCATCTCTACTACATAAATTTTCAGATCTTATAAAATGATGAGAAAACTGGGCAGTCGGTGGTACGGTGGCTCACACCACCAGGTCTGGGGGCTTGAATCCTGCCTCTGCTTTGTGAGTGTGGAGTTTGCATGTTCTCCCCATGCTTTACAGGTTTCCTCCAAGTGCTCCAGTTTTCTCCCATAGTCAAATATATGCATTGTAGATCAACTGGAATGTTTAAATTGGCCATTGTGTGTGAGTGACTGTGGCCTGCAATAGGCTGGCACCCCATCCAGGGTGTCCCCCACACTGGGCCCTAGCCAGCCTGGGATATGATCCAGCTCGCCCCCCCATAACCCCAAATAGGATAAAGCAGTTTGGAAAATGGATGGGTAGTTTACACTAAACAACTGATCTGATTTTTTGATGTGTTGGGAATCACACACTACATGACTGGCAGTCACACTCTACACAAATCTAGCAGATTTGCTCTCATCTCCTTTTGTGTAATTCAAATATTTGAAAAACTACGATTCATGGGAACCACGGTCAGGAGGTGACAGACTAGAGTCTGTGCCCATCACTATGTGATTGTGAGCACCACCTAATCAATTTTGACTATCCAATAATCGGCAGCCTAGGACTGACTGATGTCAACTCATTACAATGTCAATAAGTGCTAAAATCTGGAAAAAAATCATGCAGTGTAAATCCAGTCTTAGCCAACATAAAGACTCCAAAGATAGGCAATTCCTATACAGCTATCAGTTAGTGATCGGGGTCCCCAAGAATGAAAGCGGGTGTTCCAGGCTGAGCCAGTGAAAAGGCTGCATATGTTAATTAGTTCCAAATTCCTACTGTACCTTACAATAATGTAAAAAGCTCTTGCACACTTAGCAGGCCGTTCTTTCTGACTGAACTTTCATTTGGATTTCCTGTTGTGATTTCAATCGATCATTTCCCACATTGCTGTTTGCTCGCTGCCAACAAGCAACCCACAGGCACCCAAGCGCAGAGGTAAACAGCAATGTCTTCATTGACGTCTACCTCCCATCTACTGGGTCAATGCTAGTTATGTTCTGATTAAAGAATAACTATGTAATATGAGAAATAACGGACGTAATGTTTGTGTATTTAGGGTTGTGGTTTGGCTTCGAAATTGCTAGGAAAGCAATACAACTGCTTCAATCATACATGTGTAAAAGTTGGCTAGAATATTTTCAACTTTCTTGAAAGCTGGTCGGTACACGTCCCTACCATCCCTGCCTAAACCTACGCTTGTGTGTGTATTCATACAATAACCACAGGGAGTAATTATTTGCCAATTTTAGATGAAAACAACACGTTTACAATAATTCACCGTTGTTAAACCTGTCAAACTGGAGCAGCTTTACTGTAACACGATAATTTCAGCAGACTCTCCAATACCAAGTGGTAAATGAACATCATTGGCCAACCGCGAGGTGGGACTGCACTGAGCGTGCTATTTATGGAAAGCAGCTCCAGTCACGTGGCATTCTGGGGGCAGGTCCCTCCATCTAGAAAGAGATTGGCTGCTCCACTGCCCCCCATGGGAACACGAGCCCTTAACAGCATGGTAGGCTAGCTAAATGCTACCATTTAGCTTTTACTGGGTCACTCATTCAGCATAAAAGACAAATTAGTCAGGTGAAGCTACTGAAGTAGAAAAAAAAATCCCTCACCTTGAAAAATAAACCACCCTCCTTAATGAGTAATTATGCTTGTAGACACTTAAGTGAGCTGTTTAGGTTAGTGATGAGTCATCCGTCCATGAAGCGTATCGAGTGGCAAAACCAGAGTAAAGTATCAGGAATGCAGGGCTAATAGAGCTTCAAAAGTCTACCCTAGAGCGTATCAACAGGGAAGCAGCAGAATCTGGAGTGGTCCGGGCCAGTTAGTCTAGCAGTCATAAGTCAGCCTCTGGCCCAGACCCAGGGTGTTGTTCAGGACAGGAATTCAGAGAGGGACAGGGAAGTAGACCAGGCTCTATTTCTGTCCACCAATGGAGACTTGGGGCCAGCTTCACTCCCCTTCACTTTGCATTCTCCACTTCTCCCTTTCTGTTCCTTGCAGTCCTTCCCCTGCCCTCTTCCTCCTCCTCTTCTTCTTTCTATACATCCATAGACATTTACAAACTTGGCCACTTATTCCAAAGAGGAAGTAGGGTATATGCTTATAAAAACAGCACAGTGATCATAGGCTCACTGTACACAGTGCTGAGCTGCATAAATTAATCAGCTAAATAAATATCTACAGATTGAGTTTAAGTAAGAAACACTGGTACACCAACACACAAATGTACCACAAACACCAACAGCAATTTGACGTCCTGGAAACCAAAATATCAGGAGATATCTTCAGAAATGTTCCATCTAGAATATAATCACATATCTAAGAGGAATAAACAGCAAATGTAAACTACCCAGTTTCTTCTTAAAACAGCTGAATAGGAATAATAGTGGTAGCAATGGGACAAATGAGCACCAGTACTGACTGCTTAGTTCTGGATATTCCCACCCACCATGGGTTTTGAGGAATAATTTGTCCCATCACTAAATAGCGGACTTGCCCTTTATTACAGGAAGATATATGAGTCTTGGTATTTCCAAGCTCACCCTACAGTCCATAAATTTTTTCAGCATGTTTTGTGAAAACATGCAAGGTCGCAGCGCACATGTGTGCAACTCCGGCAGTCATGGCTAGTGTGTGCCAGATAGCCTAGATGCTATCAGCCATAGAAAAGGGTTAGGAACCAGTCTTTGGCCAACAGCATAGGCTGGATCTGCAGGAGGTCTATCACCCGGAGTGTGTGAGAACCTTTCCTGCCAAGCTAACTCTTTTACAAATAAAATAAAGAAGATATTACAATCTCATTTAATCTACAGTCTTAACAGCCCAAAAGACAGGAAAAATCAAACTAACACAAATTAGTAATGTGTACCCTATTGGCATTAAAAAGCATGGCACCAACAAGCCAGGTCGACATAGGCACTCAACAAAATACCTCTTAAGATTTAAAAGCTTTAAGAAAACAGTGACATGTGCTCTCTTGATGCAGCAAATTGTCAATAGTGCAAAATAATTAAGACTTGACACTGACATAAGAATAACTGCGAGAAATATTCAGCACGTAAAAGATTAAGGTCTGGGACTAATCAGTAGACATTCTGAAATATGAAAGTTTTTCACCCTGTGATTTGAGGTCACTGGACATCACGAGCATCACCACCAAAATATTTAAAAAGCTACTAAAAAACTCCTAAAAACCATTAATATAGCACAATCACTCCAACAACCTGGATCTCCAGTCAAGACTTCTTAAGTGGAAGAGACCATTTCATAAAGAGGGGGTGCAAACGTGTGGAGTGGCATGTGGTGGGGATGGTGACTTTGAATAACCCCCAAGTAGCATGCACTGCGTCTGTCTTCTGGGCCAGGCGAGCAACACACTCAGTGCCTTGGTCAGGTTTCAGATCTTTAATTAAAGAGAACTCCACTGTAAACAAAGTAAAACCAGATTACAGATTACACGGACGGAGGGCTTAAGTTATATATGAGACTAATTCAGCCTGCTTGTTGTAATTAGAGTATTCTCCCTCTCTCACACAAACACACGCATAGCTGTGTCCATGACTTATTTAGTTATAACTGCTGAGCATCATGGGAATCTATAGAACATCCTCATCTCCAAGGAATGACAGAAGAATCAGTTCATCGTCATAGTTAAAAATGTCTTAACAGACTTGTAAAATGATGACGGGTTCTCCTGATACATTAACTGGAAAGCGACAATCAGTCTACCCATAGCTGGTCAAGGAAATGCACAAACAATGACAAGAATGACAAGGAAGAGGTGTCAGTCAAAATGTCAGATGTTTTGTCCAAACCATGCCAATTACCAAAAAACATGCTTTTTACAGCTCACTCTGCTACAACACACCAGTGAAATAACAACGTACACCTGCACTGCAAACTGTCCCGGCAATGGACTGGCATCCTATGCAAAGTCTTTCCCTGCCTTGTGCACTATGTTGTCCTGGATACGGAATGGCCACAACCCAGTGCTGAATAAGTGGTTGGATGATGGATACATGAATGGATAGTTAATTGTGCTGCAATGACCAATTTCATGAGAAACTGACTGACTTTGGTGAGGATGGCTGCTTTGCGGTCCAAATGGTCAATTAAATACGATCACCAGTAGGCGTCGTCAGCGGTGCGTATTCCCAACATGTACACGAGTCATGAGACACCATTCCAAACCCTGTGAAGCATCCCATGCAATTACAGCTTGACTTTGGGTCACTGTTAGTCCAGTTGGAACTGGTTTAGTGTTGCACAAAAGGTGTATCGGAGGACTGAATACCACATGGCAAAATCAATTGTCATCAGACAAAAGAGTCTGCGCTGTTTCCAGCTGGAAACAACTCAAAGGTCGTCAACAATGAAATTCATAAGAAATTTATTTTCCACTGAAATGTCTGATCTAACTGTTTCTGAATCAGCCCTTAAGAACCCAACTTTGAAAACATTCTGGGTAAAGAAAAAAATGGACAAATCATTTTCTGGAGGCCATTCCAACTCCTGTGGTCCTTTAACACAGCACTGCAGTTATGGGATACTATACTCCTTTCTTTCCCTAAGGGTTATACAAAACCACACTGGGCCGGCCACTGACCCAATCAAGAAACACCACTGGGAGACTGCCTGTAATCCAAAAAACACAGTTACACTGCAGTTTTCACCCTCCTGCAATCAAATCCTGCTTGTTGGACTATGTAGCAAATGCTTACATTTTAAAAAGCCCAAAGAAAGAATAGAATTCACAGGAAAGGGGGGATCCAGATTTCTCTCAATCCCAAGGCTACATGCAAGGCCTTCAGAGACAAAGATGAATGCCATTGCGCCCACCCCAAATGGATGTCTATCTTTATATACCGTATGGAAGATCAGACCAAGAAAAGTTTAACTCTGGTGACAGCTCATACTTGAAATCAGATACAAGGTCAAGGGCAAAATTACAGACTAAAGGGGTTAATGATTAACCTTCTTGTCCTTATAGTAAAATGCATAGGAAAAAACTGAATTTCCCAGAATGTTATAACGTTGAGGAAAGGTAACAATTATCAGTATTTCCCTGCATTTTCCTGAGATATCCCAAAAGGATGAAAAGTTAAGTATCGAGAAGCAGAAATCTTAAATTTCTCAAAGAAAACATTTTGGATTTCATCAAAAAATAACTCATCTGTTTCCTATTATTTGATATTATGTTTGCTACTTGTGGTTTCATGTGTATATATTTATACATATAATATATGGAGTACTGTGCAAAAGTCTTAAGCACACAAAAAAACATGTTTAAGTTGTGTTAATGTTGGTGGAAAATTATAACTTTGTCTGTCAAAGCGTGTCTGTTTACATATTCTCAAAACATCTCCTCAAGTCACCTCAGAATTTACAGTCACCATCCAATATACCCAAGTACTGTATTTGTCAAACTCAACTAAGAGTACGCCTTGTTTGGCTAATCAATACCTAATAAAGTGAATTAAGTTCCCTAGTTAAGTGATCTGGTGGTGAAATTGAACAAATCCATGGAATGACTAGAATGCTCTCGAGGAGAGGTCTGTGTTCTTCTAGCCATCCAACCAGATATTAGTAACATTTCAGAGAACAAAAGAAATTCTCCTTGCTCTTTAATGTATTACTGTTTATCTGTATGTATTCTAATATTAAATCAAGTTGTTTTTTTGCCAAAACTTTTGCACAGTACTGTATATATGGACATTTTTGTCTGTATTTCACTAATATTGTTCCCAAAATACTGTTCATTTCCTAAAGGTTTGTCATGATCCCAAAACTGCGTCCATATTTCGGGGCAGAAATTTATGCAGAGCATTTATGTGACCTGCTATATGACCATAACCTTAAGTGTTACCAAAATAATACAAATAATACTTTTATTAAGACTGTTAATAAATGTTATAAGATCATTTAATGGCACTCCAGGACAACACACCAAAATGCATTGATCCATTTCCTTTACGATGCATTGAATAACACAGTGCATTAGTTTGACAATATAGAGTACATATGTAATACAATTCTCCAGGCTTTCTTTTCAAAGGTCTTAATCATTTAGATTACTTTCCAAAAATAATGTGAAATGTGTAACATTTAAGTTTTTGTTTCTCTGACAAAATTCCTCAATACCATTCCAACTTCCTGTAAAGGCTTTCAAGAAATTTATAATGGAGAAAAGGAAGTTTTTAAAGTGCAGCTTCACACAGCATCAGTTAATGTTTGTTTTTCTGGATGGTTCAAACGAATGGTGAACATTTGGCTGGCACTCAGCAGTGAGAAATTCACCACACCTAAAATAATCAGGCGAAGTCAACTTCGGCGTAATAAACCAGGCCTGGCCCGGCCATTACAGTGCAATGTACAAGAACAGCTTACAAGCGTGATAAAGCATTTCAACGGCACGTTGACGGCCCAACGTCCATCTCATTCTTGAGAATTCACACCAACTCAGCCTGTATCTTATCTTGCGAAACCTTTGGCACTTAGACACCACAACTGAAGACAAAATTGCATCTTAATGTACTGCAGAGATGCGATTTGAATTGACCCCTCCCCTGTGTTTTACACAGCACTGTGTGTGGGGTGACAGATTAAACTGTGGCACAGCAGCGTGGTATTGGCCCCGAGTCACTCGGCTTTGCACGCCTCAGCCCACATCGCTAAACGTTCACGCTTGTCTGCCCGTGACCGACTCTGCACCGTGCTGCTGTCAGTCCTCCGTCACCTCAGGTCACCTTTCTCAACCTCACAGGCTGCATCACAGTGACCCCATTCTACTCCCACTGTCACACAGACTGGAAAAAGAACTTATAAATAGACCTGCACACTGTATCTACAACGCAACTGTCAGCATGATCAATTGTAATACACAAGAGAATTCAAAAACGTTACTCGGCATTCACTTGTAGTGTGATATTCATTTAATGTAATTAACTATTCACCTTTACCCTTATTTGAAATTTTGCAAAATATTGTACTCGTGGGGTTATGAACTTGGGGATTGAGAAAAATTTGGAACAGAGACAATCAATTAATATTTGTGTTAATGTACTTACAGTAAAGAACACAACATCTAGGGCTCAATGCAGATAAGACAAAAGAGAAACATTTATATTACCCACCTTTGGTCTTCTTATCATTAATGTGTATCTACAGCACTGTATACTTAAGGCTATTTGGTGATTGTGAGTTTTATTATCGTCCAGTTTTTATGGACGGACGGGTTACTTTTTACCTTATTTAAGTGTGGATTTCTTGTGATGTCATAGCCGCGCTTCTTGGTGCTGACGCTGCTCGCGCGCCTGTGTCCCGCGCCCAAGTGACAGATCGGCGCCGTCCGCGAGCGAGTCGCGTGCCCGCCGGGCTGCCCCTGACTCAGGAGTCCCGTAAAGCTGCCAGCCGTGGCTTGTCTGCACAGTGACAGCAGACTCCTGCTCGGAAGAGAATTCATGTCTCCTGCTAAGAGATAAAAAGGAGCGAAGGGGGGAAGAAAAATCAGAGCGATCCCAACCGTTTCGTCAGTGCAGGTGAATCGCAGGCTTTTCAATTGTGCATTTATACATTTCTATTAGTTCGCTCTATAACCGCAGGTCAAACGAGTTGTTTCACTAAAGACAGTAAGAATATAACAACATCAGGCCTAAGTAATGCAGTAGGCTAAGCTATAACGATCTGATCATTAGCTTAAAAAACTGGGGTTGGTACACAAATGAACAGTTTTCTCCTGCACTCAGCCATGATGGAACTGGCTGCATCCCTTGGAAGACCTGTTGTTCTCGCAGGAGGAACATCGTCTTCGTACCGGCACCGTTTGGATAACAACGACGTTGTTCAAGTTAGCTGCCGGATTGAACATGCACACATCGCTCGGTACGAACTACCCACCCAAAAATGACTGGCTCCTCGGCGTTGTTGTCTGACGACCTGCGCTAATACGCGCTAAAGCTATCAGTTTCCACAGTTACTGGAGATTGGATCGATGGATGCTGCGGTAACCTGCTGAAACAGCTGACCTACGTTTTTTTCTTCAGTGTTTGACATTGACACTTCCACTTCCCACTGGTTCGTCCAGGACACCCGCCCCTTCTACAGAATCTACCAATGAAATTGAGGGGCAGGGCCACGCCATCATTCAGACGCCTACCAACAAACCGACGGCGCTCACCCACACCACACCCACACCACGCCCGCACCCTGTTATTTTCAGGACGCACCGGAGGAGGAAATGGGACTCGTTGCTTTGTCACCACTTTGTAGTTTGGTTAAACGGAGCAATTCTGTCCGCAATTTGTTTCATTTTTATACACACATTAGAGCTTTCTAACAGAACGGGGAGTGTTTGTTCCATCAACAAATGAATTTGAGTACATATTCGATATTATGCTTATAAGTATGTAAACAATGCAAGTATTAATTTTACATACAGAGCTGCAGAACTGTAAATAATGGAAGATGCTAATGTCAGGCAATTTACAATATAAACAATGTTTACATTAACATATTTTAAGACAACATAAGATAACATATTTTTATTTTCACACTTTAAAGATGTCCAACGGGTAGGAGATAAACTTCCGATATGACTGGATTTGTGAACAGTGATTGCTTTTAAATATCTTTAGTATAGTTGCTGTTATACTGCAGGAAATGTACTCTACCTATGAAATATACTGGTATAGCAATATGTCATAATAATAATACAATAAAATTCTAATAATTATATCAACAATAATGATAACAATATTGTATTATTATTATAAGCCATATATGAAGATGTTAGTGTAACCAAATTGGAAATTCCAACAAAATTTTCCACTGGTTTATAGACAGCTACACAGTTCTATAATACTCATGTTTCTTTGGGTTTTCATTTAGTGTGTGTGTGTGTGTGTGTGCATTTATGTGTCCAGTGATGGACTGGCATCCCATCTAGGGTGTACCCTGGCCTTAAGCCCCTTATTGTTGCCTGGGATAGTCTCCAGGCCCATAACCCTTACCAGGATAAAGGGTTAGACGACGGATGGATGGAAAAAATCTAATGATTTCAACTAGGATTTCAATAAGGTTTACTCAGACATATATCTGTGTCAATGCTTCTTTTACCATGTGAATATACTGCTATGCCTCTTATAAACATACACATGCCTGCCATTTAGCCTAACTGCTTATCAGGAAATCTCTGAAGAGAACAGTGACTGAGAAATGTTCACTGAGATTCATAGGAACCTGCCAGTTGTAGGCTGTGATTCCCATGCCAGGGAAGAAAACATGATGAGGCAAATTCCACCACCTGTGAAAAAGTTTTATCCAATGCAGTTTCCATTCACAGGATTCAATTACTCAAAATTAATAAATTACTGTAGAAATCCCCAGTGCTGGCATTACCCGCAGAGTTTAGAGCAGGGGTGTCAAACTCCCATCCTGGGGGGCCACTGTAGGTGCAGGTTTTTGTTCCAGCCAATTCCTGCTTTTACGTGAACCCCTATTTCATTTAATCATGTCCTCCATCATTCCATATTTACTGTGTCAGTCAGCATATTCTCAGCACGGTTTAGTTATCTTTTAAAGGTTTTTTAAAGGGTTAGAAGTTGCTTCTTAATATCACTCTCATTTCTCCATTTTTTGCTAATTATTGGAGCAGTGGAAACACAAATTAGGTCATTGGTGCTATTTAAGGCTCTAATGAACAGCAATGACCTAAGGTGTGTCCACTACTGTGATAATTAGCAATTGACACAGACCACAAAGAAACTGCAGGTAATACCTTTTTTACTGAACTAACTTAATGCCCTTTGACAAACTCTGGAGAGTTGAGATCCCTTTTAGGTTTGTTATTGACAGTAAATATAAAATGATGGAAATAGGGGCATGATTAAATAATAGGGGTTCACGTAAAAGCAAGAATTGACTGGAATGAAAACCTGCACCCACAGCAGCCCCCCAGGACCAGAGTTTGACACCCCTGGTTTAGAGCATAAAATCAGGTACAGATTACTGTGACAAATTCACTGGAAAAATTACATAATCAGAGAGGTACCCCGAGGACCATTACAGCTTTAAACAGCTGTGTGAAATTCAGCACTATTGTCCCTAGTGTTCCTAATGCCTTCTTTCTTCTTCACTTAATACTATGCATAATTTCAGTGATAAATTATTTCTAGCTGGGTTTGACACACAACCACTTTCACAATTTGATGAAGCATGTCAGAGATACTGAATGGAGCAGTTTGGTGCTGTGCAGTTGACAACGAAACGCTGCACGTGCCCCGTTTGTGTTCTTACAGATGCTCTTCTATGTTGGGAGGTCCGGTTGAATTACAGCCGCTGACAGAGAGAGAGTAGAACCCATGGGGAGTTCTGGGCACATTTTCCAGTGCCTGTGGTAAATTTGGTAGCTAAGACTTACGAGCAGAATTCGTGCAGAAGCATAATGGATCCTTGTGCGGCAGTGGGGCAAGGAGGGCAGGGTGTGCTTGTTTCTGGCACTGGGATGCATTCCAAGTGGAGCTATATGACTAACTACTGAAGAATCCCAGCGCCGGGTCACGTGTCTTGTCCGAGCACAGCCTTTATGTCAAGGCTAGTGACACTGCTAGATGCTATAGATCGGACTTGGCTTTCACTGTTCTTATCCACTGGGGGTTTTGACCAGTCCAGGAAATGGCACCAAAGGAACAACGCAAATCATCATTCATTGACTCCGGTTGTACATCGAATAGTGAGAAATGACTCAGGAATCTCTGAGCTGTCCTCTGAGGAATCTCTAGACAGTTAAGTTACCAAACCCTACAACAGGCACCCCCCACGAAGGCAATCATCCGGCCCCTCAAATATGGAAGCAAATCATGTGTTTTCATCATCTGCTCAAAAAGAGGAAATAAAATGACCAACATATGAGCAAAAGGTCAAACAAGAGCAGAGATCATCATGGGAATGAAACTGCATAAAGAGTTTTTGATTTCAGTTGGGAGAGGAAACCATGACAACTGCAGTCACCACCCAAACGATCTCAAACAACAAATGGTAGTTTTCGCAACTCAGCACATGTGGCTGGATAAGAAAGATTAAACAAAGACACAAACATTTTCTACACAGAGCTACATTAATTACTGAGGAGGAATATTGCCAGTCTGTCAAACACAAATAAAACATGAAGAACACAGCATCATTTAACCTTCAGATGATGCAGTGTCTGTTTGCTCCCAGTACTGACCTCACATATAAAGTATGTTGCTTAAGTAAACACTAAGCTCCCATAATTTAGTCAAGGAAAAAAGCAGAGGACCTCTACCAGGGAGGTTTAGCATGTTGGATTCAGCCTTCACAGGGCCAGGTCCTTGAAGCTTGCTTGTGGTTAAGGTGGTCCTGGAAACCTTGTTCAGCTGTGGCTGTAGAATAAAGGATTTGCATGGAGATATTTTGACATCAAGATGCCTCTCCTCTGAGCTTGCTGTTCGGTGGCAGTGGGACAGTTAACTTAGGTCACTTTGGGAACATTCAATCTCTGAGGGAAAATTAATTGAATCTCCAGGAGCTCTTGGCGGGCTGATAATCTTTCCCACACTGCTGTTCTCTGTCACAGAGAATGCCACAGGCTGAGGTATGCAGCCCTGTCTGCTCTCACTTTGCATTGAAAGCATTAGTCTCTGCCTCTCACGTGAGCCCAGCTGTCCTGGTCCATATGTTCATCTCTCTCTCTGCATTTCACACACGGGCATGCAGTCCAGTTTTCATCTGTGCACAGTTCGCTGGCGATTACAGATCCTGACGTCAGGGCACTTGATGCAGCATTATTTATCCAATGCTCACATGCATTATTATGTCTATAGTTCTTTATGATGTACACCTCCATCTAGCAGTTCCTAGTGTGTTCAACTTTGCCTGCATTTAGTTTATTAGCAGTTATGCATTTAATTTCCACACGTCCCAAACTTCGTAAATCAGACATCTTAACAGAGAAACTGTCAATAGTGGTTCTGTTATGGGAAAAGAGATCTGGAAGATGTTTTTTAGTTTATACACATGGTGTTCAGGTTGGTGTAGCTGATATTGTAAATCACTTTAATCTGTTTTTTCTTCGGCTATAAATCTTCGGTGATTCATCAGTGTTGGTATTCTACAGTAGATGCTGACTGTATATTCTACCACATGTCAGCGTGGAAAACTCTTAAGCTTTTAATTGTCTTCGTGTGTCACGTAACCTGAATGTATACTAACATAACATTAATCTGACACAGCTGAGTTTGCACTAACAGAAGTTTAAACTTCCACACAGTACTCTGACTATTACAATCTTTTCAACAAAAGAAGAAATTTTAATTGAAGGGACACTAGTCTTCTTAATGAGTTGCTGCACTGCTTGGTTTATAGGGTGGCTCAATGGGATAACACTTCTGGTTCATACCCCCAGGGCTGGGTGTTTGCATCCCACCTCTGCTGTGTGTGTGGATTTTACACATTTTCCCTGTGTTGCTAGGGTTTCCTCTGGGAACTCCTGGGAGTCCAGTAATATGCTGTTGGCTAAGTCGCAGCTTTTAATTGTCTGCAGCGTGTGATTGTGTGTGTACGTGTGCGCCTGGAATGGACTGGCATGGTATCCAGAGTGTACCCTCGCTTTGGATGGATATTTCATTCTCCGACAGACCGCTAGATGGCACAATGAATGTACTAATTCCAGAGGAGAGGGACCCACGTCGTTTGAACAGAGTAAATGTAACTTTATTAGTCTTATAGCAATAGCTCAGACGGATCAAAACCCGTTACTCGGGACTGTAGAAAACATCACACCCATCCTCACACTCATGTCAAGTGACGGGGGCCATTTACAGTCATTTCAGCCCTATTTAAAGCTGATCTTCTGTCGTTTGGGTGCGCTAAATATGATCACAGATGCTCGTTAAAACGATTAGAAAAAGTGATATGTTTAACTTGATAGACGACCCCTCAGCTACTCAGCAGAAGTCCGATTATATGTTATTAATTTTGTCCAGTATTCCACTAAAACAGGACTTAAGTTGTGGGCCGAATAATTCCAGCAATAATTTTAAACAGACTAAAATGGATGAAATTCCTCTATCCGTAAAGTGATATGGTTCAGTGATAGTTAATTCTCAACTTTGATAATAGATAACTTCTTAGTGTTGCTTAGGAATAAACCCGGTTTAGTCAAATGCACGTATTGCATTTTCCTGGAATTGACTATCACCCAGCGACCATGATTTCGGTGAGGGTGGTAGGTTACATATTTCGGCCAATGTTCAGGAAAGCCGAAAATATCCCTACCAGCTTTTACACATCTATAACTGAAGCAATTGTTTGCAATTTCTTTGGTTTACTACCAACCTGCAAGCCTATTCTACGCCTCTTCTGCAATTAATTAGAAGCATGCGATGCACGCTGGTTTCCTTGGCTGGCAAACATCGAATAAACACAACATAGAGCTGTGTTCTTTAAAGAGCGAAGAACTGGCTCCCGTAGATGCTCTTCGAGTACATCAGCCCGTCTATAATGACATCTGGAGCTGGAGCGGTTGGCGGTCACGTGACCCGAACAGCGCACTGGGTGTTCGCAAAAGTTGCTGGTCCCCGTCTGTTTAAAGAGCCGTGTTAATAGCCCTTGGCTTTGTCTGTGTCCCCCGGGCTAGCGGAAGAAGACATGCATCTGAGGAAAGGAAAGGAATATAAATATTGCCCGAGGACTGGACTTTTAATCCTCCTGGTCTGTGTTTCAGGCGTGGGTTCTTTGGACAAGTCATCCTCATCATAAATCTTTTGATCGCATTATACTCCCTTGTCCGCCTGGTTAGGAAATCTGTGCCGCTATCGTTCACCTGCCTGCAAGTTACCCACGAGCTGGAGCGCCTTCACGACACGTTCCCACCGGTGAGCTCTAATCTCTGTTTCCCATTTATTACTGTCCACAAGGTTAATTCAGAGAAACATCTTCCAGACCAGAGTAGAGTCTCTCAAATGCTGGGCTTGTTTTAGCAGTTTCTGTAGTGCTTCACGATTTGAAGATAACATCGCGGAAAGGATTTTATGGTAATTGAACAGCAATATCCAGAAGAGCACAAAGTTTATGACTGTAACGGTATGTTGTCAACTAAGGATTGATTATTGATTACAGATGACCGCATCGGTTCTTTTCGTGGTGAATTTTTTTATCATCAGTGAAAGCTGCGGAGACGTGCAAAATAAAACTAAATTAACCGTGTGCAGTAGTCAATTTGATCGTATGTTACTTATGTCCTTTAGATGATTTTATAGTCATATTCACCATGTACTTTGCGGGTTCTTATGCAAAGGATTGACAGAATGAACGCAGTTTGGTTGTTCTCGTTCTCGCAATAAAAGGTCGCTTTGTTCACATGAGAATAACGCAGAAGATTATTTCTCCTGAACTGCGGTCGTAATTACCGGTTTAAACAATACTTTGTTCTGCTACTTGAAGTCACATCCTTTAATTATCGCATAGCTTAATCTTATTCCATTATCTACATTCCTTCATATGAAATTAGTTCCTAATTACAACATAATTAATTTGTTTACATTTTTCCCGGACGTTTTTTGTACAAGAAAAAATATTGATTTTGCTGTGAATTGTAACAATAACTTACAAGAAGTTTTAAAAATCAGATCTAGCATTAATGTATTAAATGTCAGGTAAAAATTTGGTTTCATTATTTTCATTACATTCATTTTTTGTAAAATTGAATCAAGTCGGCGTGTCTCCAAAACGGCACTGTTTAAAACAGAGCGTCTCCACTTTTGTACAGGGCAGATTCTTGAGAGTTTGGACATTTTCCAGTTGAAGAAAGGGGCCCATTAACTATGTAAGGGATCCAAAATCACACTGGCAGTAGAAAGAGCATATTTAGCGGTGTCACCGAGTTCCTAAATAAATGCTGATCCCACACCTCTTCTGAAGGGCTGCTTCCCCGCTGAAAAATTCATTACAAACCATTACAGAACCATTAGAAACATATATTTGTTTTTAATGGTATTTATGTTTTCCTAATGGATTTATTTCATATCGCTAATGGTTTTCATGATTTAGCAATCCCCTCAATATTCTAAACAGCATTCCGGTGATCGGTTATTTTTCTTTCTTTTTTTTTGGCTTCAAAATCAAGCAAGTCGCTGCCTTTAGTTATTAATTCCTGAACGTACTCACTCATCCTCCGACCTCCCTTTTTTTTTAAAGATAAATCAGTTTTGTTTTTTTTGTTCCTTCACCAATTTTTACGTTAATTTAAATGATCAATATATTTTACGGAAGCCGTGTGCACTACGCGACTGGAGCGGGCAGTAGGCTGTGATTTTACTCATGCGATGATGCGATTCGCAACATGCAGAAACGGCACAGATCATATAGTGTATCACGCACCTCAAACTGATGTTAGAGACCAGAGCCGTGACTCACTTGCGGTTTTGTTGGAAGAACAGCTATGTGGACACACAGTAAGACACGATCCGTGGTTACAGTGTTGATGTTAGACCACCCAGAAGTTTTTTTTTCCTTCTCCAGTATGCACCATAGAGGTACTGTATCTTCCATACGCTAACTGAAGCTTGCATAACATTAATTGCTGTTATGTATCTCAGTGATGCTACAATTAATTTCAGCGTATCAAATATATTTGTGATGCTGCCACTACTTATAAAGGGATCATTCATCATTATTTTCTTCTTAGCTAGAGGATTTTAACTCAAAGTATTTTTTTCCAAACGGTATTTTTCTAGAGATATTCTGATTATTTTTCTCATGGGTCGAACAGTAAAACCCTCCAGGACTTAAACCTTTTAGGTTAACCATTATTTTAACCATGGGCTTCCTCACATGGCACTAAATGCAGCTACTGTTGGAGGGAGGGTTAGTGAAATGTAACCACACGTCAGCAGGAAGTTAAAGGATAAAAGTTAACTCATTGGGAAAATAATTTCCCACGCATGGCCGTCAGAGGATGCATCCCTTCATCTCTCTGTGTACTCCCTGCTGCCAGGTGCTTCCTCATGGCTACGCCAGTCTCCATCCTATCCCCGTTACTCCTGCTGCTGTGCTGTAACATGGGCGACTGCCTCAACAGTGACCTCTGGTGGCCACAATGGCCACTGCAGCGTACGCCTGTGGTTCTACCCCAAGAGACGGCGGAGAAGCCCGCCCCAAACTTCCTATCCCAGGTACGGCTGGAGGTCACATCTCACTGTGGACCGGAGTGCCACAAACAAGCCCCGCTTCCAAGCTACTGGGACCTGAGAGATTTCCTGTCCTATGAGACGCTGCATTCCAACGGGAGCCTTACGGAGACCAGTGTGGGCATATACGGCTTCAACTTGGCTGACCTGCAAGGGCCTGCCACTCGATCCCGCGTGAGGCGGCAGGTCTACGGCCACGACAGCCGCTTCAGCATCGTGGGGAGGGACTTCCTGTCTAACTACCCTTTCTCCACAGCCGTGAAGACATCCACTGGGTGCTCTGGGGTGCTTGTGGGGGAGCGTCACGTCCTGACAGCGGCACACTGTGTGCACGATGGGAAGAACTATGTGAAGGGCTCCCAGAGGCTGCGGGTGGGTTTCCTGAAGCCTCAGCAGCGGAGCTCTGCCCCATCCAACAGTAGCACCACCCCCGACAAAATGAAATTCCAGTGGATCCGTGCAAAACGCACGCATGTCCCCAAGGGCTGGATTAAGGGCAGTGGCAATGACATCAGCATGGATTACGACTACGCTCTGCTGGAGCTGAAGAAGGCACACAAACGTCGCCACATGAAGCTGGGCGTCAGCCCCGCCTCCAGGCAGCTGCCCGGTCGGCGCGTTCAGTTCTCCGGCTTCGATAACGACCGGCCAGACCAGCTGGTGTACCGCTTCTGCGACGCACGCGACGAAACCTACGACCTGTTGTACCAGCGATGCGATGCCCAGCCGGGCGCCAGTGGCTCTGGCGTATATGTCCGCATGTGGAATCGACAGCATCGCCGCTGGGAGCGCAAAGTCATTGCAGTCTTCTCCGGGCACCAGTGGGTGGACCGCGAGGGGGCGTCCCAAGAGTTCAATGTGGCGGTGCGGATCACACCTCTGAAGTACGCTCAGATCTGCTACTGGATCAAGGGTAACTACGTGGACTGTAGGCAGGGCTGAAGAATGACTGAACACCTCCGCCTGCCGTGCGGCAAAATGCACAGGCGTGATGTCGAAGTCTGCGGTTTTTCCTGCTTAGCAAAAGTGAGTCCAGAATATACTTGTATTTAATGCTGCATAGTATTTCATATAAACATTCACTCTCATAGTCACAGGAAACATTTTGTTGAGGAGCAATAATTTATAACACTTTAATGCAAAACGTTTTCACGACAAAGCTGGGCAAAACAAGATTGAATCTGAAGAAAGGTCCAGAGTAGTTAAATTAAATTGCACCAACGAAAATGTACTAGACCTGCATAGAATAACATTTGCAACTACACACTGCAGAAACACACACACACACACACGTGGTCATATGGCTACTGTGTAACTGGAGGCGAGTTACACAGCAAGTCCCAGAAGCTTATATACACTGGACAATTGATCTTTGTGCTTTTATTTTGTCGGCGGCTGAATAATGAGATTAAAAGTACACTGGATAGCTGGAAGCCTCCTGCATGGCCCTTGGGGTTTCACGTCTTAGCCCCCTCACAGCAGCGCAATGTACATCACGGCTTTTCCAATGAAAAACAGAAAACAGAATTGAAACAAAGACATTCAATTTTAGTAGTTTGAAAACACCCTCACAAGTGTAAGTACACTCAACCAGATGTGACAAGCTTTGCTTTAAATGGTAAATAAATATATATGCATACACATACTGAATGTACCAATGTAACTGTTTCTGCCTTGGGTTTGTAAAAACGAAGATTTCAAATACCAGAACCTAGTAAATGACGCCCTCTGCTGGATAAACAAGTGTAAAAGTAGCGGAGAAGGCAGCACGCTATGAAAATGCAACTTACTCTATAACCATATTTAAATATATATGAATTAATCAATCACGTTTGTACAGTTTCCACTGTGCTGAACTCTCCGCAATTTTGACTTACTAACAGAAATGAAAAGAGATGAATTACCAGAAATCGTTTTCTGCAAATCCCTTATATGACGTGTGCACGATTAAAAGTTTTTTTATATAGGGACTGTTTTTCCTCATGTTCTAAGATTTGATTTTGCAGTTGAAGTTGTTGAAGATCATTTTGGGCCACATTTCAGGGGTGTGTGAACATCCTAATCCGAAGTGTTCCCTTTGCTTAGGGAAATACTGAGCACTCCTGGCTCTCCTGAAACCCCAATCTGTGGTGGGTGGGAGTATCCTAAACAAACCAATCAATGCTAGTGCTAAATGAGGCTTAAAAATCAGTGGTGGGCGGCAGTATCAAAGCTATCATCAGGATTGATAGATTAATTCAGCATACTCCCACCACCTCAGGTACTGAAGCTTCATTTGTCCCATCGCTAAGTTAAAAGACACACACTTACCATGGACAGACAGAGATCGTTTTTGTTTTTGGCTTTTATTTAAGGTTGTTGGCATGAATGAAAAACTGTCAAAATACCAGATAGGGACAGAAAATCCCAGAGCCCCGCCCAGTTAACCACAAACAAGGTAAATTATAAGGACGTAACCCAGGGAAGGCCCTCTTCGCAGTCTCAGAGTCCAGCTGCATCATCTTGAACTTGGCACTCAAAGTCCTGCATTTGGTGCTGCAGGAAAAATCCTGCGGTGGCAGCTGCTTGGCCCTGTGACAGAATCCCATGGCCTGGTTCCCCTCCCCATCAGCTGGTTTAATAAGCAAACTCACATGTGGAATTCAGGTCCTCTGGTCCACGCTCTCGTACCATTGGTTCTTGACGTCAAAATCCCTACTCCCACTGGCTGCTTGCTGACCATCCGTCCTTGTGGCATGAGTAACATGGCGGAATGACAGGGCCGCACAGCGCTAGCCGCTGTGCTAAATGGGACCTTCTCTAACAGTATACAAAATATATGACATTCTCTTTTAAATAGTTACAAAGCCTGCATGAAAAATAGAATCGTATCAAAACATCTTCTGAGTTCACAGCTGGTTCTGCTTCACAAGCCCCACCCAGGCTGGGGCAGAAGCAGGTACCCCACCCAAAGGTCACTTGCAGCCCATGTGAGTGCCATCAGGGGGGTAGGAATAGGCTTTTCCCAGCACAATGCGGTCCCGCAGTAGCTTGAAAAGCACGTAGTAGTTGCAGGAGAGGATTAAGCCCAGTGAGAGGGTGTGGTTCCAGCACTCAGAACACAGCAGCGAGTAGAATTGGTAGAGAACAACGCTGAACTCGATCCCGATGAGCAGGTTCAGGACCCGGAGCGGCTTGTGGAACAGGAACTGGGAGAGGGAGAAAGCAATGATGGGAAAGTACAGATGAGGAAAAACAAAACACACATGCAGGACTCCTTTTAATTAAGTCACCGGGGCAGACAAATGTTCATGTCTTAAACAGAGCTATGACCTCAGAAGGAAACAAATCGGAGCCAAAGAATCAGGTTTCCTAGGAGTCACTAACAGACAGGGCAGGGAGAGCCCTGCCACGGTTCGAGTGGTGGGATGAGAGAACATAGATCACACATGGGACGGCCGGCCAACTTACATAAAAGCGGGCGTGTGACACGTCCGAAGGAAGAGCCACATTGTAGGGCCCCACAGCCTTATAGAGGGACCGGCTGTGTCGCACTAGCACTCCCTGGGGCCAGATGGTGGTATCTGACCACCTGTGAGCATGGGCGGGGGGATATATATATATATATACACACACATCATAGATCCACATCTAGGTGAGGCATGCTCCCAAACCACCTAGATACCAGTCACACCTGAAATGCATCCTGGATTTTAGAAATATACTTCATTCGGCATTGACATGAAAAAGTTCATCATGAGGTAGTCACCGAGTACTAATACTCAGCACATTAACAGATAGCTACCAGGCATGACTGAATACACAACAGCAAACCAGAAAAGACGATGCCATGTTAACAGTGCCTTTCATCCAGGACTAGAGAAAAGTCACTTGTAAGATCAAACTGGTGGTGATCGGTGATTCAGAAAGAGATAAGTGTAGCATTTTGCGGTACAAATTTAGGGTCTTCCTGACTACTCACGGGTGCTGTGGTGCATTGCCATAGGAGCCGTGCTCCAGCTTCTGCCACCTGCCCAGGTGGGCGGCGGAGCGATGAAGTAGGTCGCAGTAGCGGGGAGGCAGTAGCTGGCTGGTCAGCATCACAAAGGCATTGAGCCACACCATGACCAGGTGCTCGCAGGACCAGCGCATGTCATAGTACTGAGTGCTCTGGAAGGACAGGGGGGGTGGAGGCAGGTGACAGTCAGAGGGTCCACGTCCTAACAGGAGGGGGGGAAGTGAAGCTACCTGCTAACAAGCTGCACCGAAGCAAGCGTAATATTTACACCTCACTGGGTAAATAAAGTCACCACGCAACCAAGTTAAATGTTAAGTTAATCACCAGGAGTTTATCAAATGCTTTTTTAAGAAAAAAGGATCCCTCCCCCATTTTCACAGGGTGAACTCAGGATAACATAACCATGACTACTCAAGTTAACTGAAAACACTCACCCAGCCATGCTGCAAAAATAGCAGACATCTGCAGCTTGTGGGTTACGACGTCACGTTCTTAAATAGCTGTGCTCAGCTTATATTACACAAAATCTTCAAGAAAAAGACAGGAGGTGCCAGCCAAATTTGATTTATGTCACCTGCCTTACTCTGAGAGAACTGAGGCTTTCATAGCCACAGTGGGTAGGAATTTAGTGCCCTGATATTCACCAACAAGTTGAACTTGCTCCTGATTGGTTACCTTCTTGAGTTGTGCGGGGTTAAACCAGTCAGTGGTTGGGAGCATGCAGTGATCCCACCCACCATAGGTTTCTAGTCCTTGTACCTACTGGTATCTAAAAACGGGGATAGGGTGAGACATGAGGGGAGACGTGACTCACCTTGACGAAGCACAGGGGGAGGAAGGCCACATAGTAGGCGCTGAAGAGCGAGTTGAAGAGGACCTCCTTGATACGGCGGTTGAAGTCCGCCTTGAGGCCCTCCACCTCGCTCCGGATGAGCTCAGGTGACAGCGGGCAGGTGTGAGCTGGTGCGGAGGCGGGGCCTGACAGCTGCTCCCGCAGGATCTCCCGCAGCACCGTTATGAAGTCTCGGGGCCGAGCCGCTGGCGCCTCCGCCTCCCGCTCTGGGCAGCTGCAGTCGGCAGGGACGGCACTGGAGCGGCCTTCGCGGTAGAAGCAGCAGAGCGGAATATATACCCCCAAGCTGAGGGGAAAGCCCGGGTTGTGTTGTGTAAAGAATAGTATGTCGGACAAATCAAACGATATACTTCATACTGTGAAATGTATCAAGCTTTGGTTATTCAGACTTCCTCCCATGATGAGGACAAGCAATTAGCCTAACTTAGCCTTAATTAGAGACACCAGTTAAGATTAAACGGCCTAACTGGGTGTAACCCAGCCTTTGAGCCTGTGTTGCCTGGAGCAGGCTCCAGCCCCCACCCCACCGATCAGGATAAGTAGCTTGGAGGTGGATGGATGGAAGCCGACGTTTCTTCAAGGCAGTGAAATACGCACAAATGGCTGTGTGAGAATCCAGGTATATGAATGAGTGAGCGTGTCGCTGTGTGACCATGTGCTGGCGGAGGGACTCACGGGTAACCCAGGAACAGGAGGCTGAGCACTGAGTGGTTGCTGAAGAGGCTGGTGAGCGTCGAGCAGAGCCCCCAGCCGAACGCCGCCAGCAGGACCACGCGGGACGACACCAGAAGCGCATACTTGAGCTGGGAGCTGCAGTTTGCCCACGAGGTCTCCTGGACAAGGAGCATTCATTTTACACAAAGACGCTGTGTCGCTAACAAGCGGAGGACGACACGCTAGTTAGCGCACTGCTAACACCAGAACATTACCCCAATGAGCACAACCCTAGCGCGGAAACAAAGCGACATCTGCTAACATGCTAGTAATACCATGACTTTAACACACTGCTACAGCGTCCACAGGGTCTGTGTCAGCGGTACCTCGGAGACAACAGTCCATACCAGCCGGCGGGCCAGCATGATGGTGATGAAGACAGGCAGGTCACAGTCCATCAGGTCAAAGTTCTGTAGTAAATTCACAACGACGGTAAACACAAGCAGGAATGCATAGAAAGAGATACACCAGTAAAACAGACAAACCAATTAAAGATTAACATACTGCTAATGTTATAGAGCAAGCTACACAACATCTTACTCTGGAAGTTAGCAGTTAACCACTAACAGCTACTATCATCCAGCAGCATGAATCAGAAGGGGAGAGCAGGGGGGGGTTATGAGATACCAGCGAGGTAGAGGCAGCGAGGTTGCTGTAAGGGTACCACCAGACAGCCCTGTAGATGTTGATGTACTGCACGAACAGTGCCACCAGCAGGTAGAGGAAGAACAGCAACTCAAACACCAGGGTGTTCTCTAGCGGGAGGTCAGGGATACGAGAGTGGCGCACAGGCTCTGGGGTGACGAGGGCTGTTAGTGGGGCCGGGGGCAGACCCACTGAATTACTGCCCCTGTGTGGGACCAACACAGACAAAGAAAGGCACAGACGCAAGGTTACAGTCCCAGTAAACACATAACACGTCATTATAGCACATAGTAAATGCTAGCATAAAAAAGCACATTACTTCAACAATAAAATGTTTAGATTATTTTTGAGGGATTTGCGGTGCTACAGCTAACTTCCAGAATAAGAATCACTTCACTGTTCAGATAATCCATTCCTGTCTATTTCCTGTCTGAGTCAATCGCAATGTTACCGCGGATGCGCTGCTAATGAAGCCACAGGGCCCCAGCCACTAAGCGACAGCTGAGAACCGTAACCAAGGATTCAAATTCAAATGTATGCTGCACTATCATTCTTAAGGCAGCATTTCTGAGGAGGAATGTCTGGGGCCGGCTGAGCAGCAGGTCCAGGCATGTGTTCCGCGTTATGTGGAGGGAGGGAAAAAAATAAAAAAATAAAACACTGGTGGCCATGGATATCGGAGAGCTTTACCGTGGTTACTGCACTCACGCATCCTATTTATGTAAGGAACCCACCACGTTATGAAGCACAGACTGATTGGTGGCAGGAAAGCAGAGGTCAATACAAGGCACAATGCCACCAGTGGGCCTGGTCCTGATCGATCAATACCCCAACATAACTGGTGCACTAATACCGGTGCACTGGTGGTGCCCCACTGAAGCTCATGCACGCACTGTCCCTTTAAGAGTCACTCACCTGCACCGGAGCCCCGCCCCGTTGCTGCAGCCGGACCCGACCAGCGTCTGCAGTGACAGAACTGCTGAGCGGCTCAGCTGCTGTCTAGTTGGTCCCCTCCGACCGCCGGGCATGTCCAGTGACCCTGCTGACCCCAGCTGCTCTCCGCGGTGACCTTGAAGCCAAGCAGAGAGCCGGCCGACCTCTGAAAGAGGGAAAGGAAGAGTCAAACTTATATAGGAATAATCATTTCATTGCATCAGTAAGGAAAGTAGCAAGTTGAAAACTGTCACCAAAGAGCCAAAAGCAGAAGTCATCCGCTCTCCTTTTAGCTTTAATCTTCCTCCACTGTAGACCATAAAATTCAAAAAGCACAGACAGAAGTGACTATGTACCAGCTGCAAAGCATTACTGTGCCACAGCAAACTGCAACACCCTTGTATTAACCAGTTTGCCAGAAACACGTGCTGGCAAAAAGCCCGGGGTACCAGGAACACACAAATATAAATAAAACCACAACATTCTTCGCAGTCATTTTGCTCACTAGCCATTACTCAACTTCGGAAGACTGCACAGAAGACGTTTCCTAAATAAAGTCCCACAGAAGCCCCGTGATGGTGAGGGTATGGCGCTTCACAAAGGTGCCATGGTTGTAAACATACTTACAATAAAAATGACGCTCAGAGTGTGCCCTAGGCCTAAAGAAACCAAAAGAGAGTGAAGCAGACAGACCACACACAAAAAAACAGTCGAGATTCACTGTTGGAGAACCACCTGTCAGATCCTCAATCCATCACAGAGCAGCAAAACACACACAAAGAGACAGGTGCTGTCTCAGAACAAACCACGCTTTTAATCCATGATCACTTGACAGGTGTGCCACCTGTGCTAAGATCTAAAACGGAGCTTTAAAAAAAAATAAATAAATAAAACAAATCACTCATTTAAGGAACCGAATACCCTCAATAAAGGAGATCTAAAGGAAAGGAAACGGGAACGAATACTGAGATAAAAACACAGCGACATGAACTAACGCCTGATAAAAGAACACTGGAAAACACCCCCCCCCAAGACAAAAATCACCAAGAGAAAAACTATTTGTTGAGAACAACAGAGATGCTTTAGCTTGTGTAACACACATATTAACACTATATTTATAACTGGGTCAATAAGTGATCATTTTGTCAGGAAGTTAGTCTTTTTTACAAGATTAATATTTAATCAAACAGGTGTCAATCACTAACAGATGCTCCTCTGTCATTAAACTAAGTTTTCCACCGACCCTTATTATTCTTTTGTGTTTACGCTTTTGAAAAGTATTAAACAAGCCTGACTGAAAAAGTCACACTTACAAAAACAAATGTGTAATGCAATGCCGACAACTAAAACGTCCATTTATCTTTTAACCTCACCAATACAGTGCACAGTTACACCAAGATAATTATGATCTAACAGCATGTAACTGCTGGGAAAAACCTGGAGGGGACAGTCACACTCCTCATAAACATCATCTTTACAGTGAAGCCATGTGAGCTACACACAGAGAAACAGCAGGAGAAGAAGAGAAGGCTTTCCTTTTCGCCAAAGGTAACGGAATACCATTAAAAAATTGTGACAAAAGAATGCATTGTTCAAAACTACGGACGTTTGTGTCAGTGTGCACAGGGCGCTCCCTATTACATATACTTATGCACAATGTACATTTTTGCTGAAACTGCTATTCGAAACGTGATGTTACGACACACGATTCATTCCTGCGTGTCAGATTACCAGGTGATGAAGGTGCACGGATTCACCAAGCCAAGGGTTTGATGTCGCCGTAACGATCACCAAGAAAGCAGCCGAATCAAAGAAGGGCTGCAGGGAAGTCCTGGAACATGAGCTTTACCAACAAGTGAAACTACAAGCGCGTTGCAGAGGCACAAGAAGCGAAGTTTACACACACGAAGTGGAGCTATGTAGACCGTGTCCACATCGGCCATGCACTGAGGGACGAGTCAGACTCACACATAAATGCAGAGCGGCTGTCGTCGGTCCGGAGGCATCGGGCAAACGTGCAGTCGTGATCTAAGAGATCATCGCTTTCTCGTTTTGGAGAAGAAATCGAAATAGTATTGAAAATTAAATTCTTTAGATATTTACAGTTGAACCGCACCAATAGCTGGATGATACTAATCTTCCTCGAAGGATTATTGTCAACGTTTTTCATTAAAAGAAAAAGGTAAACTTCTGCCGCCGTGCAACGAACCTGTCGCTTCTGTTAAGGGACCGACGTGGCAAACTTGCGCCCAAGGTTCTGTGACGTCATCAGCCTCGCGACGGGCTGCGCAACCGTAGTGATGCACGTGCAGCTTGGCCTGAGCGCCTCAAAGGGTTGCACTTTACATTTAACCACGGTTACATTAATGGTCATTTTACATGAAGCGCTGTACGGTAATTAGGAGGACACATTTGTAAAGCTCTGGTGTGAACTTGGAAAATTAAGAACTTTGTTTAGCAATAAAGGCCATTTGTTATTCTATGAATTGTTTATTGTTGTCCATAGACTGTTTTGATAAATGGTTGGACCGCTATAAGCACAGACATTTCACTTAAAGAGAGGTGTGTGATAAATCAGTGCGCCGTCCGAAATGTGGTACCACAGCGCCCCCTGGAAATGAAGTTTTAAAACGTCTTGTTTTTCTAATAGATCATCGGAAAAGTTAAAATACATACTTCTACGGTTGATTCTAACATGATTTGTGCTTAAGGGCGGTGGTTCAGTGGGTACCTCTTACCTACAGTGTTGGGTGTTCAAATCCAACCTCTGCTTTTAGGTGTTGGCTCAGTATCACGTGGATTTCCTTCCTTAATAAAAAAACGGGAAGTTAAGATAATCGGTAATTTTAAATTGTCCATTTTGTGTACCCTACGAGGGACTGGCATCCCATCCAACGAGTACCCGCGCCTATTGTGCACTCTGTGACACTGACCAGGATAAGCAGAAGATGAATGGCTTGAGGTATCCTCACAATCGTTTACTTAAAAAAAAAAAAAATAAAAAATCAACCAGTTATACATTTTTTATTTTAAAAGCACAGTATATGCAATTGTCACTCAGTATTTTCAATTAATGTAATCCATTTTTAAAAAGTTCGAAAGTAACTGCCTATATATATTTTATACAAATCATTTTACAGCATTCTTTACAGATCCTTTTTGTGTTCTTTTGTGAACAGGTCAAACAAAGGCATTTAATGCTATGTTTCTAATGCAGGGCCCTGCATGACACACAAGCTAAGTGTGGTGTTTTGCCTCTAGACGCCTTCCATCTTCCTCAAATACCTGTTCAGCACTCTGAAGGTTTCTTTGAAATTATTCTTGGATATACCAAGTTAAAATCATATTAAAACTGCTCAATGTTGAGTACTTAAAGCACCTTTAGTAATAGAGCTTAATCTACAAACTTAATTCCATTATAAGTTCTCGAATTCACAATTTCACGTTAGATTACAATAAGCGTGACCTACAACAGTATCAACTGACATACAAGTGGGCCACTAAAAAAAAGGTAATATTTTACCACTAAGTATTACATTCTAGCAATAGCATGTATGTATCCATATCAAAACATCACAATCTTCTGAGTGTCTGGAATCTACTCTAAAATTACCCTGCTTGATGAGTTCTGATGGGGGGGGAAAAAAAAATACCAGTCATTTTTTTTTTCCCAAGTTGGCATTTCTTAACTCAGCCATATCTCACCCCACCCATCCCAGTAAGTCATTACATTACAAGCCCTGCAGATATTGGCATTCATGATACATCACTTCTCATGGAAAAAAAAGAGAAATATTGCTTTATAATATAAAATGAAAAAATTAACATTAAAAACATCCCCTCACCAGTAATGAGGACTGCTTTGCTTTAAGGGCGCTGTCTCCTGACTGCTGAACATGTACACTCATCTCACATACCCTCTGATTTCTTCCTGGTATAGCTACATCCTCATCTCCCTTCATCACACAAACACAAACAGCCAGAGTGCAGAGGCAGCACGATGCATCACACGCATGCACTCAGTCAGCAGGTCATGTCGCGGGAAGGTGAATGCATACAATTTAACATTGTTATTCTCCACAGCAGTTAAGTTCCAACTGCCATTTAAAGTCCTGACCTTTGAATTAGGACATCTTTATTTTCACACTTTAAGGAAAATGTGAGAAACATCTTTGAAAGAACATCCTGGGTCTTCAGCTCAGCAAATCCTTGAGCTTCTCAAGTGAAAAAATGCAGAAGTGATTATTTTGAGGCCAATGTCAAATTATTATTTTCCTCCTTATAAAAAAGTTTTTCTCCTAAATCTTCTTATGTCTCTTCTCATGGTCTTGTCACATAACCACACGGTTAAATCACTACACTCCTGCCGCTGCGTGAACTCTTTTCCTACAAGAAAAGATTAAAAGAAAAACAGTCAGCCTACTGATCCATAAAATGGTGGTGGAATTTTTTACTGTGTCTTTACACAATTTACAGAGGGACTGTGTGAGACAGAGAATGGAGACAGCATCATCATACCGAGAAGTGTTCATTGGTCCGGGACCCAATGTTGAGCTTCCGGCCTGGGATCATGTCGATAGACGTGTAGCTGGGAGGCTTCTCGGGCCAGGCCCCTCTGCGGCCTCGTGCACCACCCTTCCGGCTGCTGCGGTCATCCTCAGAGCTCCAGGAGTCCTTTCGCCGTGGTGGTGAGTAGCTCCTGTCACGGCGCAGTGGGACCCGCCGGACTTCCTCCAGCAGGTCATCACGGCTACGCGAGCGGGGCTGCCGGCCCCTGGAAGACCTGCTGCAATCTTCCCTGTCGGAATCGACAATGTATGTGCGCAGGGCCATCTGGCGAGTAGGGGAGGGTTCCCGGAGTGGTGGAGGGAGGTTGCTGCGGTAATGACCACTGCGACCAGTGGCGACACTTGTGCGGCTAGCTGGGCGGAGACTTCGGGAGCCCGAGTGGCGGGAAGAGGGCCGCTCTACGATGGGCGGTAGCTGGATGACTCGCCTCTCCACCCCCTGCACACTCATCTCGTTTAGGGATGACAGCATGCTGGGGGGCCCTGCCGAGAATGGCACACCTTGTGGCATGTGCTGAGTTGGAAGAGGCATCTGCTGGAGCTGGGGGGGCATCTGCTGGAGTGTCATGTGATGGGGGGGTAGTGGCTGGGGGAAAAGTGGGTTGGTCATGTCCATGGCTCGCACCTGACTCTCCAGGTAATCCAGGGCTGGGTTAGTGCCATGCAGGCTGCTGTTGCTGTGGGCGGTGGGCAGCATGCTGGGATGGCCAGACGGGGGCAGGGGGAGGGGCATGGGACCCAAGGGGATGCCCTGTTTGGAGGGGTCTGCACAGATCAAGAGATCAGGTGAACCTGAGAGGATGCCATCTTTTCATGTAAAACCACAAATCCTTTGTATGCTGCACATTAGTACTAGCAGAGCAGTGTGAGAATCCTAACTCTTGACTCCCACAGAGCTAATCGGTTTCCAGAAGGTTGTTGGTTTGAATCCTGTGGTTGGCAGTGTGATTGTATCACATTTGGGCTCTTGAGCAAGGCCCTTAATTCCAAAAACTCCTCTGGAGGACAGACAAACCGCTGACCCTGGACTCTGATTCCCGAGATTTGCTCTCATCTGTACGCTTGAATCTCACAGAGTGTAAGATGGGATATGGAACACTAAAGAACTCCTCTGTACCTGGACTTGCACAAATGGCCAATAAAGTATCATTTCATCAATTGTTCATAAACAGTGGAGTCATTTTATCTTAGAGTCATCTAACATTAAATCAGCACATTTACATTTTTCTGATTTTAAATGAAAATGCCCCGGTATGCTTAATGAAAATTTGGGTAAAAATGCAGATTTAAAAAAAAAAAAAAACAAAACATTTATGCTCTGGCTAACAGCCTGGAAAGTAGTTCTTTAAATGGCCTATAAGATATTTTACACCTTAATGAACCTGTTCTGGGGCCTGGAACTTTAATCTTTATTACCCAGATATTACATCTAATGTGCTGTGCCACAAGGCAGCGTGGGCGGCGAGAGACACTAACCGGAGTAGAGCAGTGGGTTCATGTGTATGGATGAGCCGTTGGATATCGGGGCATACACAGGCTGTCCATGCAGCCAGGGAATCATGGCCTTCTGGGCATCCTTTATCATTCTGTGCTGCATCACGGCTGTGTCAAGCGACAGAGAAATAGAAAGTCTGAGCACCTGTTTAGGACAGACAATACTCTGGGTGTGTGGGATTAATATGCACCATCACTCATTGCTTCAATCCAATGGGAAGCAACAAGAGAACCAATGGGAGAAAGAGCTTGCACCAATCAGGAATAAGCAATGCATCATAACTCCACCCACTACGGGCCTTGAAACCTGTGTGTTCCTGCCTCCAGACATTAGCACATTTATATTATCCATGCAGGTGCGTCTGTGAGCAAATACCCTTCTCTGGGCAGCAGCAGGTCTTGGGACAGCAGGGGCAGCGCACATAGCAGCAGCAGTTCTGGGGGCAGCACTGACAGCAGCAAATGCCAATCAGCACGAAGAGGAGTATAGCACCCAAGATGATGAGCAGCACGACCTGCCAATCTGAGAGGAGAACAAAGGTCATGTCAGATACAGTACATTTCCATAAAGGTCGTCAGTTCCTGGAATAATCTAAGGACCAAGCCAAACTGAAGTGCTCTGTTGTTCTATTCTTCCCTTCGAACCTACAAGAGGGGAACGTTGGCTACTCTGATGAAAAAGAATAGGAACATGAAGGACCCAAAAAAATAAGACAGACCACCAGAGCAAAGCACTCAATGTATCAGGTCAGGATTTTCCTCTGACACAGGAAGAGTCTCTTCAGTGAGCAACATGCGGCTGCACTGTATGAGCACAGCTACTTACTGTACACAATGAGCTGAATCTCTCCATCCTGGCCTCCTGTGGGGTCTCCCGGGGCAACGACGGAGCAGTAGTACATCCCATTATCCCACCACATCACTTCTGAGATGACCAAATCTGCCTCTGCAAGCACAGACACACATGACGAGATACCCATGCAGGGAGGGTATGCAGACGTCACAGCTACTTTGTTAGCATTTTGTCGTCACATTGCTTAGCTGATGCTGTTATTTGAAACAATATTGACTTTGCAGAATTTCACAAGCTGGATATTTTATTGGAAAAAACAGGTTTTCCAGCTAGCGAAATGAATAAGAGTTTGCGCCTACAGGTCCTTAATCACTGCACAAAAATGTAATTAATACATAGATAATTTCTCTAAATTCAAGCAAACTTACTGTTCTGGATTGTGATTTTCCGCTGCTGGTAATCCACTCCCAGAACGGCCTCGTTGGCACCCTGTTTCTGGGCCACGATGCGGATGGTACGTTGGCTGTCCGGGCAGTCGTTGGTAGGGTTCTGGCCAAGGGCCAGTGCCGCCTGGTAGGCTGACCAGAGAAAGGGCAAATGTCATGGTCACAGCGAGCCTGAGGGCAGACTTTCCCCCAACTGCCTGAGCGAAGAAGTCTGAGTTTGGCCAGGCGTTCCCCGGGTCACCTGTGGTGAAGTAGTCCAGCACGGGGTCCAGGCAAAAGGACTTGTAACGCCAGGTGACCACGACATTCTGCTGAGGGGCGGAGGTGGAGTAGTCGCAGCGCAGGGTGATCGAAGCAAACATGGTCATCTGACGCACAGTTTCAGGGACAGTCACCTGGACGGACAGCACGTCTGTGGGAGAATGGACCATTCTTTAAATATTTTGAGGGCAATTTTTTTTTTAAAATCAGCTTACATTAAGCGTGTTCATCCTACTTCAAAACAGAAAGCACATTTAAATCTGCACTTTTTATCTCAAAAACACAAATGCAACACCACAGGGATGACTAAATACTATGTAAATTTACAGTCATATCTCCTTGTTACACCCCCCCGTTTACTTTCATGATACATTTAAAGCCACTTAATGTACAGTACACTGTATACTACTCCAAGGGCAGCTTCTTAACTTTTACTTTCACAGAAGAAAACAGCTTTAAAATGTTATGATATTAAACACCCGATGATACTAAAAGTAACATGCTCACTTCAAGGGAATTTTTAGCCGCTAGATACAAAGCCAATCTAGCAAAATTCTTCCCAAACTGAAGACACTCACTAAAGTCCTCCCAGAAAAAGTATGCAACATAACCTCAGTATGATGTCTGCAGTATTTACCCAAATTCTGTCCACAGATGTGATGCATTATTGAAAAGCCTGCATGTCCAGTTTTAAAACACCAACTGTATATTCTGCCAAAAAAAAGTAGACAAACACACCTTCCCATGATCATATCCACACCCTTGTGCTTCCTCAAAAGGGAAAAGCTACCCAACTTGTAAAACTGGTTGGTCAATCAAGGTGAGGATGTTAGGCACCCATCACTAGTTTTTGGTCACTATGGCTTCCAGCAGCCAAATACGTCATGGCACATTGACACTGAGAGGAGGTCCTTGCTAGCCATGTCACCATGTCACAGCAGCCAGGGACACCTGGTAAGCAAGCCTTCATACAAGCAAGTTGTCCCCAGGGTTCATCTGGATCTCACAGCTACTGTAGTTAGCAACCACAGTAGGCTTCGGTAAGAACCTGAGGAGCACAGGAGAACTATAGTTTCTGTTACCAGGTCTGTGTCCACAAATACCTGGAATGCATTTGCCATGATACCTTTTCATACCTCAAATACTTCAGCACACTGACTGAAGAATGCAGAACATGGAATCTAAGAGAGGTATTTGAGCTTGAATTTTGACCCCAAATCCGTCCAAAAAAAAAAAAAAAGTCAAAGGGAGAATTTTACTTCCATTACTATTGTGCTTTTTATTTCCCACACACGAGGCTTGCAATCGTCTCTGAATTGTTTTTGTCGCCTATATAACAGTACACGTCAGTACAGTGGTGTTTGTCCGCTTTGCATCACTACTAATAATAGACTTAGGTATGCAGTTGAGATGACACCTAAGTGCCATTTCCTAAAGGTGAATGATAGCACTATAGTAACTCACACATACAGAGTAACACTATAATCATAAATGAGGCAGCTCCGGAATATAGAATCGACTTTTTATGCTCTGGTAAGCGAACCTATTTTTCATGTGCAACCATCCAGGCTGAAGGTTAAGGTTGCCTGCCTGAAAAAAAAAATCAATATGTGGGCAAGCGAATAACTCCTCTAAGCGCTGCTTTACGGGATAACCATGAAGACCACCATAACATTGCATTGCATTAAAAACATGACAGAACATATGACGTGTGTTTCGTCATGTCTGTAAGTCACTACACGACCCCGAGAGACACACTCTACCCTCAATCTTTCAGAAGTCATCGAGAAACACCCAGCGGTCACGTGACCGCAACTCGGCCGTTTCGGGCAGTTTCACTTGTAGATTATTAACAATTTTAGCTCACTATGCTCTGAAATAAAAGGAACGAGAAAAAAACAAACATATTTCTAAAGTTTAACATTAAACGAAAACAGCCTCAGAACGTTAGAGCGACTGTTAGTCACGTTAAAAAAAGCAAATTCCACTTTACCTGATGGCCAGACGAGAACCAACGCAATGAGGATCAGTTTACCCATTATGTATGCTGTTCAACAAGCAAAACTACAGAATCCGACTTCTTCAGACCGAAAACGAACCAAGGCAGAAAAACATTATTAACTCGTCGATGCTATTTTCAGCTTCAGTCCTACTACACATTCGTTCCTCTTGCTCTAGTAGAAACTTAATATTTTATTCCAAGGTCCTTCCCCCTCTCCGACGAGCCTCCACAACCCCACCCCGAAACAGGTGTATCATGTGACACACCTGGCCTATGTGAAACACTGCGTTGCTCTCACTGACTACACTACAAATGCTTAATTAACTAAATGTGCCTCACAGCAAAGTCTATGGAACTTCTAAATGGCGTATAATGTTATCCTAAGTTCATGGAACTTCTCAGTTTATCCATTCGCGATATCGATACATTGGGTACTACAATGCAGCTCGTTGCGTTTCGTGACGATTGGTTGCTGTGTTTGGTCTCGGCCACTAGGGGGAAACACACACCGTCCAAGCAGCCCAGCTTGACTTAAAGCCCCCGATGCCATTCGGCTGTCGTTCGAACCTGCAACCCGTTGAGACCTAGGCCAGTCTAAAGTGCATATCTAACGGTTTCGATGGTCAGTGGTTGTACGTATTGTAGTGTTTTTTTTTTTGTTTTTTTTTATCTCAAGTAGCCTGGTCTATCGTTCCCAACATATGAACATTTTCAGAGCTTGCTGATAAAAGAAGTGATGCCAACCTGTATTTTATGACTACGTTAATGCGCTTTCAAATATTAAATTCAGATTTCTGTCAAATATTAGCCCTAGATGTTCTTATGATAAACTACCATTCTTAATGTTTGTGTTTTTTCCGTTGGACCTAATTAAATAGTATCATCTGTATTTGTACTCTCGACAGTATTTAAACTGCGATCTCTGATAAGACACAAAGAATGAACAGTCACCCGGGGCTGCGCGCCAGGACCGGCGCGGTCTCTTGCTTCCTCCATTCGAGACAGCGCTGCTGAGAGCTCAGCGGCTCCCTTGTCCCGCACTGGGGAGGCGTAACTGCGCCAGCAGTTGGGGGCCTGACACAATTACGTCATACTGTTCTCCGTCTCTCACTCGTAACATGTTCTCTGTTTGTTTATGCACAAATAGGCTGTATGTCTTTTTTTGGCATTCTCTCTTGAGGTTGTCCTTGAGACCCTTACCACAACCCACATAGATCTTGCCACCTGCACGTTCGGTTTTCCAAAGTTTCCTGGCATTATGATCCGAGTCTGGGAGAGACGCCAAGGGCAGTGCTATCTCTTTCCTCCTAGCATTCAGATGTTTCCTGTTCCCCTGCACCCTGGCGTTTTCATGTTTGTTAATTTTTAAATTTTGTTTTAGACAAGTGGAACTCCCTTTTCACATTGTATATTAACATTTAAACCTCAAAGAAAGCAAAATAAAACGATAATGCTATGGTCTTTGATCAGTATTAGGCTACTTGACGATACTCCATGCTGATTTACAACGAGATTAACGGACTGAGATGCTTTATGCCTTATAGTACATCACACTGCAACAATCATTTTATCCACTTGTGCCCAGACCTTTTGATGTTAATCGGAATTATTCAGTTATTACATAATACATGTTCAGTTATTATAAACCATTAATGAACATGACCCAGTTATCAACATTAACAACACCAATGCAGTTGACTGACACTAATGTTTTTGGTTTTTTTATTTTTTAAAAAAACATGCTGGTACACATCTACGCACAACTGCTATTACAAAGGTGACATGGAAATGACATATAATGTACCGAAAACGAGCATGTAAAAAGGCAAATGTGACACATTGCATACTATTTGAAATTTCCTGCGAACACAGGAATTCGTTACGAATTCAGAGCTTAATCCCGCAGTTTCAGTATGAAGTCCATACCATTTTCAGTCTCTCCCTGCATGCTTTTGGACTGAAATGTTTGAATTAAGTCGTTAGGTGATGGTACAGGTCTTTATTGGTCTGATTGGATGACTTTTGAATCGCAACAGATAATCAGGAATGGCACATACCTAAAATTTCAATATTGCGAGCAATGGCAGTATTTTTAAGAGATTGTTACGGTCAATACTTTTCGATACAGAAAGATCCAGCAAAACAGTCTGCGTTAGTAAATTTGTCTCTGCTATTTGCTTGTAAATCCGTGCATGTATGTGTCCACTACCTTGTTTGTTGTTACGCATTTATAGTGCTGAGGTGTAAATCCCGCACTGCCCCGCAGCCTCATAGTTGAACGAATTGTGAGGATACAATGCACAATAGCCCTCTGCTCATGATTCATCCCTCCTGAAATGCACTCTCGAGCAGATAGCTGATCAGTCCCCGATGCTCAGCGGGACTGGACAGCGACTGTTAAAGCCAGGAGTCATGACATCATCAAACCTCCCTGTTGACCGCAATGGGTCTCACACTCAGCAAGTCATTTCAATGTTTCCTTTAGTGACTCAAGGAAAATCTGTAGTTTCACAATTTTTACCTATTTGTACAGCTGAAATACTACTTAAGAGATTGAGGGTTAGAATCATATCCTACTTTGCTGTACCCACTAGTTTAATGTGTCAGACTCATAGGCCATACTCTATTATACTATACTATACTAGAAAACACACTGTGACATGGTGGTGGAGGGGACAGAGGCCAGATGTTCAGCCCTGTGCCTTCTTGCTTTTTTCCAGGCCAGTACACACTGTCAGATCTTGAAGCTCAACTCTACATCCTGCTACAGTCCTTCCCAACACCCATTCTGTTTCCTGGCGTGTTTCATTTGTGCTGATGCCAAAATAGCAACCTTTTATTTCTAGTCCTCCCCATCATTAAGCCACCTACATTGCTGTACCCAAATAAAGACCCCTCTCCTTCCTCTATCCCCATATCACTTGGTTCTGTCCACCAAACCACTCAGATCAGGTACTACAGAGACCTTAAGACATATTAATCATCTGGACACATCTTACGCCCTTCATAATGTTTCTCTGACTCCTGCTCCTAATCAAATTTGCTTAGATTAACCAGTGTGTAGTAAGTGTGTGCTCGCATACACGCTGGGATGCTCAAACAGATAAAGTAGTTTTGTACATTTTCCCCGTGTTTACAGTTTGTGGTCTTACATATGTGCTGCGCAATTCAGACTGATAAGGATGGTAATTAAAAACACAGTGGTTTACACAGCACAGGGAACTTATCTAATGTACACACCCACCTTTTCATTAGTGACTATTTTAATCTGCATTCCTCACAGGTAAGGAGTGGAGGCCAGTTAACACAACGAAATGAACGAACATTCATATTCAAACAGCAGGACCTTCAAGTTGCTAACTGGAGGTTGCAGCACACCAATGGTTCTCTTCGGTGGCATCAGGGTCACGCTACTTGATGCTCGACGCAGTTGTCAGGCAACGTTCAAGTAGAATGCGTCAATGTCAAATGGCATCAAACTCCGGGTTCACATAACACTGTTCTGTCACGTGGGTCTAAAGATACTTCAGTTCCATGCAGTTACACAGCCATTGTGGAGCCCCTGCAGTCTGGGGGAGGGGTTACTTCAAAATAAACCCCAGATGGAACTCTGGGTATTTGTTGAACCAACCACATGGTGGCGCTGTTCCTGTCATAGTTAGTGTAGAGCATTTTCCGTGTTCAGTGGGAAACAGCAAGGAAAGCTGTGAGAGGTGAAGCCAAGAAACTCTATGGCCTGTGTTTTGGTTCAGACATGCCCATGCCCGTGCAAACACACCCATACACACACACATACACAAACCCTGGTCAGGTCATTAAAAATGGGCCTGAACCAGCAGCTTGAGCTGAAAGCAGCTGTCTCCAGCCTGGATTTCAAGCATGGTTGCCCAGAATGGCTTGACTCTTAAAGGGCACAGCCTGAGTCTTGACAGGAGCGCGGGACCCATCCAGTCTGCTGCCAGCGCTGACCTTCAGAGTCCATCACACTATGAGAGAGTCTCTGCTAAGGAGCGTGTTCTGTTCAAAAAACACACCAGAAGCCAGGCATTAGTATGGAGCAGCAGGCATGTGGATATTTGGTTACGGTTCTATTAACGTTCTGTTCACGTTCTGTTAGTCAGACCCAGAAGGGGGGGAAAACAAAACAGAAAATTCATGCTGTGAATCATGCCCACAGTTAAAGGGTTAGCTTGTAAAATGCATTTCTCTGGTCAGCAGTGAAATAGAACCTCTGATCCTGTACACCAGACAAAACATGGTAATTCCAGCACAATGCATCAACATGTCTCCATTTGTAAATCCAGCCTTAGTGAAAACTCCTGGGCCATGTTAAAGTTATTTGTTATTTTATTATTATTAATATCACAGGTGAATTTCTGAAGGGATGGCATGAAAAAAATTATACCAAGATGAAAAAAAAGTACAGGAACAATCAAATCATTTAAAATACGAGACATTGAAATCATTGGATAACAGACGGCTGTAGGTCCATCTATCTCATGTGATCACTAAGGACGGACAGGACTGTGGACTGAAACCGGCTGTACTATAGTTTTGCCTCTCTGAGAAGCTAGACTGGTTTTTCAGTTTCCTGCCATAGTTCCCATGGATCCGGGACTCTGTCCAATCAGATGGCTCTCCTAGATGTAACTTACCACTTTTCGGAGTTTTTCCCGCTCCCGCTGCAAGCCCTGGGTGGGGCGGCCGTGCCGTCCAACAGGCTCCATGCTCCGCTCTGAGTACGGGGGCGGTAGCTCCTCGTCCCCCACGTCCTCGTCGTCCTCGTCGGGTCGGTTGCTGGGTGACTGGCTGTGGTAGCAGCTGCTGCTCTTCTTGGAGCTGCCTTTGGAGGGGGTGTCGCTGTGGCAGCTGTCCTCCTCGCCACGCCCCGCCCGCACCTTGCGCTCCAGCAGGCTAGTAAGATAGGCGTCATCGTATTCCCGGTTCCCTGGGCCACGGCGAGAACGCCGGAGCTCACCATCCCCGGTGTCCCTCCTCTTCCTGGGCGATGGCGGTTGACTGTGGCCATTGCCCCTGCGCTCCCGGTCCCAATCTTGGCTCTTCCTGTGAGACAGGAAGTGGCTCCTCTCCGCCCAGGAGTCTGGGGGCTTTCCCTCCCGTCGGTACTGCGTCTCCTCCCCTGGAGGGTGGTACAGCTTTGGCCCTCGTGGCTCTAGGTCGTGGTCCCGCTCCAGATCCCGGGACGCTCCTCGCCGCCTGCGCTGGTCGTAGGACAGAGCAAACTCCTCCAGTTCATCAAGAGAGCGTGTCCGTCCAGGGGCACTAAATGTCTTTCTCTGCAGGTACTCTGAGGCTGGTTTCCACCTGCATAGAAACGAGAACTGACTCGGCTCAAGAACACACTGCCTGGGAACAGCTTTCAGACAAAATATAAAATATAAAATATAAAGCCCTGTCAGCACAGACACACACTGTTACAGTACAGACACAGGCAGCATTACAGTACAGACACAGTGCTTCAGGACAGACACCTGCAGTGTTACAGAACAGACGCACAACGTTACACAGATACTCTGATTCACATGCCTTCAAACACTGAGAAATGAAGCGTGAGCTACACAGTAACAGTTTCCCAGCACATGATGTGATTATACACAATTACTCAACATAAACATAAATACGCCTGGTTTTCCTTAAAGCACATTGCAATCCAAGCCTTTTTGTGCTACCTGGCTTGGTGCTGTCCATCTGGCCGGCGGCCCTGGTATGAGTTGTGATCCGATAGAATGGCCTCGGAGGGCAAGGTATCTCGGAGGTCCAGGTGGTTGTGACTATCAATGACAGGAGGCAGGGTCGCCTTTTGGACCTGCCTGTAAGTTGGGCGGAATGGTGGCTCCCCTTCGTGGAGGGAGCTGAGCTCCGATATGCTGCATGCTGTGGAGACGGGACATCGCCATGGAGACCAGGCTTGTGGCCAATCACTTACATTCACATAAAGCAATACAACCCTCTCCAGGTTTCAATTTTGGAGATGCTAGCAATAGGTTGTTATTAATCGTTCAAAAGATGTTTAGCTGCTCAGCAAGATGTTTAAATCAGAGGCAGCTAACATTATTACGGTTATTATGCAGGGATATTTTTGCCAGATTGGGTCTTTAACATTACACTACTTTCTCTGTACAGTATTATACTTTTACACTTTATCCAATACAATGCGATCTCTGTACATCAACATAAAAGCCAAAAATGAAACCATGTAGGACTGATTTTTCACGACTATCATCTGTAGCATCGGTGACTGTAGATGCTAAAGCTACCATGTTGTCTTCCCTTTCCTGGTCACAGCACAGATGGGGGCCATTTCCTCATGCCATATCCTCTCTCCAGGAAAATGAGTGATAATCATTCGCTTTCATACAGGAGTGACTATACCAGCTCCTCAACTTACAAACGTATGATCACATGCTGTCTCACATTAGCAGCGGAGCTCATTCGTGATTCTCACGTGCTAACTGTCAGACTGGCAGGTCAAGGTGTCACACATGCAGGATAACATCACATGCACACGTACACACACAGTAAGGCCTTACATTGGTTGCAGGACCTCTTGGCAGGGTCAAACTGGGCAAGCTCCTTCTCTACGTGGTACAGAACGTTCATAGAGTCCTGGTCCTTATTGGTTGGGAGTCGATAACCCCTGCACTCTGGAAGAATAGACGGTGCTCTGAGATCTCTCTGTTAGCACATACACATACACACACACAAACACACACACACGGGCACAAAATATGGTAAGAAAACACAAAACTTAAGACACAATCTGCAGACGTACACACAGACATACCACCTACATAAAAGCCAACGGAAACAGGCACACAAACGCATGCCGTCTCCCTAATTAGTAGGGTGTGTATGTCCTCCAGGGTCATGCGTTGAACCATCAAGCTCTTCCCATTAGGGAAAATTACCCAGACCTCACATGAGAAAACAATATCTATAATTAGACCACAACCCCAGTGTGGAACAGTGAACATTCCTCCACCCTATTTAACTACAACAGCACCGCCACCTTGTCCCTGGAGATGTCTCCCCTATTGGTCGTAGATCAAAATCAGACACATAGTAGAACAACTGCTTATGAGAAGAGACTGTCTTGAGCTCCGAAGAAAAGAACTGTGAAGCTCCACCCAGAGTTGTGAAGCCCCACCCAGAGTTGTCAAGCTCCACCCCAAGCAAGTGTACACATCCTTTTGTCGCTGTGGGGATCAGTATGTGTGAACAGCTACTTGTGACACAGTGCTAACATGTAGCCCTACCCTAAGCATATGATGGAGTACGTTGCACGGCATGGACATGGTCCTACTCACCCCCTGGCACGCTGTTCTCTAGAGAGGGCGTGGGCACCAACTTAGGGTCGATGAGCGAGGGGGGCGCAATGGAGACCATCGGGGGCACATTGGCGATGTAGTATGCGGGGTGCATGGGGAGCGGTGTGGACGCCATCGCCTTGGCGGCCTTTCCTGCCTCATACACTGGAATGGAGATTATACATGCGTCACACACACCCCTCACCGTTACACGTGGTGTGGTGTCCAGACGGGCCACTCACAGTGCCGGGGGCAGCAGCAGGTGTCGGGGCAGCAGCAGCAGCGGATGTAGCAGCAACAGGAGTGGGGGCAGCACTGGCACCAACAGATGCCCAGCAGCAGGATGAGGGCCAGGCTCCCCAGTAGAACCACGCCCACAAAGAGCCACTCTGTGGGAACCGGGAGACACACTCAGCATCACAAACTCATGGGATCTCGAACTGCACGGAGTACCAGTGCCACGTTTGCATCTGCCAGCCCCCACTCATGTGGAGAGCCCACGATCCCACAGGGAACTGAGCAGAGAGTAGGGAGACGACCAGCGGTTCAGAATTTCGAAAAGTGAAAAAAAAATGTTGGGCTTATTTAATCATGACATGGCACTAATTTAGCGGCAGATGACGCGATAGCCCTTCGGCTGGAACATTCTGCGGGTCAGCATCAGTGCACCACAGACACTCCTCAGTTGTGTGAGTGAAAGAGAGAGATGGACAGAGGATGATAAACTAACGCACACAAAAGGTCCCCTAACATCCAACTAAGATGAGCCCTGGGTCCCGGCAAAAGGAGGGCTGAAGACTCAGGCGCCAGCTGGGCAACACACAGTGTGAGCACGCCACTGGTCTCCCCGCGCATGAGGTCACCGGCGCGGCTAAACGAGGAGGACCCGTACCAGGAGGCCACTAGGTCTGAGTCACTTATAAAGGGTGGAGAGAGACTATCACCCAAGGAGTGTGTGGGTCAGGAAACTGATGATGTCCACACACAAATATATAAAAATAAAATTTAAAACATGCACACATCAACATGTATAAACACAAAGACGTAAATATGTTGAACCGCACACAGACATGCTTGTATGGACAAAGAAAAGCACTCAAAATACGAGCTTAAACTTAATACGTTTCCCTATTGCTAATTACCAGCATAACTCCTAGACTCACCCACCCAGGACTTTGGTGACACTATGCAGGTTTAATGCTTGCCTAGGGTCCTGGTGATCCCACCTGTCCCTGCAAATTGTCTCCCTGTGATTCCCTACAAAAACATTTCTACCATCTTTCACCCAAAGATTCTCACAAGGTTATCACTTTATACTCGGTGTTTTGCCAGAACAATTCTGGGAAAAAGCCTCCCATTTTAAGGCTTTGGTACTTGTGTTCTCATTTGACTTGGAAAGTCGACCTTGAGGTAAAAGTCTATGCTCATAACCTCCAAACTTCAGGCTGTTCCGTACTGCACCATACACACACACGCACAAGGCGGAAGTATGAACTCTAAGTGACTTATTATCTCATGGTGACGAAAGCTGATAATTCCAGCAAGAACAAAAACTAGGAATATCAAGTTCAGAGATAGAACACACAGCTGAGTGTTTTAAAAAGGCACAAGAGACAAAGTGTCGTCTGTTCTTTTTCTGAAAACTTTCCTGTACTTTTCTTTATCGGTTAAAAGCTGATGTTACACATTCATAGTTAGAAATTTCTGTGTGCAAGCTCCTTTCAATTATATATATGTCATACTATATAAAATATGACATTATTGTGGCATGATTAACTCTAAAATCACACTGGATAACTTTGATATGCATTCTCTTCCTTGTGGTTTGACACACTTCCTTTTAGGGAGCCGCTTCACTTCCTGTCTAAGATGCAGCACAGAGGGAAGAGTTAGGTTAGTGTGAGGAGGCGGAGCAAGCAGACAGGCGAGAGAGCTGAGAACACACCCATACCTGGCATAACATCCATATCAAACCCAGGCAGGAGATCGTCCACTGGACCTACCTTACCTGGAAAGAGAAGAAGAGGAGAGGTAAAGGAGAGGACAGGCAAGGAGCCAGCAGGGCCAGAGGTCAGAGGTTGAGCGTGAGCAGTCAGTGGAATGAAGAAACACGCAGAAGGGTTATTGTTGTGTTTAAACTGATTCACTTCTTCACTATTTCCTATACTGGGCAGGCTATGGAATTCACAGTGTTCGGAATTAGTCAAATAAGACAATGGTCTTAGACACTACATTCCTATTTACTTTGTGCTGGGATCCTAGCAACCTGACGGTTACAAATAACAGAGTATAGCAACAACATAAACAGAATAAAAGGAATAAAGTGAATTTATTTAACATTTTCATTTAATTTCATTCGCAATTTAAAATTGAAATGCTACCTTGTCTATGCCAAAAAGTGCCTACATTTAGATAATACAGTTGCCCTCTCACAACCTCTTATGTTACTTGCAATTGCATTATGGAATACATGAAGCGTGCTAGTGTACATCGCATGTATGCTACAATTTGCAATGCATTTTGGGTATTTTATGGTGTGCAGCGGCCGGTGAGCTGGACAGAAGAATGAATGGGACATATCTGATGAGAAAATGGGACTTTTGCCAGAATACCAGGCTGCTGGCTTTCCAGGACGTAAAACATGTAGAAGTTCCTCTACAGTTTAAAAGTTAGCATTTGTAGCTAATTTGGAACTTGCCAAGGTCGACACTAAAAAATTCAGTGTGCTGCCTGTTCTGTTTGCTCCTATGGGGAGACAGGCTGGAATTTTATTCTGATAGGCAGATACGGAGTTTTCAAAAGGCTTATTTTCCTTAGACATTTTATAGAAAGGCATCCTGTCTAGAGCCGAGATCTAGAACCAATCAAGCTTGTTCTAAAGCAAAACATTCACTCAAAAAAAAAAAGGACACACATAGCAGAACAGAGCTAGCAGGTGAGGGTGTGTGTTTTACATCTCTTTTGAATAGGAGCCTTGCCCAAACGGACCCAGACAAACTCAGTCAAACCCATTCACCACTCACATGGCTGGCAAAAGCGGTTTCTCACACAGCAAATGCATCTTCATTTTATCTGTGGGTTTTCCCACTTCAGATGTTTTTATTATGGATTAATTTTCTACGTGCCACTGCGGTATGTCCAGGAGGTCAAGGGTACAGTCACTTGGCTGATTTCTTATATCTTATGCTTGTCTAATAGTAACCATTTCCTCATATTGTTTGGATTTCAGCTAGCTTATCCAATGCTAGGTTCTGGCTCCAAAGCTAACTAGCACAAGTTACTGGCCACTTATTGGGTGCTTTGGAGAAACGCGATTGCAAAATGAATAAATAAAATTTTAAATAAAGTCAATAAGCAAAAACTGTGCTTCTAGCCCCTCACATTAAAGGAGGACATGTTGGAAAGGTCTTACCCGGTCTCCAGACAGCTAGTCACCAAACCCAGCTTTCTCCAGCTCTGGCATTCTGCTGAAACAGCTCAATCTGAAACACAGCTGTCCCCCTAGACCACGGCCACCGGAGCCAGGCTAGCTCGGACACAATGACTGACCACTTCGGCACTTACGCCATTAACAGGAGGAAGCAGCTATGTAGGGTCAGCACACAGTACGCTGTAATCAATCACCGTCCAAACAAGACGGATCCATGCCGTGTCCGATAAATCAAAGTTAGAAGCACTCCCAACCAGCAAAGACCACGCAGAACCACTGCACCCGCACTCAGTGCCGTACGCTACACTACGGTATCACAGCCTCGATCGGGACCTAGCAAAGCTTTAAAAGTTTTAACATATTTTGTGATTTTCATATTGGAAGTAGCAGCCACTCATGTTTTTACACACAAAGTGGTCAAGTTAGTCATGGAAATGAGAAATTTGAGGTGTGTGGCACATGGAAGAGACACAAGTCTGCCTGAGTATATAAGGGAAATTTATCTTTAGCACAGTCCACAGTCATGGGTAGTGCTTCTGAGTTCTGAGTGCCTCCTGACCAGAGAGAGCCGAGACCAGCCAAGGGAGGCTGACATCTGACTATTCCCTGGAATTTGGGAGTGAAACAGTGAAGTCAGCACCCCGGCCGTGTGTGACATGGTGGAATATCCAGATTTCTTCTAGAAAACATCTAAAGGGGGTAGAGATAAATTCTTTAGCATTCTTAAGCAGGGGCTTCGTTCATTCTCCTGGAGACACCATTCATCATCTCCATGTTACTAGATTTGAAATGAGGCCTGTCCTGCCCATCTGACCTGAGTGAATCGGAGCAGCGCCAGCTTTGTCTACACACCCAGAACAACACTAAGCTTGTACTCAAGAACCTAAGAACCTCACCCAGCCAGTGCTCTGACCTCTAAACCCTGGATAACCCGCAGAGAACCGCCCCCCGACCCAAAGCTGTTCTGGTGTCATATAAAGGATCTCCTCATACCCCACTTCCAGATCAAGATTTCATTTAGTGTTAATGCAACATCTCCATGTACGAAGCCTGAGCACACTGTCCTCAGTCCACGGGGAGGCACTCCCATAATTCCCGCAGCTGAGAAAATACAGTACAGGTGGCTGAGCCTGAGGGGAAAGGACTCCCCCTGATGGATGTTTAATATCAATTCTGTAAAGGGGTCCACCCTGACTGCTGACTGCGCACATACCAGATGGGGGGAGGGGGGTAACCTGTGTCTGTGTGCGCATGCTTCAGAGTTATTAACAAAGGTCATCCCATCTCAAGACAGCAGACTCTGGCTCTGTCAATATGCCTTGTCCCTTTACTGGCTTAGAAGGGTGAAACATCTACACATACTCGGTATGCCTTACTGTTCCACAGTAAATCTTCACTCTCCCTCTCACTTTGGTGCTGACCAACCAGAAGCCCCATTGCCCTCCGCTGGCGTCTCGGAGCCCCCTCGTTACCATGGTGATGGCTTAAGTACCTTACTTTGGAAATGAACTGGAAATGAAAGGGAAGCTTGTTCTTCTGTCACACTTGCTGCATGTACGGCAGGTTGCCGAGAAAGAGGGAGATAAAAAGAAAAAAAACACGAGACCAGATCCTGACCCAAGTGTTTAAGGGGGATTTGGGCCTAGTGTGTAGCACCCGCAGCCCACACGGGATTTGGGCTGAGCATTCGCTGGCTCCGTGTGTCGACAAGCCAAGTGCCAGACAAAGGGCCAACTCACTGAGGATCAAAGGTCCGCCTCGCAATGTGGGTGCTGCTCCCGTGTTGCCATGGAACTGTCTGTAGCCACAGCGTGGCGGACGCTGTCATGGTTTACTTGGCTCGTAACAAGCAGTACTGAGACAAAGGCGGGCGGCACACGCATGTTCGCTCCCTGAGTCGCAACACTGAAGAAGTTCTTTTAGTCTGAAATCATCAGCTAGGTCACCATTCGCGGCTTCGAGGGTTCCACCATTGAGATTTCAAAACAGGACACTTGCTGGTGAAAGCATACATTCTCTGATATCTCAGCGTCTCCCCGCGCTTCGGTGACATGAATGGACTCACCCAGCACCAGCAGCTCCACATGGCCCTCGTTCTGGCCTTCCAGATCATCAGAGATGACCACCTTGCAGAAGTACACGCCACTGTCACCCCACTGCAGCTCTCCGATGTGCAGATCGGCCTCTGAAAGGGGTGGAAGAAAGAGAAAGGTGCGTCAAGGCCACAGGGGTCACCTGCAGGGGGGGCGACACCCATCAACGGCAGCTTCATTGAGCTCACGTGCCACACAAGGGCAAGAGTCAAGCGAGAGCTCTGGGGCTGTTTGTTTTTTATACTGAGCAGCTTCACGAGGACACGTCTAATCTCAGGGCCAATGGGTGTTTGTTCAGAGAGAAGGCGTTTTCTCAGAGGTACGAGGCAGCAGGGGCACAAAGACAGTGGTGGGGCTAAAGAAGACAAGATATTTTGGCTCTCAGCCCACGAACTGCTGTCCTCCCCACTGAAATGGAGATTTGTTTCTCCGTGTACTGCCAAGAAGATCTCCTACGCCACTCTGCATGACATGCGTCAAGAAAAACAGCACAAGAGTGTGAGTCCGAGGTCTGTGCTATACAGCGAGGCTTCCGGTCGGATACGGCGGGGAGGAGGTGGAAGTCCGTTAAACAGAGGGAAGTCCTCACTCACAAAGCCTACAGATTTACTAGAACTTGTAGATACAGATCTACCTTAGCAGAACAACAGTGTTATCACCAAAATGTATATATGTCATGGTGATTCTACCCCTTAGCTTATAATGTTTATGTAACTGTACAGTTTGGTGGAAACCACAGATTAATCACCTGACCAAAAGGTGCAACAGCATGCCCCACGTCCTCACCCTGAGAGCTGAATCAGCAATCTTCACATTACAGGTATTTGCCACAGCCACTTTAACTGTGTATGCAATCATCTAACAAGTCTAACATGTGTCTCCATGGGGAGTTAAGTAAAAACAGCCTCTTCCACTCATGTTCCCTTTGAAATGGCATGAGTGCCCAGAGAAATCAGAAGAACAAAAATATTTCCCTAAACCTTTTTGGAAACCAGAGGTGCTGAATCAGCAGCTTTGTGGGAGACACTGGAAAGAGGGCGAGGAAGCAACTGTTTCTCTCCGCCGCTGCCATTGTGCAGGGAAGAAAACAAATTAATTTAAGCAACAGGAAAAGCACAGCACAATGAGGGACCTTTCAAGCTGCGAGCACAAACACGACAGGCTGCATGCTTTTTTCCTTTTTTGTAAATGGCACTGGGCTCCCAATTCAAACTCAGAGGAGCCTCCAAAAATAAATAAATAAATAAATAACTGGCCTGTACTGACCAGCCAAAGGCAAGCAGGTCCAAACCAGCTGGCCAATGTGCATTGTTCTCTTACAGAAGGATCAAGAAAGTAGCTACACTCGAGCGGGGATGCACACAAACCCCACCCACGTTTAAGGAAACTAGGTGCCTTGACGTGAAAAAGGGACCTCCTATTTCTGAACACCATGTCCTTCTCTACAGAGAAGCCTCACATTTTACAGCAGGGGGGGAACAAAGTAACCTCATTCAGAGGCACAATACCGGGGCCATAAATCTGCCAGACAGCAGGGCCATATAAATCTACAGCAGGCCTGGGTACAGCATTCATCTTCCCTCCTTTCATCCAGCAGGTCTGCGGTCTGAGTCACTATTCATTGCTTTCTTCTGTACTTCCAGCCCAATTCCGTACAACCCTGATGGGGGCCATACTTCGTCATTTTGGGAACAGATCCCATATAACATGGTCCCCCCACTCTTTCTAACCTATTCAGGGGATAAGCATGTTGCCTTATAACCTGAAGGTTGTTGGCTCCAGTCCCAGTAGGGGCCATACTGAGGATTAACCAGCCTGACTTTTTCCAATAAAACAGACTGTATAAATGGGTAAAATAGTATACTGGGAAAAACTAAGCTAAATGTAATGTGTCCAGAAAGGTCAGGAAGACATGAAAACCAGGTGCTGCTGGGAAGCGTTCGCTAACGGCACTAAGGCACATGTAAATAGATGGAAACATCTCTCCAGGAATGGCTCAGACAGGGAGGTTACATCATGTTCATAATCAGATTGTGATGACTCTCTGAAAATACCGAGGGATTATAATTACACTCTGGATTAACTGAGGAATACAGAACACCAGGGTGAGAGACACGTTATGGGAAATGCAGAGTTCTACATCAGGATGGCACCATAATCAACACGATCAGAATAACTACATTTAAAACAATAACCATGTGAAACTTCCACCATATACACTTCATGTGCCAGCGGTGACGATATGTACTGTTGATGATGGCGATGTCCCGTCCCTTGTAGTACTCCGACAGCGTCATGGAAGCGCCTTGCCCTGAGGCCACAATGCGAACGGTGCGGCTGCTGTCGGAACAGTCCAGGTGGGAGGAGGGACCAAGCGCAGACACATGAAGCCCCAGGTTCTTCTGGAAGCTGAAGGCATCGTAGGTGCGGTCGTGACAGTACGACTTATACCACCACTGGACCACGGGGGTCTGAATGGAGTGGCTGGAGTACTGGCATGGCAGGACCACTGACTGGAAAAGCATGGCGTACTTCCTCTCGTCATGCACGGTGACCTGGACGCTGCTGCACCTCCACACCGACCAGCCTGGGGACACAGGGACAGTCATCAGACAGGTGGCATAGAAGGAGGGCTGTGATGGCCATGTAGAGGCTCAGTGGGTAGAGCTGTACCCTCACGCCTCCACAGTCGTGGCTTTGATCTCTCCCCTGCCCCGTGCAAGTGGGGTTTGCCTGGTCTCCCTTTGGGTGTTTGGCTTTTCTCTGGAATCTCCTGCCACAGTCGCATCATATGCAGTCTCAGAGCCTCTATATTGCCTGAAGTTGTCCACTACCCGCTGTCTGAAGCTGTCCACTACCAGGTGCCTGAAGTTGTCCACTACCCGCTGTCTGAAGCTGTCCACTACCCGCTGTCTGAAGCTGTCCACTACCCGGTGCCTGAAGTTGTCCACTACCCACTGCCTGAAGCTGTCCACTACCAGGTGCCTGAAGTTGTCCACTACCCACTGCCTGAAGCTGTCTACTATCTGGGGCCTGAAGCTGTCCCCTACCCGTTGCCTAAAGCTGTCCCCTACCCGTTGCTTCCTGGAATAGACAATTGCAACAAAACTACCAAAGAAATCA